>OW386294.2:40890097-41211000 GCA_936432065.2 Rutpela maculata | reverse complement strand
CAAACCTCAGATAAATTTTCAAACCTCATAAATTTTCGTTCGGTTTCATCAAACCCATCCTAATTTCTTCAAACCCATGCTAATTTTGTCAATCCTCACATAAATTTTCAAACCTCACATAAATTTTCGTTCGGTTTCATCAAACCCATCCTAATTTCTTCAAACCCATGCTAAATTGCTCAAACCTCAGATAAATTTTCAAACCTCATAAATTTTCGTTTGGTTTCATCAAACCCATCCTAATTTCGTCAAACCCATGCTAATTTTGTCAAACCTCACATAAATTTTCAAACCTCACATAAATTTTCGTTCGGTTTCATCAAACCCATCCTAATTTCTTCAAACCCATGCTAAATTGCTCAAACCTCAGATAAATTTTCAAACCTCATAAATTTTCGTTCGGTTTCATCAAACCCATCCTAATTTCTTCAAACCCATGCTAAATTGCTCAAACCTCAGATAAATTTTCAAACCTCATAAATTTTCGTTTGGTTTCATCAAACCCATCCTAATTTCGTCACACCCATGCTAATTTTGTCAAACCTCACATAAATTTTCAAACCTCACATAAATTTTCGTTCGGTTTCATCAAACCCATCCTAATTTCTTCAAACCCATGCTAAATTGCTCAAACCTCAGATAAATTTTCAAACCTCATAAATTTTCGTTCGGTTTCATCAAACCCATCCTAATTTCTTCAAACCCATGCTAATTTTGTCAATCCTCACATAAATTTTCAAACCTCACATAAATTTTCGTTCGGTTTCATCAAACCCATCCTAATTTCTTCAAACCCATGCTAAATTGCTCAAACCTCAGATAAATTTTCAAACCTCATAAATTTTCGTTTGGTTTCATCAAACCCATCCTAATTTCGTCAAACCCATGCTAATTTTGTCAAACCTCACATAAATTTTCAAACCTCACATAAATTTTCGTTCGGTTTCATCAAACCCATCCTAATTTCTTCAAACCCATGCTAAATTGCTCAAACCTCAGATAAATTTTCAAACCTCATAAATTTTCGTTCGGTTTCATCAAACCCATCCTAATTTCTTCAAACCCATGCTAAATTGCTCAAACCTCAGATAAATTTTCAAACCTCATAAATTTTCGTTTGGTTTCATCAAACCCATCCTAATTTCGTCAAACCCATGCTAATTTTGTCAAACCTCACATAAATTTTCAAACCTCACATAAATTTTCGTTCGGTTTCATCAAACCCATCCTAATTTCTTCAAACCCATGCTAAATTGCTCAAACCTCAGATAAATTTTCAAACCTCATAAATTTTCGTTCGGTTTCATCAAACCCATCCTAATTTCTTCAAACCCATGCTAAATTGCTCAAACCTCAGATAAATTTTCAAACCTCATAAATTTTCGTTTGGTTTCATCAAACCCATCCTAATTTCGTCAAACCCATGCTAATTTTGTCAAACCTCACATAAATTTTCAAACCTCATAAATTTTCGTTTGGTTTCATCAAACCCATCCTAATTTCGTCAAACCCATGCTAATTTTGTCAAACCTCACATAAATTTTCAAACCTCACATAAATTTTCGTTCGGTTTCATCAAACCCATCCTAATTTCTTCAAACCCATGCTAAATTGCTCAAACCTCAGATAAATTTTCAAACCTCATAAATTTTCGTTCGGTTTCATCAAACCCATCCTAATTTCTTCAAACCCATGCTAAATTGCTCAAACCTCAGATAAATTTTCAAACCTCATAAATTTTCGTTCGGTTTCATCAAACCCATCCTAATTTCTTCAAACCCATGCTAAATTGCTCAAACCTCATAAATTTTCGTTCGGTTTCATCAAACCCATCCTAATTTCTTCAAACCCATGCTAAATTGCTCAAACCCCATAAATTTTCGTTTGGTTTCATCAAACCCATCCTAATTTCGTCAAACCCATGCCAATTTTGTCAAACCTCACATAAATTTTCAAACCTCATAAATTTTCGTTTGGTTTCATCAAACCCATCCTAATTTCGTCAAACCCATGCTAATTTTGTCAAACCTCACATAAATTTTCAAACCTCACATAAATTTTCGTTCGGTTTCATCAAACCCATCCTAATTTCTTCAAACCCATGCTAAATTGCTCAAACCTCGGATAAATTTTCAAACCTCATAAATTTTCGTTCGGTTTCATCAAACCCATCCTAATTTCTTCAAACCCATGCTAATTTTGTCAATCCTCACATAAATTTTCAAACCTCACATAAATTTTCGTTCGGTTTCATCAAACCCATCCTAATTTCTTCAAACCCATGCTAAATTGCTCAAACCTCAGATAAATTTTCAAACCTCATAAATTTTCGTTTGGTTTCATCAAACCCATCCTAATTTCGTCAAACCCATGCCAATTTTGTCAAACCTCACATAAATTTTCAAACCTCATAAATTTTCGTTTGGTTTCATCAAACCCATCCTAATTTCGTCAAACCCATGCTAATTTTGTCAAACCTCACATAAATTTTCAAACCTCACATAAATTTTCGTTCGGTTTCATCAAACCCATCCTAATTTCTTCAAACCCATGCTAAATTGCTCAAACCTCATAAATTTTCGTTCGGTTTCATCAAACCCATCCTAATTTCTTCAAACCCATGCTAAATTGCTCAAACCCCATAAATTTTCGTTTGGTTTCATCAAACCCATCCTAATTTCGTCAAACCCATGCCAATTTTGTCAAACCTCACATAAATTTTCAAACCTCATAAATTTTCGTTTGGTTTCATCAAACCCATCCTAATTTCGTCAAACCCATGCTAATTTTGTCAAACCTCACATAAATTTTCAAACCTCACATAAATTTTCGTTCGGTTTCATCAAACCCATCCTAATTTCTTCAAACCCATGCTAAATTGCTCAAACCTCATAAATTTTCGTTCGGTTTCATCAAACCCATCCTAATTTCTTCAAACCCATGCTAAATTGCTCAAACCCCATAAATTTTCGTTTGGTTTCATCAAACCCATCCTAATTTCGTCAAACCCATGCTAATTTTGTCAAACCTCACATAAATTTTCAAACCTCACATAAATTTTCGTTCGGTTTCATCAAACCCATCCTAATTTCTTCAAACCCATGCTAAATTGCTCAAACCTCAGATAAATTTTCAAACCTCATAAATTTTCGTTCGGTTTCATCAAACCCATCCTAATTTCTTCAAACCCATGCTAATTTTGTCAATCCTCACATAAATTTTCAAACCTCACATAAATTTTCGTTCGGTTTCATCAAACCCATCCTAATTTCTTCAAACCCATGCTAAATTGCTCAAACCTCAGATAAATTTTCAAACCTCATAAATTTTCGTTTGGTTTCATCAAACCCATCCTAATTTCGTCAAACCCATGCTAATTTTGTCAAACCTCACATAAATTTTCAAACCTCACATAAATTTTCGTTCGGTTTCATCAAACCCATCCTAATTTCTTCAAACCCATGCTAAATTGCTCAAACCTCAGATAAATTTTCAAACCTCATAAATTTTCGTTCGGTTTCATCAAACCCATCCTAATTTCTTCAAACCCATGCTAAATTGCTCAAACCTCAGATAAATTTTCAAACCTCATAAATTTTCGTTTGGTTTCATCAAACCCATCCTAATTTCGTCAAACCCATGCTAATTTTGTCAAACCTCACATAAATTTTCAAACCTCACATAAATTTTCGTTCGGTTTCATCAAACCCATCCTAATTTCTTCAAACCCATGCTAAATTGCTCAAACCTCAGATAAATTTTCAAACCTCATAAATTTTCGTTTGGTTTCATCAAACCCATCCTAATTTCGTCAAACCCATGCTAATTTTGTCAAACCTCAGATAAATTTTCAAACCTCATAAATTTTCGTTTGGTTTCATCAAACCCATCCTAATTTCGTCAAACCCATGCTAATTTTGTCAAACCTCACATAAATTTTCAAACCTCACATAAATTTTCGTTCGGTTTCATCAAACCCATCCTAATTTCTTCAAACCCATGCTAAATTGCTCAAACCTCAGATAAATTTTCAAACCTCATAAATTTTCGTTCGGTTTCATCAAACCCATCCTAATTTCTTCAAACCCATGCTAAATTGCTCAAACCTCAGATAAATTTTCAAACCTCATAAATTTTCGTTCGGTTTCATCAAACCCATCCTAATTTCTTCAAACCCATGCTAAATTGCTCAAACCTCATAAATTTTCGTTCGGTTTCATCAAACCCATCCTAATTTCTTCAAACCCATGCTAAATTGCTCAAACCCCATAAATTTTCGTTTGGTTTCATCAAACCCATCCTAATTTCGTCAAACCCATGCCAATTTTGTCAAACCTCACATAAATTTTCAAACCTCATAAATTTTCGTTTGGTTTCATCAAACCCATCCTAATTTCGTCAAACCCATGCTAATTTTGTCAAACCTCACATAAATTTTCAAACCTCACATAAATTTTCGTTCGGTTTCATCAAACCCATCCTAATTTCTTCAAACCCATGCTAAATTGCTCAAACCTCAGATAAATTTTCAAACCTCATAAATTTTCGTTCGGTTTCATCAAACCCATCCTAATTTCTTCAAACCCATGCTAATTTTGTCAATCCTCACATAAATTTTCAAACCTCACATAAATTTTCGTTCGGTTTCATCAAACCCATCCTAATTTCTTCAAACCCATGCTAAATTGCTCAAACCTCAGATAAATTTTCAAACCTCATAAATTTTCGTTTGGTTTCATCAAACCCATCCTAATTTCGTCAAACCCATGCCAATTTTGTCAAACCTCACATAAATTTTCAAACCTCATAAATTTTCGTTTGGTTTCATCAAACCCATCCTAATTTCGTCAAACCCATGCTAATTTTGTCAAACCTCACATAAATTTTCAAACCTCACATAAATTTTCGTTCGGTTTCATCAAACCCATCCTAATTTCTTCAAACCCATGCTAAATTGCTCAAACCTCATAAATTTTCGTTCGGTTTCATCAAACCCATCCTAATTTCTTCAAACCCATGCTAAATTGCTCAAACCCCATAAATTTTCGTTTGGTTTCATCAAACCCATCCTAATTTCGTCAAACCCATGCCAATTTTGTCAAACCTCACATAAATTTTCAAACCTCATAAATTTTCGTTTGGTTTCATCAAACCCATCCTAATTTCGTCAAACCCATGCTAATTTTGTCAAACCTCACATAAATTTTCAAACCTCACATAAATTTTCGTTCGGTTTCATCAAACCCATCCTAATTTCTTCAAACCCATGCTAAATTGCTCAAACCTCAGATAAATTTTCAAACCTCATAAATTTTCGTTCGGTTTCATCAAACCCATCCTAATTTCTTCAAACCCATGCTAATTTTGTCAATCCTCACATAAATTTTCAAACCTCACATAAATTTTCGTTCGGTTTCATCAAACCCATCCTAATTTCTTCAAACCCATGCTAAATTGCTCAAACCTCAGATAAATTTTCAAACCTCATAAATTTTCGTTTGGTTTCATCAAACCCATCCTAATTTCGTCAAACCCATGCTAATTTTGTCAAACCTCACATAAATTTTCAAACCTCACATAAATTTTCGTTCGGTTTCATCAAACCCATCCTAATTTCTTCAAACCCATGCTAAATTGCTCAAACCTCAGATAAATTTTCAAACCTCATAAATTTTCGTTCGGTTTCATCAAACCCATCCTAATTTCTTCAAACCCATGCTAATTTTGTCAATCCTCACATAAATTTTCAAACCTCACATAAATTTTCGTTCGGTTTCATCAAACCCATCCTAATTTCTTCAAACCCATGCTAAATTGCTCAAACCTCAGATAAATTTTCAAACCTCATAAATTTTCGTTTGGTTTCATCAAACCCATCCTAATTTCGTCAAACCCATGCTAATTTTGTCAAACCTCACATAAATTTTCAAACCTCACATAAATTTTCGTTCGGTTTCATCAAACCCATCCTAATTTCTTCAAACCCATGCTAAATTGCTCAAACCTCAGATAAATTTTCAAACCTCATAAATTTTCGTTCGGTTTCATCAAACCCATCCTAATTTCTTCAAACCCATGCTAAATTGCTCAAACCTCATAAATTTTCGTTCGGTTTCATCAAACCCATCCTAATTTCTTCAAACCCATGCTAAATTGCTCAAACCTCAGATAAATTTTCAAACCTCATAAATTTTCGTTCGGTTTCATCAAACCCATCCTAATTTCTTCAAACCCATGCTAAATTGCTCAAACCTCATAAATTTTCGTTCGGTTTCATCAAACCCATCCTAATTTCTTCAAACCCATGCTAAATTGCTCAAACCTCAGATAAATTTTCAAACCTCATAAATTTTCGTTCGGTTTCATCAAACCCATCCTAATTTCGTCAAACCCATGCTAAATTGCTCAAACCTCAGATAAATTTTCAAACCTCATAAATTTTCGTTTGGTTTCATCAAACCCATCCTAATTTCGTCAAACCCATGCTAATTTTGTCAAACCTCACATAAATTTTCAAACCTCACATAAATTTTCGTTCGGTTTCATCAAACCCATCCTAATTTCTTCAAACCCATGCTAAATTGCTCAAACCTCAGATAAATTTTCAAACCTCATAAATTTTCGTTCGGTTTCATCAAACCCATCCTAATTTCTTCAAACCCATGCTAAATTGCTCAAACCCCATAAATTTTCGTTTGGTTTCATCAAACCCATCCTAATTTCGTCAAACCCATGCCAATTTTGTCAAACCTCACATAAATTTTCAAACCTCATAAATTTTCGTTCGGTTTCATCAAACCCATCCTAATTTCTTCAAACCCATGCTAAATTGCTCAAACCTCAGATAAATTTTCAAACCTCATAAATTTTCGTTCGGTTTCATCAAACCCATCCTAATTTCTTCAAACCCATGCTAAATTGCTCAAACCTCATAAATTTTCGTTCGGTTTCATCAAACCCATCCTAATTTCTTCAAACCCATGCTAAATTGCTCAAACCTCAGATAAATTTTCAAACCTCATAAATTTTCGTTCGGTTTCATCAAACCCATCCTAATTTCTTCAAACCCATGCTAAATTGCTCAAACCTCATAAATTTTCGTTCGGTTTCATCAAACCCATCCTAATTTCTTCAAACCCATGCTAAATTGCTCAAACCCCATAAATTTTCGTTTGGTTTCATCAAACCCATCCTAATTTCGTCAAACCCATGCCAATTTTGTCAAACCTCACATAAATTTTCAAACCTCATAAATTTTCGTTTGGTTTCATCAAACCCATCCTAATTTCGTCAAACCCATGCTAATTTTGTCAAACCTCACATAAATTTTCAAACCTCACATAAATTTTCGTTCGGTTTCATCAAACCCATCCTAATTTCTTCAAACCCATGCTAAATTGCTCAAACCTCAGATAAATTTTCAAACCTCATAAATTTTCGTTCGGTTTCATCAAACCCATCCTAATTTCTTCAAACCCATGCTAATTTTGTCAATCCTCACATAAATTTTCAAACCTCACATAAATTTTCGTTCGGTTTCATCAAACCCATCCTAATTTCTTCAAACCCATGCTAAATTGCTCAAACCTCAGATAAATTTTCAAACCTCATAAATTTTCGTTTGGTTTCATCAAACCCATCCTAATTTCGTCAAACCCATGCTAATTTTGTCAAACCTCACATAAATTTTCAAACCTCACATAAATTTTCGTTCGGTTTCATCAAACCCATCCTAATTTCTTCAAACCCATGCTAAATTGCTCAAACCTCAGATAAATTTTCAAACCTCATAAATTTTCGTTCGGTTTCATCAAACCCATCCTAATTTCTTCAAACCCATGCTAATTTTGTCAATCCTCTCATAAATTTTCAAACCTCACATAAATTTTCGTTCGGTTTCATCAAACCCATCCTAATTTCTTCAAACCCATGCTAAATTGCTCAAACCTCAGATAAATTTTCAAACCTCATAAATTTTCGTTTGGTTTCATCAAACCCATCCTAATTTCGTCAAACCCATGCTAATTTTGTCAAACCTCACATAAATTTTCAAACCTCACATAAATTTTCGTTCGGTTTCATCAAACCCATCCTAATTTCTTCAAACCCATGCTAAATTGCTCAAACCTCAGATAAATTTTCAAACCTCATAAATTTTCGTTCGGTTTCATCAAACCCATCCTAATTTCTTCAAACCCATGCTAAATTGCTCAAACCTCAGATAAATTTTCAAACCTCATAAATTTTCGTTTGGTTTCATCAAACCCATCCTAATTTCGTCAAACCCATGCTAATTTTGTCAAACCTCACATAAATTTTCAAACCTCACATAAATTTTCGTTCGGTTTCATCAAACCCATCCTAATTTCTTCAAACCCATGCTAAATTGCTCAAACCTCAGATAAATTTTCAAACCTCATAAATTTTCGTTCGGTTTCATCAAACCCATCCTAATTTCTTCAAACCCATGCTAATTTTGTCAATCCTCACATAAATTTTCAAACCTCATAAATTTTCGTTTGGTTTCATCAAACCCATCCTAATTTCGTCAAACCCATGCTAATTTTGTCAAACCTCACATAAATTTTCAAACCTCACATAAATTTTCGTTCGGTTTCATCAAACCCATCCTAATTTCTTCAAACCCATGCTAAATTGCTCAAACCTCAGATAAATTTTCAAACCTCATAAATTTTCGTTCGGTTTCATCAAACCCATCCTAATTTCTTCAAACCCATGCTAATTTTGTCAATCCTCACATAAATTTTCAAACCTCACATAAATTTTCGTTCGGTTTCATCAAACCCATCCTAATTTCTTCAAACCCATGCTAAATTGCTCAAACCTCAGATAAATTTTCAAACCTCATAAATTTTCGTTTGGTTTCATCAAACCCATCCTAATTTCGTCAAACCCATGCTAATTTTGTCAAACCTCACATAAATTTTCAAACCTCACATAAATTTTCGTTCGGTTTCATCAAACCCATCCTAATTTCTTCAAACCCATGCTAAATTGCTCAAACCTCAGATAAATTTTCAAACCTCATAAATTTTCGTTCGGTTTCATCAAACCCATCCTAATTTCTTCAAACCCATGCTAAATTGCTCAAACCCCATAAATTTTCGTTTGGTTTCATCAAACCCATCCTAATTTCGTCAAACCCATGCCAATTTTGTCAAACCTCACATAAATTTTCAAACCTCATAAATTTTCGTTCGGTTTCATCAAACCCATCCTAATTTCTTCAAACCCATGCTAAATTGCTCAAACCTCAGATAAATTTTCAAACCTCATAAATTTTCGTTCGGTTTCATCAAACCCATCCTAATTTCTTCAAACCCATGCTAAATTGCTCAAACCTCAGATAAATTTTCAAACCTCATAAATTTTCGTTTGGTTTCATCAAACCCATCCTAATTTCGTCAAACCCATGCTAATTTTGTCAAACCTCACATAAATTTTCAAACCTCACATAAATTTTCGTTCGGTTTCATCAAACCCATCCTAATTTCTTCAAACCCATGCTAAATTGCTCAAACCTCAGATAAATTTTCAAACCTCATAAATTTTCGTTCGGTTTCATCAAACCCATCCTAATTTCTTCAAACCCATGCTAATTTTGTCAATCCTCACATAAATTTTCAAACCTCACATAAATTTTCGTTCGGTTTCATCAAACCCATCCTAATTTCTTCAAACCCATGCTAAATTGCTCAAACCTCAGATAAATTTTCAAACCTCATAAATTTTCGTTTGGTTTCATCAAACCCATCCTAATTTCGTCAAACCCATGCTAATTTTGTCAAACCTCACATAAATTTTCAAACCTCACATAAATTTTCGTTCGGTTTCATCAAACCCATCCTAATTTCTTCAAACCCATGCTAAATTGCTCAAACCTCAGATAAATTTTCAAACCTCATAAATTTTCGTTCGGTTTCATCAAACCCATCCTAATTTCTTCAAACCCATGCTAAATTGCTCAAACCTCATAAATTTTCGTTTGGTTTCATCAAACCCATCCTAATTTCGTCAAACCCATGCCAATTTTGTCAAACCTCACATAAATTTTCAAACCTCATAAATTTTCGTTCGGTTTCATCAAACCCATCCTAATTTCTTCAAACCCATGCTAAATTGCTCAAACCTCAGATAAATTTTCAAACCTCATAAATTTTCGTTCGGTTTCATCAAACCCATCCTAATTTCTTCAAACCCATGCTAAATTGCTCAAACCTCATAAATTTTCGTTTGGTTTCATCAAACCCATCCTAATTTCTTCAAACCCATGCTAAATTGCTCAAACCTCATAAATTTTCGTTCGGTTTCATCAAACCCATCCTAATTTCTTCAAACCCATGCTAAATTGCTCAAACCTCATAAATTTTCGTTTGGTTTCATCAAACCCATCCTAATTTCGTCAAACCCATGCTAATTTTGTCAAACCTCACATAAATTTTCAAACCTCACATAAATTTTCGTTCGGTTTCATCAAACCCATCCTAATTTCTTCAAACCCATGCTAAATTGCTCAAACCTCATAAATTTTCGTTTGGTTTCATCAAACCCATCCTAATTTCGTCAAACCCATGCCAATTTTGTCAAACCTCACATAAATTTTCAAACCTCATAAATTTTCGTTCGGTTTCATCAAACCCATCCTAATTTCTTCAAACCCATGCTAAATTGCTCAAACCTCAGATAAATTTTCAAACCTCATAAATTTTCGTTCGGTTTCATCAAACCCATCCTAATTTCTTCAAACCCATGCTAAATTGCTCAAACCTCATAAATTTTCGTTCGGTTTCATCAAACCCATCCTAATTTCTTCAAACCCATGCTAAATTGCTCAAACCTCAGATAAATTTTCAAACCTCATAAATTTTCGTTCGGTTTCATCAAACCCATCCTAATTTCTTCAAACCCATGCTAAATTGCTCAAACCTCATAAATTTTCGTTCGGTTTCATCAAACCCATCCTAATTTCTTCAAACCCATGCTAAATTGCTCAAACCTCAGATAAATTTTCAAACCTCATAAATTTTCGTTCGGTTTCATCAAACCCATCCTAATTTCTTCAAACCCATGCTAAATTGCTCAAACCTCATAAATTTTCGTTTGGTTTCATCAAACCCATCCTAATTTCGTCAAACCCATGCTAATTTTGTCAAACCTCACATAAATTTTCAAACCTCACATAAATTTTCGTTCGGTTTCATCAAACCCATCCTAATTTCTTCAAACCCATGCTAAATTGCTCAAACCTCAGATAAATTTTCAAACCTCATAAATTTTCGTTCGGTTTCATCAAACCCATCCTAATTTCTTCAAACCCATGCTAAATTGCTCAAACCTCAGATAAATTTTCAAACCTCATAAATTTTCGTTCGGTTTCATCAAACCCATCCTAATTTCTTCAAACCCATGCTAAATTGCTCAAACCTCAGATAAATTTTCAAACCTCATAAATTTTCGTTCGGTTTCATCAAACCCATCCTAATTTCTTCAAACCCATGCTAAATTGCTCAAACCTCATAAATTTTCGTTCGGTTTCATCAAACCCATCCTAATTTCGCCAAACCCATGTTAATTTTGTCAAACCTCACATAAATTTTCAAACCTCACATAAATTTTCGTTCGGTTTCATCAAACCCATCCTAATTTCTTCAAACCCATGCTAAATTGCTCAAACCTCATAAATTTTCGTTTGGTTTCATCAAACCCATCCTAATTTCGTCAAACCCATGCTAATTTTGTCAAACCTCACATAAATTTTCAAACCTCACATAAATTTTCGTTCGGTTTCATCAAACCCATCCTAATTTCTTCAAACCCATGCTAAATTGCTCAAACCTCAGATAAATTGCTCAAACCTCATAAATTTTCGTTTGGTTTCATCAAACCCATCCTAATTTCGTCAAACCCATGCCAATTTTGTCAAACCTCACATAAATTTTCAAACCTCATAAATTTTCGTTCGGTTTCATCAAACCCATCCTAATTTCTTCAAACCCATGCTAAATTGCTCAAACCTCATAAATTTTCGTTCGGTTTCATCAAACCCATCCTAATTTCTTCAAACCCATGCTAAATTGCTCAAACCTCATAAATTTTCGTTTGGTTTCATCAAACCCATCCTAATTTCGTCAAACCCATGCTAATTTTGTCAAACCTCACATAAATTTTCAAACCTCACATAAATTTTCGTTCGGTTTCATCAAACCCATCCTAATTTCTTCAAACCCATGCTAAATTGCTCAAACCTCAGATAAATTTTCAAACCTCATAAATTTTCGTTCGGTTTCATCAAACCCATCCTAATTTCTTCAAACCCATGCTAAATTGCTCAAACCTCATAAATTTTCGTTTGGTTTCATCAAACCCATCCTAATTTCGTCAAACCCATGCTAATTTTGTCAAACCTCACATAAATTTTCAAACCTCACATAAATTTTCGTTCGGTTTCATCAAACCCATCCTAATTTCTTCAAACCCATGCTAAATTGCTCAAACCTCAGATAAATTTTCAAACCTCATAAATTTTCGTTCGGTTTCATCAAACCCATCCTAATTTCTTCAAACCCATGCTAAATTGCTCAAACCTCATAAATTTTCGTTTGGTTTCATCAAACCCATCCTAATTTCGTCAAACCCATGCTAATTTTGTCAAACCTCACATAAATTTTCAAACCTCACATAAATTTTCGTTCGGTTTCATCAAACCCATCCTAATTTCTTCAAACCCATGCTAAATTGCTCAAACCTCAGATAAATTTTCAAACCTCATAAATTTTCGTTCGGTTTCATCAAACCCATCCTAATTTCTTCAAACCCATGCTAAATTGCTCAAACCTCATAAATTTTCGTTTGGTTTCATCAAACCCATCCTAATTTCGTCAAACCCATGCTAATTTTGTCAATCCTCACATAAATTTTCAAACCTCACATAAATTTTCGTTCGGTTTCATCAAACCCATCCTAATTTCTTCAAACCCATGCTAAATTGCTCAAACCTCAGATAAATTTTCAAACCTCATAAATTTTCGTTCGGTTTCATCAAACCCATCCTAATTTCTTCAAACCCATGCTAAATTGCTCAAACCTCATAAATTTTCGTTCGGTTTCATCAAACCCATCCTAATTTCTTCAAACCCATGCTAAATTGCTCAAACCTCAGATAAATTTTCAAACCTCATAAATTTTCGTTCGGTTTCATCAAACCCATCCTAATTTCTTCAAACCCATGCTAAATTGCTCAAACCTCAGATAAATTTTCAAACCTCATAAATTTTCGTTTGGTTTCATCAAACCCATCCTAATTTCGTCAAACCCATGCTAATTTTGTCAAACCTCACATAAATTTTCAAACCTCACATAAATTTTCGTTCGGTTTCATCAAACCCATCCTAATTTCTTCAAACCCATGCTAAATTGCTCAAACCTCAGATAAATTTTCAAACCTCATAAATTTTCGTTCGGTTTCATCAAACCCATCCTAATTTCTTCAAACCCATGCTAATTTTGTCAATCCTCACATAAATTTTCAAACCTCACATAAATTTTCGTTCGGTTTCATCAAACCCATCCTAATTTCTTCAAACCCATGCTAAATTGCTCAAACCTCAGATAAATTTTCAAACCTCATAAATTTTCGTTCGGTTTCATCAAACCCATCCTAATTTCTTCAAACCCATGCTAAATTGCTCAAACCTCAGATAAATTTTCAAACCTCATAAATTTTCGTTCGGTTTCATCAAACCCATCCTAATTTCTTCAAACCCATGCTAAATTGCTCAAACCTCATAAATTTTCGTTCGGTTTCATCAAACCCATCCTAATTTCTTCAAACCCATGCTAAATTGCTCAAACCTCAGATAAATTTTCAAACCTCATAAATTTTCGTTCGGTTTCATCAAACCCATCCTAATTTCTTCAAACCCATGCTAAATTGCTCAAACCTCAGATAAATTTTCAAACCTCATAAATTTTCGTTTGGTTTCATCAAACCCATCCTAATTTCGTCAAACCCATGCTAATTTTGTCAAACCTCACATAAATTTTCAAACCTCACATAAATTTTCGTTCGGTTTCATCAAACCCATCCTAATTTCTTCAAACCCATGCTAAATTGCTCAAACCTCAGATAAATTTTCAAACCTCATAAATTTTCGTTCGGTTTCATCAAACCCATCCTAATTTCTTCAAACCCATGCTAAATTGCTCAAACCCCATAAATTTTCGTTTGGTTTCATCAAACCCATCCTAATTTCGTCAAACCCATGCCAATTTTGTCAAACCTCACATAAATTTTCAAACCTCATAAATTTTCGTTCGGTTTCATCAAACCCATCCTAATTTCTTCAAACCCATGCTAAATTGCTCAAACCTCAGATAAATTTTCAAACCTCATAAATTTTCGTTCGGTTTCATCAAACCCATCCTAATTTCTTCAAACCCATGCTAAATTGCTCAAACCTCATAAATTTTCGTTCGGTTTCATCAAACCCATCCTAATTTCTTCAAACCCATGCTAAATTGCTCAAACCTCAGATAAATTTTCAAACCTCATAAATTTTCGTTCGGTTTCATCAAACCCATCCTAATTTCTTCAAACCCATGCTAAATTGCTCAAACCTCAGATAAATTTTCAAACCTCATAAATTTTCGTTCGGTTTCATCAAACCCATCCTAATTTCTTCAAACCCATGCTAAATTGCTCAAACCTCATAAATTTTCGTTCGGTTTCATCAAACCCATCCTAATTTCTTCAAACCCATGCTAAATTGCTCAAACCTCAGATAAATTTTCAAACCTCATAAATTTTCGTTCGGTTTCATCAAACCCATCCTAATTTCTTCAAACCCATGCTAAATTGCTCAAACCTCAGATAAATTTTCAAACCTCATAAATTTTCGTTTGGTTTCATCAAACCCATCCTAATTTCGTCAAACCCATGCTAATTTTGTCAAACCTCACATAAATTTTCAAACCTCACATAAATTTTCGTTCGGTTTCATCAAACCCATCCTAATTTCTTCAAACCCATGCTAAATTGCTCAAACCTCAGATAAATTTTCAAACCTCATAAATTTTCGTTCGGTTTCATCAAACCCATCCTAATTTCTTCAAACCCATGCTAATTTTGTCAATCCTCACATAAATTTTCAAACCTCACATAAATTTTCGTTCGGTTTCATCAAACCCATCCTAATTTCTTCAAACCCATGCTAAATTGCTCAAACCTCAGATAAATTTTCAAACCTCATAAATTTTCGTTCGGTTTCATCAAACCCATCCTAATTTCTTCAAACCCATGCTAAATTGCTCAAACCTCAGATAAATTTTCAAACCTCATAAATTTTCGTTCGGTTTCATCAAACCCATCCTAATTTCTTCAAACCCATGCTAAATTGCTCAAACCTCATAAATTTTCGTTCGGTTTCATCAAACCCATCCTAATTTCTTCAAACCAATGCTAAATTGCTCAAACCTCAGATAAATTTTCAAACCTCATAAATTTTCGTTCGGTTTCATCAAACCCATCCTAATTTCTTCAAACCCATGCTAAATTGCTCAAACCTCAGATAAATTTTCAAACCTCATAAATTTTCGTTTGGTTTCATCAAACCCATCCTAATTTCGTCAAACCCATGCTAATTTTGTCAAACCTCACATAAATTTTCAAACCTCACATAAATTTTCGTTCGGTTTCATCAAACCCATCCTAATTTCTTCAAACCCATGCTAAATTGCTCAAACCTCAGATAAATTTTCAAACCTCATAAATTTTCGTTCGGTTTCATCAAACCCATCCTAATTTCTTCAAACCCATGCTAAATTGCTCAAACCCCATAAATTTTCGTTTGGTTTCATCAAACCCATCCTAATTTCGTCAAACCCATGCCAATTTTGTCAAACCTCACATAAATTTTCAAACCTCATAAATTTTCGTTCGGTTTCATCAAACCCATCCTAATTTCTTCAAACCCATGCTAAATTGCTCAAACCTCAGATAAATTTTCAAACCTCATAAATTTTCGTTCGGTTTCATCAAACCCATCCTAATTTCTTCAAACCCATGCTAAATTGCTCAAACCTCATAAATTTTCGTTCGGTTTCATCAAACCCATCCTAATTTCTTCAAACCCATGCTAAATTGCTCAAACCTCAGGTAAATTTTCAAACCTCATAAATTTTCGTTCGGTTTCATCAAACCCATCCTAATTTCTTCAAACCCATGCTAAATTGCTCAAACCTCAGATAAATTTTCAAACCTCATAAATTTTCGTTTGGTTTCATCAAACCCATCCTAATTTCTTCAAACCCATGCTAAATTGCTCAAACCTCAGATAAATTTTCAAACCTCATAAATTTTCGTTCGGTTTCATCAAACCCATCCTAATTTCTTCAAACCCATGCTAAATTGCTCAAACCTCAGATAAATTTTCAAACCTCATAAATTTTCGTTTGGTTTCATCAAACCCATCCTAATTTCGTCAAACCCATGCTAATTTTGTCAAACCTCACATAAATTTTCAAACCTCACATAAATTTTCGTTCGGTTTCATCAAACCCATCCTAATTTCTTCAAACCCATGCTAAATTGCTCAAACCTCAGATAAATTTTCAAACCTCATAAATTTTCGTTCGGTTTCATCAAACCCATCCTAATTTCTTCAAACCCATGCTAATTTTGTCAATCCTCACATAAATTTTCAAACCTCACATAAATTTTCGTTCGGTTTCATCAAACCCATCCTAATTTCTTCAAACCCATGCTAAATTGCTCAAACCTCAGATAAATTTTCAAACCTCATAAATTTTCGTTTGGTTTCATCAAACCCATCCTAATTTCGTCAAACCCATGCTAATTTTGTCAAACCTCACATAAATTTTCAAACCTCACATAAATTTTCGTTCGGTTTCATCAAACCCATCCTAATTTCTTCAAACCCATGCTAAATTGCTCAAACCTCAGATAAATTTTCAAACCTCATAAATTTTCGTTCGGTTTCATCAAACCCATCCTAATTTCTTCAAACCCATGCTAAATTGCTCAAACCCCATAAATTTTCGTTTGGTTTCATCAAACCCATCCTAATTTCGTCAAACCCATGCCAATTTTGTCAAACCTCACATAAATTTTCAAACCTCATAAATTTTCGTTCGGTTTCATCAAACCCATCCTAATTTCTTCAAACCCATGCTAAATTGCTCAAACCTCAGATAAATTTTCAAACCTCATAAATTTTCGTTCGGTTTCATCAAACCCATCCTAATTTCTTCAAACCCATGCTAAATTGCTCAAACCTCATAAATTTTCGTTCGGTTTCATCAAACCCATCCTAATTTCTTCAAACCCATGCTAAATTGCTCAAACCTCAGGTAAATTTTCAAACCTCATAAATTTTCGTTCGGTTTCATCAAACCCATCCTAATTTCTTCAAACCCATGCTAAATTGCTCAAACCTCAGATAAATTTTCAAACCTCATAAATTTTCGTTTGGTTTCATCAAACCCATCCTAATTTCGTCAAACCCATGCTAATTTTGTCAAACCTCACATAAATTTTCAAACCTCACATAAATTTTCGTTCGGTTTCATCAAACCCATCCTAATTTCTTCAAACCCATGCTAAATTGCTCAAACCTCAGATAAATTTTCAAACCTCATAAATTTTCGTTCGGTTTCATCAAACCCATCCTAATTTCTTCAAACCCATGCTAATTTTGTCAATCCTCACATAAATTTTCAAACCTCACATAAATTTTCGTTCGGTTTCATCAAACCCATCCTAATTTCTTCAAACCCATGCTAAATTGCTCAAACCTCAGATAAATTTTCAAACCTCATAAATTTTCGTTCGGTTTCATCAAACCCATCCTAATTTCTTCAAACCCATGCTAAATTGCTCAAACCTCATAAATTTTCGTTCGGTTTCATCAAACCCATCCTAATTTCTTCAAACCCATGCTAAATTGCTCAAACCTCAGATAAATTTTCAAACCTCATAAATTTTCGTTCGGTTTCATCAAACCCATCCTAATTTCTTCAAACCCATGCTAAATTGCTCAAACCTCAGATAAATTTTCAAACCTCATAAATTTTCGTTCGGTTTCATCAAACCCATCCTAATTTCTTCAAACCCATGCTAAATTGCTCAAACCTCATAAATTTTCGTTCGGTTTCATCAAACCCATCCTAATTTCTTCAAACCCATGCTAAATTGCTCAAACCTCAGATAAATTTTCAAACCTCATAAATTTTCGTTCGGTTTCATCAAACCCATCCTAATTTCTTCAAACCCATGCTAAATTGCTCAAACCTCAGATAAATTTTCAAACCTCATAAATTTTCGTTTGGTTTCATCAAACCCATCCTAATTTCGTCAAACCCATGCTAATTTTGTCAAACCTCACATAAATTTTCAAACCTCACATAAATTTTCGTTCGGTTTCATCAAACCCATCCTAATTTCTTCAAACCCATGCTAAATTGCTCAAACCTCAGATAAATTTTCAAACCTCATAAATTTTCGTTCGGTTTCATCAAACCCATCCTAATTTCTTCAAACCCATGCTAAATTGCTCAAACCCCATAAATTTTCGTTTGGTTTCATCAAACCCATCCTAATTTCGTCAAACCCATGCCAATTTTGTCAAACCTCACATAAATTTTCAAACCTCATAAATTTTCGTTCGGTTTCATCAAACCCATCCTAATTTCTTCAAACCCATGCTAAATTGCTCAAACCTCAGATAAATTTTCAAACCTCATAAATTTTCGTTCGGTTTCATCAAACCCATCCTAATTTCTTCAAACCCATGCTAAATTGCTCAAACCTCATAAATTTTCGTTCGGTTTCATCAAACCCATCCTAATTTCTTCAAACCCATGCTAAATTGCTCAAACCTCAGATAAATTTTCAAACCTCATAAATTTTCGTTCGGTTTCATCAAACCCATCCTAATTTCTTCAAACCCATGCTAAATTGCTCAAACCTCAGATAAATTTTCAAACCTCATAAATTTTCGTTTGGTTTCATCAAACCCATCCTAATTTCGTCAAACCCATGCTAATTTTGTCAAACCTCACATAAATTTTCAAACCTCACATAAATTTTCGTTCGGTTTCATCAAACCCATCCTAATTTCTTCAAACCCATGCTAAATTGCTCAAACCTCAGATAAATTTTCAAACCTCATAAATTTTCGTTCGGTTTCATCAAACCCATCCTAATTTCTTCAAACCCATGCTAATTTTGTCAATCCTCACATAAATTTTCAAACCTCACATAAATTTTCGTTCGGTTTCATCAAACCCATCCTAATTTCTTCAAACCCATGCTAAATTGCTCAAACCTCAGATAAATTTTCAAACCTCATAAATTTTCGTTTGGTTTCATCAAACCCATCCTAATTTCGTCAAACCCATGCTAATTTTGTCAAACCTCACATAAATTTTCAAACCTCACATAAATTTTCGTTCGGTTTCATCAAACCCATCCTAATTTCTTCAAACCCATGCTAAATTGCTCAAACCTCAGATAAATTTTCAAACCTCATAAATTTTCGTTCGGTTTCATCAAACCCATCCTAATTTCTTCAAACCCATGCTAAATTGCTCAAACCCCATAAATTTTCGTTTGGTTTCATCAAACCCATCCTAATTTCGTCAAACCCATGCCAATTTTGTCAAACCTCACATAAATTTTCAAACCTCATAAATTTTCGTTCGGTTTCATCAAACCCATCCTAATTTCTTCAAACCCATGCTAAATTGCTCAAACCTCAGATAAATTTTCAAACCTCATAAATTTTCGTTCGGTTTCATCAAACCCATCCTAATTTCTTCAAACCCATGCTAAATTGCTCAAACCTCATAAATTTTCGTTCGGTTTCATCAAACCCATCCTAATTTCTTCAAACCCATGCTAAATTGCTCAAACCTCAGATAAATTTTCAAACCTCATAAATTTTCGTTCGGTTTCATCAAACCCATCCTAATTTCTTCAAACCCATGCTAAATTGCTCAAACCTCAGATAAATTTTCAAACCTCATAAATTTTCGTTTGGTTTCATCAAACCCATCCTAATTTCGTCAAACCCATGCTAATTTTGTCAAACCTCACATAAATTTTCAAACCTCACATAAATTTTCGTTCGGTTTCATCAAACCCATCCTAATTTCTTCAAACCCATGCTAAATTGCTCAAACCTCATAAATTTTCGTTCGGTTTCATCAAACCCATCCTAATTTCTTCAAACCCATGCTAAATTGCTCAAACCTCAGATAAATTTTCAAACCTCATAAATTTTCGTTCGGTTTCATCAAACCCATCCTAATTTCTTCAAACCCATGCTAAATTGCTCAAACCTCAGATAAATTTTCAAACCTCATAAATTTTCGTTTGGTTTCATCAAACCCATCCTAATTTCGTCAAACCCATGCTAATTTTGTCAAACCTCACATAAATTTTCAAACCTCACATAAATTTTCGTTCGGTTTCATCAAACCCATCCTAATTTCTTCAAACCCATGCTAAATTGCTCAAACCTCAGATAAATTTTCAAACCTCATAAATTTTCGTTCGGTTTCATCAAACCCATCCTAATTTCTTCAAACCCATGCTAATTTTGTCAATCCTCACATAAATTTTCAAACCTCACATAAATTTTCGTTCGGTTTCATCAAACCCATCCTAATTTCTTCAAACCCATGCTAAATTGCTCAAACCTCATAAATTTTCGTTCGGTTTCATCAAACCCATCCTAATTTCTTCAAACCCATGCTAAATTGCTCAAACCTCAGATAAATTTTCAAACCTCATAAATTTTCGTTCGGTTTCATCAAACCCATCCTAATTTCTTCAAACCCATGCTAAATTGCTCAAACCTCAGATAAATTTTCAAACCTCATAAATTTTCGTTTGGTTTCATCAAACCCATCCTAATTTCGTCAAACCCATGCTAATTTTGTCAAACCTCACATAAATTTTCAAACCTCACATAAATTTTCGTTCGGTTTCATCAAACCCATCCTAATTTCTTCAAACCCATGCTAAATTGCTCAAACCTCAGATAAATTTTCAAACCTCATAAATTTTCGTTCGGTTTCATCAAACCCATCCTAATTTCTTCAAACCCATGCTAAATTGCTCAAACCCCATAAATTTTCGTTTGGTTTCATCAAACCCATCCTAATTTCGTCAAACCCATGCCAATTTTGTCAAACCTCACATAAATTTTCAAACCTCATAAATTTTCGTTCGGTTTCATCAAACCCATCCTAATTTCTTCAAACCCATGCTAAATTGCTCAAACCTCAGATAAATTTTCAAACCTCATAAATTTTCGTTCGGTTTCATCAAACCCATCCTAATTTCTTCAAACCCATGCTAAATTGCTCAAACCTCATAAATTTTCGTTCGGTTTCATCAAACCCATCCTAATTTCTTCAAACCCATGCTAAATTGCTCAAACCTCAGATAAATTTTCAAACCTCATAAATTTTCGTTCGGTTTCATCAAACCCATCCTAATTTCTTCAAACCCATGCTAAATTGCTCAAACCTCAGATAAATTTTCAAACCTCATAAATTTTCGTTTGGTTTCATCAAACCCATCCTAATTTCGTCAAACCCATGCTAATTTTGTCAAACCTCACATAAATTTTCAAACCTCACATAAATTTTCGTTCGGTTTCATCAAACCCATCCTAATTTCTTCAAACCCATGCTAAATTGCTCAAACCTCAGATAAATTTTCAAACCTCATAAATTTTCGTTCGGTTTCATCAAACCCATCCTAATTTCTTCAAACCCATGCTAATTTTGTCAATCCTCACATAAATTTTCAAACCTCACATAAATTTTCGTTCGGTTTCATCAAACCCATCCTAATTTCTTCAAACCCATGCTAAATTGCTCAAACCTCAGATAAATTTTCAAACCTCATAAATTTTCGTTTGGTTTCATCAAACCCATCCTAATTTCGTCAAACCCATGCTAATTTTGTCAAACCTCACATAAATTTTCAAACCTCACATAAATTTTCGTTCGGTTTCATCAAACCCATCCTAATTTCTTCAAACCCATGCTAAATTGCTCAAACCTCAGATAAATTTTCAAACCTCATAAATTTTCGTTCGGTTTCATCAAACCCATCCTAATTTCTTCAAACCCATGCTAAATTGCTCAAACCTCAGATAAATTTTCAAACCTCATAAATTTTCGTTTGGTTTCATCAAACCCATCCTAATTTCGTCAAACCCATGCTAATTTTGTCAAACCTCACATAAATTTTCAAACCTCACATAAATTTTCGTTCGGTTTCATCAAACCCATCCTAATTTCTTCAAACCCATGCTAAATTGCTCAAACCTCAGATAAATTTTCAAACCTCATAAATTTTCGTTCGGTTTCATCAAACCCATCCTAATTTCTTCAAACCCATGCTAATTTTGTCAATCCTCACATAAATTTTCAAACCTCACATAAATTTTCGTTCGGTTTCATCAAACCCATCCTAATTTCTTCAAACCCATGCTAAATTGCTCAAACCTCAGATAAATTTTCAAACCTCATAAATTTTCGTTTGGTTTCATCAAACCCATCCTAATTTCGTCAAACCCATGCTAATTTTGTCAAACCTCACATAAATTTTCAAACCTCACATAAATTTTCGTTCGGTTTCATCAAACCCATCCTAATTTCTTCAAACCCATGCTAAATTGCTCAAACCTCAGATAAATTTTCAAACCTCATAAATTTTCGTTCGGTTTCATCAAACCCATCCTAATTTCTTCAAACCCATGCTAAATTGCTCAAACCCCATAAATTTTCGTTTGGTTTCATCAAACCCATCCTAATTTCGTCAAACCCATGCCAATTTTGTCAAACCTCACATAAATTTTCAAACCTCATAAATTTTCGTTCGGTTTCATCAAACCCATCCTAATTTCTTCAAACCCATGCTAAATTGCTCAAACCTCAGATAAATTTTCAAACCTCATAAATTTTCGTTCGGTTTCATCAAACCCATCCTAATTTCTTCAAACCCATGCTAAATTGCTCAAACCTCATAAATTTTCGTTCGGTTTCATCAAACCCATCCTAATTTCTTCAAACCCATGCTAAATTGCTCAAACCTCAGATAAATTTTCAAACCTCATAAATTTTCGTTCGGTTTCATCAAACCCATCCTAATTTCTTCAAACCCATGCTAAATTGCTCAAACCTCAGATAAATTTTCAAACCTCATAAATTTTCGTTTGGTTTCATCAAACCCATCCTAATTTCGTCAAACCCATGCTAATTTTGTCAAACCTCACATAAATTTTCAAACCTCACATAAATTTTCGTTCGGTTTCATCAAACCCATCCTAATTTCTTCAAACCCATGCTAAATTGCTCAAACCTCATAAATTTTCGTTCGGTTTCATCAAACCCATCCTAATTTCTTCAAACCCATGCTAAATTGCTCAAACCTCAGATAAATTTTCAAACCTCATAAATTTTCGTTCGGTTTCATCAAACCCATCCTAATTTCTTCAAACCCATGCTAAATTGCTCAAACCTCAGATAAATTTTCAAACCTCATAAATTTTCGTTTGGTTTCATCAAACCCATCCTAATTTCGTCAAACCCATGCTAATTTTGTCAAACCTCACATAAATTTTCAAACCTCACATAAATTTTCGTTCGGTTTCATCAAACCCATCCTAATTTCTTCAAACCCATGCTAAATTGCTCAAACCTCAGATAAATTTTCAAACCTCATAAATTTTCGTTCGGTTTCATCAAACCCATCCTAATTTCTTCAAACCCATGCTAATTTTGTCAATCCTCACATAAATTTTCAAACCTCACATAAATTTTCGTTCGGTTTCATCAAACCCATCCTAATTTCTTCAAACCCATGCTAAATTGCTCAAACCTCATAAATTTTCGTTCGGTTTCATCAAACCCATCCTAATTTCTTCAAACCCATGCTAAATTGCTCAAACCTCAGATAAATTTTCAAACCTCATAAATTTTCGTTCGGTTTCATCAAACCCATCCTAATTTCTTCAAACCCATGCTAAATTGCTCAAACCTCAGATAAATTTTCAAACCTCATAAATTTTCGTTTGGTTTCATCAAACCCATCCTAATTTCGTCAAACCCATGCTAATTTTGTCAAACCTCACATAAATTTTCAAACCTCACATAAATTTTCGTTCGGTTTCATCAAACCCATCCTAATTTCTTCAAACCCATGCTAAATTGCTCAAACCTCAGATAAATTTTCAAACCTCATAAATTTTCGTTCGGTTTCATCAAACCCATCCTAATTTCTTCAAACCCATGCTAAATTGCTCAAACCCCATAAATTTTCGTTTGGTTTCATCAAACCCATCCTAATTTCGTCAAACCCATGCCAATTTTGTCAAACCTCACATAAATTTTCAAACCTCATAAATTTTCGTTCGGTTTCATCAAACCCATCCTAATTTCTTCAAACCCATGCTAAATTGCTCAAACCTCAGATAAATTTTCAAACCTCATAAATTTTCGTTCGGTTTCATCAAACCCATCCTAATTTCTTCAAACCCATGCTAAATTGCTCAAACCTCATAAATTTTCGTTCGGTTTCATCAAACCCATCCTAATTTCTTCAAACCCATGCTAAATTGCTCAAACCTCAGATAAATTTTCAAACCTCATAAATTTTCGTTCGGTTTCATCAAACCCATCCTAATTTCTTCAAACCCATGCTAAATTGCTCAAACCTCAGATAAATTTTCAAACCTCATAAATTTTCGTTTGGTTTCATCAAACCCATCCTAATTTCGTCAAACCCATGCTAATTTTGTCAAACCTCACATAAATTTTCAAACCTCACATAAATTTTCGTTCGGTTTCATCAAACCCATCCTAATTTCTTCAAACCCATGCTAAATTGCTCAAACCTCAGATAAATTTTCAAACCTCATAAATTTTCGTTCGGTTTCATCAAACCCATCCTAATTTCTTCAAACCCATGCTAATTTTGTCAATCCTCACATAAATTTTCAAACCTCACATAAATTTTCGTTCGGTTTCATCAAACCCATCCTAATTTCTTCAAACCCATGCTAAATTGCTCAAACCTCAGATAAATTTTCAAACCTCATAAATTTTCGTTTGGTTTCATCAAACCCATCCTAATTTCGTCAAACCCATGCTAATTTTGTCAAACCTCACATAAATTTTCAAACCTCACATAAATTTTCGTTCGGTTTCATCAAACCCATCCTAATTTCTTCAAACCCATGCTAAATTGCTCAAACCTCAGATAAATTTTCAAACCTCATAAATTTTCGTTCGGTTTCATCAAACCCATCCTAATTTCTTCAAACCCATGCTAAATTGCTCAAACCCCATAAATTTTCGTTTGGTTTCATCAAACCCATCCTAATTTCGTCAAACCCATGCCAATTTTGTCAAACCTCACATAAATTTTCAAACCTCATAAATTTTCGTTCGGTTTCATCAAACCCATCCTAATTTCTTCAAACCCATGCTAAATTGCTCAAACCTCAGATAAATTTTCAAACCTCATAAATTTTCGTTCGGTTTCATCAAACCCATCCTAATTTCTTCAAACCCATGCTAAATTGCTCAAACCTCATAAATTTTCGTTCGGTTTCATCAAACCCATCCTAATTTCTTCAAACCCATGCTAAATTGCTCAAACCTCAGATAAATTTTCAAACCTCATAAATTTTCGTTCGGTTTCATCAAACCCATCCTAATTTCTTCAAACCCATGCTAAATTGCTCAAACCTCAGATAAATTTTCAAACCTCATAAATTTTCGTTTGGTTTCATCAAACCCATCCTAATTTCGTCAAACCCATGCTAATTTTGTCAAACCTCACATAAATTTTCAAACCTCACATAAATTTTCGTTCGGTTTCATCAAACCCATCCTAATTTCTTCAAACCCATGCTAAATTGCTCAAACCTCAGATAAATTTTCAAACCTCATAAATTTTCGTTCGGTTTCATCAAACCCATCCTAATTTCTTCAAACCCATGCTAATTTTGTCAATCCTCACATAAATTTTCAAACCTCACATAAATTTTCGTTCGGTTTCATCAAACCCATCCTAATTTCTTCAAACCCATGCTAAATTGCTCAAACCTCAGATAAATTTTCAAACCTCATAAATTTTCGTTCGGTTTCATCAAACCCATCCTAATTTCTTCAAACCCATGCTAAATTGCTCAAACCTCAGATAAATTTTCAAACCTCATAAATTTTCGTTCGGTTTCATCAAACCCATCCTAATTTCTTCAAACCCATGCTAAATTGCTCAAACCCCATAAATTTTCGTTTGGTTTCATCAAACCCATCCTAATTTCGTCAAACCCATGCCAATTTTGTCAAACCTCACATAAATTTTCAAACCTCATAAATTTTCGTTCGGTTTCATCAAACCCATCCTAATTTCTTCAAACCCATGCTAAATTGCTCAAACCTCAGATAAATTTTCAAACCTCATAAATTTTCGTTCGGTTTCATCAAACCCATCCTAATTTCTTCAAACCCATGCTAAATTGCTCAAACCTCATAAATTTTCGTTCGGTTTCATCAAACCCATCCTAATTTCTTCAAACCCATGCTAAATTGCTCAAACCTCAGATAAATTTTCAAACCTCATAAATTTTCGTTCGGTTTCATCAAACCCATCCTAATTTCTTCAAACCCATGCTAAATTGCTCAAACCTCAGATAAATTTTCAAACCTCATAAATTTTCGTTTGGTTTCATCAAACCCATCCTAATTTCGTCAAACCCATGCTAATTTTGTCAAACCTCACATAAATTTTCAAACCTCACATAAATTTTCGTTCGGTTTCATCAAACCCATCCTAATTTCTTCAAACCCATGCTAAATTGCTCAAACCTCAGATAAATTTTCAAACCTCATAAATTTTCGTTCGGTTTCATCAAACCCATCCTAATTTCTTCAAACCCATGCTAATTTTGTCAATCCTCACATAAATTTTCAAACCTCACATAAATTTTCGTTCGGTTTCATCAAACCCATCCTAATTTCTTCAAACCCATGCTAAATTGCTCAAACCTCATAAATTTTCGTTCGGTTTCATCAAACCCATCCTAATTTCTTCAAACCCATGCTAAATTGCTCAAACCTCAGATAAATTTTCAAACCTCATAAATTTTCGTTCGGTTTCATCAAACCCATCCTAATTTCTTCAAACCCATGCTAAATTGCTCAAACCTCAGATAAATTTTCAAACCTCATAAATTTTCGTTTGGTTTCATCAAACCCATCCTAATTTCGTCAAACCCATGCTAATTTTGTCAAACCTCACATAAATTTTCAAACCTCACATAAATTTTCGTTCGGTTTCATCAAACCCATCCTAATTTCTTCAAACCCATGCTAAATTGCTCAAACCTCAGATAAATTTTCAAACCTCATAAATTTTCGTTCGGTTTCATCAAACCCATCCTAATTTCTTCAAACCCATGCTAAATTGCTCAAACCCCATAAATTTTCGTTTGGTTTCATCAAACCCATCCTAATTTCGTCAAACCCATGCCAATTTTGTCAAACCTCACATAAATTTTCAAACCTCATAAATTTTCGTTCGGTTTCATCAAACCCATCCTAATTTCTTCAAACCCATGCTAAATTGCTCAAACCTCAGATAAATTTTCAAACCTCATAAATTTTCGTTCGGTTTCATCAAACCCATCCTAATTTCTTCAAACCCATGCTAAATTGCTCAAACCTCATAAATTTTCGTTCGGTTTCATCAAACCCATCCTAATTTCTTCAAACCCATGCTAAATTGCTCAAACCTCAGATAAATTTTCAAACCTCATAAATTTTCGTTCGGTTTCATCAAACCCATCCTAATTTCTTCAAACCCATGCTAAATTGCTCAAACCTCAGATAAATTTTCAAACCTCATAAATTTTCGTTTGGTTTCATCAAACCCATCCTAATTTCGTCAAACCCATGCTAATTTTGTCAAACCTCACATAAATTTTCAAACCTCACATAAATTTTCGTTCGGTTTCATCAAACCCATCCTAATTTCTTCAAACCCATGCTAAATTGCTCAAACCTCAGATAAATTTTCAAACCTCATAAATTTTCGTTCGGTTTCATCAAACCCATCCTAATTTCTTCAAACCCATGCTAATTTTGTCAATCCTCACATAAATTTTCAAACCTCACATAAATTTTCGTTCGGTTTCATCAAACCCATCCTAATTTCTTCAAACCCATGCTAAATTGCTCAAACCTCAGATAAATTTTCAAACCTCATAAATTTTCGTTTGGTTTCATCAAACCCATCCTAATTTCGTCAAACCCATGCTAATTTTGTCAAACCTCACATAAATTTTCAAACCTCACATAAATTTTCGTTCGGTTTCATCAAACCCATCCTAATTTCTTCAAACCCATGCTAAATTGCTCAAACCTCAGATAAATTTTCAAACCTCATAAATTTTCGTTCGGTTTCATCAAACCCATCCTAATTTCTTCAAACCCATGCTAAATTGCTCAAACCCCATAAATTTTCGTTTGGTTTCATCAAACCCATCCTAATTTCGTCAAACCCATGCCAATTTTGTCAAACCTCACATAAATTTTCAAACCTCATAAATTTTCGTTCGGTTTCATCAAACCCATCCTAATTTCTTCAAACCCATGCTAAATTGCTCAAACCTCAGATAAATTTTCAAACCTCATAAATTTTCGTTCGGTTTCATCAAACCCATCCTAATTTCTTCAAACCCATGCTAAATTGCTCAAACCTCATAAATTTTCGTTCGGTTTCATCAAACCCATCCTAATTTCTTCAAACCCATGCTAAATTGCTCAAACCTCAGATAAATTTTCAAACCTCATAAATTTTCGTTCGGTTTCATCAAACCCATCCTAATTTCTTCAAACCCATGCTAAATTGCTCAAACCTCAGATAAATTTTCAAACCTCATAAATTTTCGTTTGGTTTCATCAAACCCATCCTAATTTCGTCAAACCCATGCTAATTTTGTCAAACCTCACATAAATTTTCAAACCTCACATAAATTTTCGTTCGGTTTCATCAAACCCATCCTAATTTCTTCAAACCCATGCTAAATTGCTCAAACCTCAGATAAATTTTCAAACCTCATAAATTTTCGTTCGGTTTCATCAAACCCATCCTAATTTCTTCAAACCCATGCTAATTTTGTCAATCCTCACATAAATTTTCAAACCTCACATAAATTTTCGTTCGGTTTCATCAAACCCATCCTAATTTCTTCAAACCCATGCTAAATTGCTCAAACCTCAGATAAATTTTCAAACCTCATAAATTTTCGTTCGGTTTCATCAAACCCATCCTAATTTCTTCAAACCCATGCTAAATTGCTCAAACCTCAGATAAATTTTCAAACCTCATAAATTTTCGTTCGGTTTCATCAAACCCATCCTAATTTCTTCAAACCCATGCTAAATTGCTCAAACCCCATAAATTTTCGTTTGGTTTCATCAAACCCATCCTAATTTCGTCAAACCCATGCCAATTTTGTCAAACCTCACATAAATTTTCAAACCTCATAAATTTTCGTTCGGTTTCATCAAACCCATCCTAATTTCTTCAAACCCATGCTAAATTGCTCAAACCTCAGATAAATTTTCAAACCTCATAAATTTTCGTTCGGTTTCATCAAACCCATCCTAATTTCTTCAAACCCATGCTAAATTGCTCAAACCTCATAAATTTTCGTTCGGTTTCATCAAACCCATCCTAATTTCTTCAAACCCATGCTAAATTGCTCAAACCTCAGATAAATTTTCAAACCTCATAAATTTTCGTTCGGTTTCATCAAACCCATCCTAATTTCTTCAAACCCATGCTAAATTGCTCAAACCTCAGATAAATTTTCAAACCTCATAAATTTTCGTTTGGTTTCATCAAACCCATCCTAATTTCGTCAAACCCATGCTAATTTTGTCAAACCTCACATAAATTTTCAAACCTCACATAAATTTTCGTTCGGTTTCATCAAACCCATCCTAATTTCTTCAAACCCATGCTAAATTGCTCAAACCTCAGATAAATTTTCAAACCTCATAAATTTTCGTTCGGTTTCATCAAACCCATCCTAATTTCTTCAAACCCATGCTAATTTTGTCAATCCTCACATAAATTTTCAAACCTCACATAAATTTTCGTTCGGTTTCATCAAACCCATCCTAATTTCTTCAAACCCATGCTAAATTGCTCAAACCTCAGATAAATTTTCAAACCTCATAAATTTTCGTTCGGTTTCATCAAACCCATCCTAATTTCTTCAAACCCATGCTAATTTTGTCAATCCTCACATAAATTTTCAAACCTCACATAAATTTTCGTTCGGTTTCATCAAACCCATCCTAATTTCTTCAAACCCATGCTAAATTGCTCAAACCTCAGATAAATTTTCAAACCTCATAAATTTTCGTTTGGTTTCATCAAACCCATCCTAATTTCGTCAAACCCATGCTAATTTTGTCAAACCTCACATAAATTTTCAAACCTCACATAAATTTTCGTTCGGTTTCATCAAACCCATCCTAATTTCTTCAAACCCATGCTAAATTGCTCAAACCTCAGATAAATTTTCAAACCTCATAAATTTTCGTTCGGTTTCATCAAACCCATCCTAATTTCTTCAAACCCATGCTAATTTTGTCAATCCTCACATAAATTTTCAAACCTCACATAAATTTTCGTTCGGTTTCATCAAACCCATCCTAATTTCTTCAAACCCATGCTAAATTGCTCAAACCTCAGATAAATTTTCAAACCTCATAAATTTTCGTTTGGTTTCATCAAACCCATCCTAATTTCGTCAAACCCATGCTAATTTTGTCAAACCTCACATAAATTTTCAAACCTCACATAAATTTTCGTTCGGTTTCATCAAACCCATCCTAATTTCTTCAAACCCATGCTAAATTGCTCAAACCTCAGATAAATTTTCAAACCTCATAAATTTTCGTTCGGTTTCATCAAACCCATCCTAATTTCTTCAAACCCATGCTAATTTTGTCAATCCTCACATAAATTTTCAAACCTCACATAAATTTTCGTTCGGTTTCATCAAACCCATCCTAATTTCTTCAAACCCATGCTAAATTGCTCAAACCTCAGATAAATTTTCAAACCTCATAAATTTTCGTTTGGTTTCATCAAACCCATCCTAATTTCGTCAAACCCATGCTAATTTTGTCAAACCTCACATAAATTTTCAAACCTCACATAAATTTTCGTTCGGTTTCATCAAACCCATCCTAATTTCTTCAAACCCATGCTAAATTGCTCAAACCTCAGATAAATTTTCAAACCTCATAAATTTTCGTTCGGTTTCATCAAACCCATCCTAATTTCTTCAAACCCATGCTAAATTGCTCAAACCCCATAAATTTTCGTTTGGTTTCATCAAACCCATCCTAATTTCGTCAAACCCATGCCAATTTTGTCAAACCTCACATAAATTTTCAAACCTCATAAATTTTCGTTCGGTTTCATCAAACCCATCCTAATTTCTTCAAACCCATGCTAAATTGCTCAAACCTCAGATAAATTTTCAAACCTCATAAATTTTCGTTCGGTTTCATCAAACCCATCCTAATTTCTTCAAACCCATGCTAAATTGCTCAAACCTCAGATAAATTTTCAAACCTCATAAATTTTCGTTTGGTTTCATCAAACCCATCCTAATTTCGTCAAACCCATGCTAATTTTGTCAAACCTCACATAAATTTTCAAACCTCACATAAATTTTCGTTCGGTTTCATCAAACCCATCCTAATTTCTTCAAACCCATGCTAAATTGCTCAAACCTCAGATAAATTTTCAAACCTCATAAATTTTCGTTCGGTTTCATCAAACCCATCCTAATTTCTTCAAACCCATGCTAATTTTGTCAATCCTCACATAAATTTTCAAACCTCACATAAATTTTCGTTCGGTTTCATCAAACCCATCCTAATTTCTTCAAACCCATGCTAAATTGCTCAAACCTCAGATAAATTTTCAAACCTCATAAATTTTCGTTTGGTTTCATCAAACCCATCCTAATTTCGTCAAACCCATGCTAATTTTGTCAAACCTCACATAAATTTTCAAACCTCACATAAATTTTCGTTCGGTTTCATCAAACCCATCCTAATTTCTTCAAACCCATGCTAAATTGCTCAAACCTCAGATAAATTTTCAAACCTCATAAATTTTCGTTCGGTTTCATCAAACCCATCCTAATTTCTTCAAACCCATGCTAAATTGCTCAAACCCCATAAATTTTCGTTTGGTTTCATCAAACCCATCCTAATTTCTTCAAACCCATGCTAAATTGCTCAAACCTCAGATAAATTTTCAAACCTCATAAATTTTCGTTCGGCTTCATCAAACCCATCCTAATTTCTTCAAACCCATGCTAAATTGCTCAAACCCCATAAATTTTCGTTTGGTTTCATCAAACCCATCCTAATTTCGTCAAACCCATGCTAATTTTGTCAAACCTCACATAAATTTTCAAACCTCACATAAATTTTCGTTCGGTTTCATCAAACCCATCCTAATTTCTTCAAACCCATGCTAAATTGCTCAAACCTCAGATAAATTTTCAAACCTCATAAATTTTCGTTCGGTTTCATCAAACCCATCCTAATTTCTTCAAACCCATGCTAAATTGCTCAAACCCCATAAATTTTCGTTTGGTTTCATCAAACCCATCCTAATTTCGTCAAACCCATGCCAATTTTGTCAAACCTCACATAAATTTTCAAACCTCATAAATTTTCGTTCGGTTTCATCAAACCCATCCTAATTTCTTTAAACCCATGCTAAATTGCTCAAACCTCAGATAAATTTTCAAACCTCATAAATTTTCGTTCGGTTTCATCAAACCCATCCTAATTTCTTCAAACCCATGCTAAATTGCTCAAACCTCATAAATTTTCGTTCGGTTTCATCAAACCCATCCTAATTTCTTCAAACCCATGCTAAATTGCTCAAACCTCAGATAAATTTTCAAACCTCATAAATTTTCGTTCGGTTTCATCAAACCCATCCTAATTTCTTCAAATCCATGCTAAATTGCTCAAACCTCAGATAAATTTTCAAACCTCATAAATTTTCGTTTGGTTTCATCAAACCCATCCTAATTTCGTCAAACCCATGCTAATTTTGTCAAACCTCACATAAATTTTCAAACCTCACATAAATTTTCGTTCGGTTTCATCAAACCCATCCTAATTTCTTCAAACCCATGCTAAATTGCTCAAACCTCAGATAAATTTTCAAACCTCATAAATTTTCGTTCGGTTTCATCAAACCCATCCTAATTTCTTCAAACCCATGCTAAATTGCTCAAACCTCAGATAAATTTTCAAACCTCATAAATTTTCGTTTGGTTTCATCAAACCCATCCTAATTTCGTCAAACCCATGCTAATTTTGTCAAACCTCACATAAATTTTCAAACCTCACATAAATTTTCGTTCGGTTTCATCAAACCCATCCTAATTTCTTCAAACCCATGCTAAATTGCTCAAACCTCAGATAAATTTTCAAACCTCATAAATTTTCGTTCGGTTTCATCAAACCCATCCTAATTTCTTCAAACCCATGCTAATTTTGTCAATCCTCACATAAATTTTCAAACCTCACATAAATTTTCGTTCGGTTTCATCAAACCCATCCTAATTTCTTCAAACCCATGCTAAATTGCTCAAACCTCAGATAAATTTTCAAACCTCATAAATTTTCGTTTGGTTTCATCAAACCCATCCTAATTTCGTCAAACCCATGCTAATTTTGTCAAACCTCACATAAATTTTCAAACCTCACATAAATTTTCGTTCGGTTTCATCAAACCCATCCTAATTTCTTCAAACCCATGCTAAATTGCTCAAACCTCAGATAAATTTTCAAACCTCATAAATTTTCGTTCGGTTTCATCAAACCCATCCTAATTTCTTCAAACCCATGCTAAATTGCTCAAACCTCAGATAAATTTTCAAACCTCATAAATTTTCGTTTGGTTTCATCAAACCCATCCTAATTTCGTCAAACCCATGCTAATTTTGTCAAACCTCACATAAATTTTCAAACCTCACATAAATTTTCGTTCGGTTTCATCAAACCCATCCTAATTTCTTCAAACCCATGCTAAATTGCTCAAACCTCAGATAAATTTTCAAACCTCATAAATTTTCGTTCGGTTTCATCAAACCCATCCTAATTTCTTCAAACCCATGCTAATTTTGTCAATCCTCACATAAATTTTCAAACCTCACATAAATTTTCGTTCGGTTTCATCAAACCCATCCTAATTTCTTCAAACCCATGCTAAATTGCTCAAACCTCAGATAAATTTTCAAACCTCATAAATTTTCGTTTGGTTTCATCAAACCCATCCTAATATCGTCAAACCCATGCTAATTTTGTCAAACCTCACATAAATTTTCAAACCTCACATAAATTTTCGTTCGGTTTCATCAAACCCATCCTAATTTCTTCAAACCCATGCTAAATTGCTCAAACCTCAGATAAATTTTCAAACCTCATAAATTTTCGTTCGGTTTCATCAAACCCATCCTAATTTCTTCAAACCCATGCTAAATTGCTCAAACCTCAGATAAATTTTCAAACCTCATAAATTTTCGTTTGGTTTCATCAAACCCATCCTAATTTCGTCAAACCCATGCTAATTTTGTCAAACCTCACATAAATTTTCAAACCTCACATAAATTTTCGTTCGGTTTCATCAAACCCATCCTAATTTCTTCAAACCCATGCTAAATTGCTCAAACCTCAGATAAATTTTCAAACCTCATAAATTTTCGTTCGGTTTCATCAAACCCATCCTAATTTCTTCAAACCCATGCTAAATTGCTCAAACCTCAGATAAATTTTCAAACCTCATAAATTTTCGTTTGGTTTCATCAAACCCATCCTAATTTCGTCAAACCCATGCTAATTTTGTCAAACCTCACATAAATTTTCAAACCTCACATAAATTTTCGTTCGGTTTCATCAAACCCATCCTAATTTCTTCAAACCCATGCTAAATTGCTCAAACCTCAGATAAATTTTCATACCTCATAAATTTTCGTTTGGTTTCATCAAACCCATCCTAATTTCGTCAAACCCATGCTAATTTTGTCAAACCTCAGATAAATTTTCAAACCTCATAAATTTTCGTTTGGTTTCATCAAACCCATCCTAATTTCGTCAAACCCATGCTAATTTTGTCAAACCTCACATAAATTTTCAAACCTCACATAAATTTTCGTTCGGTTTCATCAAACCCATCCTAATTTCTTCAAACCCATGCTAAATTGCTCAAACCTCAGATAAATTTTCAAACCTCATAAATTTTCGTTCGGTTTCATCAAACCCATCCTAATTTCTTCAAACCCATGCTAAATTGCTCAAACCTCAGATAAATTTTCAAACCTCATAAATTTTCGTTCGGTTTCATCAAACCCATCCTAATTTCTTCAAACCCATGCTAAATTGCTCAAACCTCATAAATTTTCGTTCGGTTTCATCAAACCCATCCTAATTTCTTCAAACCCATGCTAAATTGCTCAAACCCCATAAATTTTCGTTTGGTTTCATCAAACCCATCCTAATTTCGTCAAACCCATGCCAATTTTGTCAAACCTCACATAAATTTTCAAACCTCATAAATTTTCGTTTGGTTTCATCAAACCCATCCTAATTTCGTCAAACCCATGCTAATTTTGTCAAACCTCACATAAATTTTCAAACCTCACATAAATTTTCGTTCGGTTTCATCAAACCCATCCTAATTTCTTCAAACCCATGCTAAATTGCTCAAACCTCAGATAAATTTTCAAACCTCATAAATTTTCGTTCGGTTTCATCAAACCCATCCTAATTTCTTCAAACCCATGCTAATTTTGTCAATCCTCACATAAATTTTCAAACCTCACATAAATTTTCGTTCGGTTTCATCAAACCCATCCTAATTTCTTCAAACCCATGCTAAATTGCTCAAACCTCAGATAAATTTTCAAACCTCATAAATTTTCGTTTGGTTTCATCAAACCCATCCTAATTTCGTCAAACCCATGCCAATTTTGTCAAACCTCACATAAATTTTCAAACCTCATAAATTTTCGTTTGGTTTCATCAAACCCATCCTAATTTCGTCAAACCCATGCTAATTTTGTCAAACCTCACATAAATTTTCAAACCTCACATAAATTTTCGTTCGGTTTCATCAAACCCATCCTAATTTCTTCAAACCCATGCTAAATTGCTCAAACCTCATAAATTTTCGTTCGGTTTCATCAAACCCATCCTAATTTCTTCAAACCCATGCTAAATTGCTCAAACCCCATAAATTTTCGTTTGGTTTCATCAAACCCATCCTAATTTCGTCAAACCCATGCCAATTTTGTCAAACCTCACATAAATTTTCAAACCTCATAAATTTTCGTTTGGTTTCATCAAACCCATCCTAATTTCGTCAAACCCATGCTAATTTTGTCAAACCTCACATAAATTTTCAAACCTCACATAAATTTTCGTTCGGTTTCATCAAACCCATCCTAATTTCTTCAAACCCATGCTAAATTGCTCAAACCTCAGATAAATTTTCAAACCTCATAAATTTTCGTTCGGTTTCATCAAACCCATCCTAATTTCTTCAAACCCATGCTAATTTTGTCAATCCTCACATAAATTTTCAAACCTCACATAAATTTTCGTTCGGTTTCATCAAACCCATCCTAATTTCTTCAAACCCATGCTAAATTGCTCAAACCTCAGATAAATTTTCAAACCTCATAAATTTTCGTTTGGTTTCATCAAACCCATCCTAATTTCGTCAAACCCATGCTAATTTTGTCAAACCTCACATAAATTTTCAAACCTCACATAAATTTTCGTTCGGTTTCATCAAACCCATCCTAATTTCTTCAAACCCATGCTAAATTGCTCAAACCTCAGATAAATTTTCAAACCTCATAAATTTTCGTTCGGTTTCATCAAACCCATCCTAATTTCTTCAAACCCATGCTAATTTTGTCAATCCTCACATAAATTTTCAAACCTCACATAAATTTTCGTTCGGTTTCATCAAACCCATCCTAATTTCTTCAAACCCATGCTAAATTGCTCAAACCTCAGATAAATTTTCAAACCTCATAAATTTTCGTTTGGTTTCATCAAACCCATCCTAATTTCGTCAAACCCATGCTAATTTTGTCAAACCTCACATAAATTTTCAAACCTCACATAAATTTTCGTTCGGTTTCATCAAACCCATCCTAATTTCTTCAAACCCATGCTAAATTGCTCAAACCTCAGATAAATTTTCAAACCTCATAAATTTTCGTTCGGTTTCATCAAACCCATCCTAATTTCTTCAAACCCATGCTAAATTGCTCAAACCTCATAAATTTTCGTTCGGTTTCATCAAACCCATCCTAATTTCTTCAAACCCATGCTAAATTGCTCAAACCTCAGATAAATTTTCAAACCTCATAAATTTTCGTTCGGTTTCATCAAACCCATCCTAATTTCTTCAAACCCATGCTAAATTGCTCAAACCTCATAAATTTTCGTTCGGTTTCATCAAACCCATCCTAATTTCGTCAAACCCATGCTAAATTGCTCAAACCTCAGATAAATTTTCAAACCTCATAAATTTTCGTTTGGTTTCATCAAACCCATCCTAATTTCGTCAAACCCATGCCAATTTTGTCAAACCTCACATAAATTTTCAAACCTCATAAATTTTCGTTCGGTTTCATCAAACCCATCCTAATTTCTTCAAACCCATGCTAAATTGCTCAAACCTCAGATAAATTTTCAAACCTCATAAATTTTCGTTCGGTTTCATCAAACCCATCCTAATTTCTTCAAACCCATGCTAAATTGCTCAAACCTCATAAATTTTCGTTCGGTTTCATCAAACCCATCCTAATTTCTTCAAACCCATGCTAAATTGCTCAAACCTCAGATAAATTTTCAAACCTCATAAATTTTCGTTCGGTTTCATCAAACCCATCCTAATTTCTTCAAACCCATGCTAAATTGCTCAAACCTCATAAATTTTCGTTCGGTTTCATCAAACCCATCCTAATTTCTTCAAACCCATGCTAAATTGCTCAAACCCCATAAATTTTCGTTTGGTTTCATCAAACCCATCCTAATTTCGTCAAACCCATGCCAATTTTGTCAAACCTCACATAAATTTTCAAACCTCATAAATTTTCGTTTGGTTTCATCAAACCCATCCTAATTTCGTCAAACCCATGCTAATTTTGTCAAACCTCACATAAATTTTCAAACCTCACATAAATTTTCGTTCGGTTTCATCAAACCCATCCTAATTTCTTCAAACCCATGCTAAATTGCTCAAACCTCAGATAAATTTTCAAACCTCATAAATTTTCGTTCGGTTTCATCAAACCCATCCTAATTTCTTCAAACCCATGCTAATTTTGTCAATCCTCACATAAATTTTCAAACCTCACATAAATTTTCGTTCGGTTTCATCAAACCCATCCTAATTTCTTCAAACCCATGCTAAATTGCTCAAACCTCAGATAAATTTTCAAACCTCATAAATTTTCGTTTGGTTTCATCAAACCCATCCTAATTTCGTCAAACCCATGCTAATTTTGTCAAACCTCACATAAATTTTCAAACCTCACATACATTTTCGTTCGGTTTCATCAAACCCATCCTAATTTCTTCAAACCCATGCTAAATTGCTCAAACCTCAGATAAATTTTCAAACCTCATAAATTTTCGTTCGGTTTCATCAAACCCATCCTAATTTCTTCAAACCCATGCTAATTTTGTCAATCCTCACATAAATTTTCAAACCTCACATAAATTTTCGTTCGGTTTCATCAAACCCATCCTAATTTCTTCAAACCCATGCTAAATTGCTCAAACCTCAGATAAATTTTCAAACCTCATAAATTTTCGTTTGGTTTCATCAAACCCATCCTAATTTCGTCAAACCCATGCTAATTTTGTCAAACCTCACATAAATTTTCAAACCTCACATAAATTTTCGTTCGGTTTCATCAAACCCATCCTAATTTCTTCAAACCCATGCTAAATTGCTCAAACCTCAGATAAATTTTCAAACCTCATAAATTTTCGTTCGGTTTCATCAAACCCATCCTAATTTCTTCAAACCCATGCTAAATTGCTCAAACCTCAGATAAATTTTCAAACCTCATAAATTTTCGTTTGGTTTCATCAAACCCATCCTAATTTCGTCAAACCCATGCTAATTTTGTCAAACCTCACATAAATTTTCAAACCTCACATAAATTTTCGTTCGGTTTCATCAAACCCATCCTAATTTCTTCAAACCCATGCTAAATTGCTCAAACCTCAGATAAATTTTCAAACCTCATAAATTTTCGTTCGGTTTCATCAAACCCATCCTAATTTCTTCAAACCCATGCTAAATTGCTCAAACCTCAGATAAATTTTCAAACCTCATAAATTTTCGTTTGGTTTCATCAAACCCATCCTAATTTCGTCAAACCCATGCTAATTTTGTCAAACCTCACATAAATTTTCAAACCTCACATAAATTTTCGTTCGGTTTCATCAAACCCATCCTAATTTCTTCAAACCCATGCTAAATTGCTCAAACCTCAGATAAATTTTCAAACCTCATAAATTTTCGTTTGGTTTCATCAAACCCATCCTAATTTCGTCAAACCCATGCTAATTTTGTCAAACCTCAGATAAATTTTCAAACCTCATAAATTTTCGTTTGGTTTCATCAAACCCATCCTAATTTCGTCAAACCCATGCTAATTTTGTCAAACCTCACATAAATTTTCAAACCTCACATAAATTTTCGTTCGGTTTCATCAAACCCATCCTAATTTCTTCAAACCCATGCTAAATTGCTCAAACCTCAGATAAATTTTCAAACCTCATAAATTTTCGTTCGGTTTCATCAAACCCATCCTAATTTCTTCAAACCCATGCTAAATTGCTCAAACCCCATAAATTTTCGTTTGGTTTCATCAAACCCATCCTAATTTCGTCAAACCCATGCCAATTTTGTCAAACCTCACATAAATTTTCAAACCTCATAAATTTTCGTTCGGTTTCATCAAACCCATCCTAATTTCTTCAAACCCATGCTAAATTGCTCAAACCTCAGATAAATTTTCAAACCTCATAAATTTTCGTTCGGTTTCATCAAACCCATCCTAATTTCTTCAAACCCATGCTAAATTGCTCAAACCTCATAAATTTTCGTTCGGTTTCATCAAACCCATCCTAATTTCTTCAAACCCATGCTAAATTGCTCAAACCTCAGATAAATTTTCAAACCTCATAAATTTTCGTTCGGTTTCATCAAACCCATCCTAATTTCTTCAAACCCATGCTAAATTGCTCAAACCTCAGATAAATTTTCAAACCTCATAAATTTTCGTTTGGTTTCATCAAACCCATCCTAATTTCGTCAAACCCATGCTAATTTTGTCAAACCTCACATAAATTTTCAAACCTCACATAAATTTTCGTTCGGTTTCATCAAACCCATCCTAATTTCTTCAAACCCATGCTAAATTGCTCAAACCTCAGATAAATTTTCAAACCTCATAAATTTTCGTTCGGTTTCATCAAACCCATCCTAATATCTTCAAACCCATGCTAATTTTGTCAATCCTCACATAAATTTTCAAACCTCACATAAATTTTCGTTCGGTTTCATCAAACCCATCCTAATTTCTTCAAACCCATGCTAAATTGCTCAAACCTCAGATAAATTTTCAAACCTCATAAATTTTCGTTCGGTTTCATCAAACCCATCCTAATTTCTTCAAACCCATGCTAAATTGCTCAAACCTCAGATAAATTTTCAAACCTCATAAATTTTCGTTCGGTTTCATCAAACCCATCCTAATTTCTTCAAACCCATGCTAAATTGCTCAAACCCCATAAATTTTCGTTTGGTTTCATCAAACCCATCCTAATTTCGTCAAACCCATGCCAATTTTGTCAAACCTCACATAAATTTTCAAACCTCATAAATTTTCGTTCGGTTTCATCAAACCCATCCTAATTTCTTCAAACCCATGCTAAATTGCTCAAACCTCAGATAAATTTTCAAACCTCATAAATTTTCGTTCGGTTTCATCAAACCCATCCTAATTTCTTCAAACCCATGCTAAATTGCTCAAACCTCATAAATTTTCGTTCGGTTTCATCAAACCCATCCTAATTTCTTCAAACCCATGCTAAATTGCTCAAACCTCAGATAAATTTTCAAACCTCATAAATTTTCGTTCGGTTTCATCAAACCCATCCTAATTTCTTCAAACCCATGCTAAATTGCTCAAACCTCAGATAAATTTTCAAACCTCATAAATTTTCGTTTGGTTTCATCAAACCCATCCTAATTTCGTCAAACCCATGCTAATTTTGTCAAACCTCACATAAATTTTCAAACCTCACATAAATTTTCGTTCGGTTTCATCAAACCCATCCTAATTTCTTCAAACCCATGCTAAATTGCTCAAACCTCAGATAAATTTTCAAACCTCATAAATTTTCGTTCGGTTTCATCAAACCCATCCTAATATCTTCAAACCCATGCTAATTTTGTCAATCCTCACATAAATTTTCAAACCTCACATAAATTTTCGTTCGGTTTCATCAAACCCATCCTAATTTCTTCAAACCCATGCTAAATTGCTCAAACCTCAGATAAATTTTCAAACCTCATAAATTTTCGTTCGGTTTCATCAAACCCATCCTAATTTCTTCAAACCCATGCTAAATTGCTCAAACCTCAGATAAATTTTCAAACCTCATAAATTTTCGTTCGGTTTCATCAAACCCATCCTAATTTCTTCAAACCCATGCTAAATTGCTCAAACCCCATAAATTTTCGTTTGGTTTCATCAAACCCATCCTAATTTCGTCAAACCCATGCCAATTTTGTCAAACCTCACATAAATTTTCAAACCTCATAAATTTTCGTTCGGTTTCATCAAACCCATCCTAATTTCTTCAAACCCATGCTAAATTGCTCAAACCTCAGATAAATTTTCAAACCTCATAAATTTTCGTTCGGTTTCATCAAACCCATCCTAATTTCTTCAAACCCATGCTAAATTGCTCAAACCTCATAAATTTTCGTTCGGTTTCATCAAACCCATCCTAATTTCTTCAAACCCATGCTAAATTGCTCAAACCTCAGATAAATTTTCAAACCTCATAAATTTTCGTTCGGTTTCATCAAACCCATCCTAATTTCTTCAAACCCATGCTAAATTGCTCAAACCTCATAAATTTTCGTTCGGTTTCATCAAACCCATCCTAATTTCTTCAAACCCATGCTAAATTGCTCAAACCCCATAAATTTTCGTTTGGTTTCATCAAACCCATCCTAATTTCGTCAAACCCATGCCAATTTTGTCAAACCTCACATAAATTTTCAAACCTCATAAATTTTCGTTTGGTTTCATCAAACCCATCCTAATTTCGTCAAACCCATGCTAATTTTGTCAAACCTCACATAAATTTTCAAACCTCACATAAATTTTCGTTCGGTTTCATCAAACCCATCCTAATTTCTTCAAACCCATGCTAAATTGCTCAAACCTCATAAATTTTCGTTCGGTTTCATCAAACCCATCCTAATTTCTTCAAACCCATGCTAAATTGCTCAAACCCCATAAATTTTCGTTTGGTTTCATCAAACCCATCCTAATTTCGTCAAACCCATGCCAATTTTGTCAAACCTCACATAAATTTTCAAACCTCATAAATTTTCGTTTGGTTTCATCAAACCCATCCTAATTTCGTCAAACCCATGCTAATTTTGTCAAACCTCACATAAATTTTCAAACCTCACATAAATTTTCGTTCGGTTTCATCAAACCCATCCTAATTTCTTCAAACCCATGCTAAATTGCTCAAACCTCAGATAAATTTTCAAACCTCATAAATTTTCGTTCGGTTTCATCAAACCCATCCTAATTTCTTCAAACCCATGCTAATTTTGTCAATCCTCACATAAATTTTCAAACCTCACATAAATTTTCGTTCGGTTTCATCAAACCCATCCTAATTTCTTCAAACCCATGCTAAATTGCTCAAACCTCAGATAAATTTTCAAACCTCATAAATTTTCGTTTGGTTTCATCAAACCCATCCTAATTTCGTCAAACCCATGCTAATTTTGTCAAACCTCACATAAATTTTCAAACCTCACATAAATTTTCGTTCGGTTTCATCAAACCCATCCTAATTTCTTCAAACCCATGCTAAATTGCTCAAACCTCAGATAAATTTTCAAACCTCATAAATTTTCGTTCGGTTTCATCAAACCCATCCTAATTTCTTCAAACCCATGCTAAATTGCTCAAACCTCAGATAAATTTTCAAACCTCATAAATTTTCGTTTGGTTTCATCAAACCCATCCTAATTTCGTCAAACCCATGCTAATTTTGTCAAACCTCACATAAATTTTCAAACCTCACATAAATTTTCGTTCGGTTTCATCAAACCCATCCTAATTTCTTCAAACCCATGCTAAATTGCTCAAACCTCAGATAAATTTTCAAACCTCATAAATTTTCGTTCGGTTTCATCAAACCCATCCTAATTTCTTCAAACCCATGCTAAATTGCTCAAACCTCAGATAAATTTTCAAACCTCATAAATTTTCGTTTGGTTTCATCAAACCCATCCTAATTTCGTCAAACCCATGCTAATTTTGTCAAACCTCACATAAATTTTCAAACCTCACATAAATTTTCGTTCGGTTTCATCAAACCCATCCTAATTTCTTCAAACCCATGCTAAATTGCTCAAACCTCAGATAAATTTTCAAACCTCATAAATTTTCGTTTGGTTTCATCAAACCCATCCTAATTTCGTCAAACCCATGCTAATTTTGTCAAACCTCAGATAAATTTTCAAACCTCATAAATTTTCGTTTGGTTTCATCAAACCCATCCTAATTTCGTCAAACCCATGCTAATTTTGTCAAACCTCACATAAATTTTCAAACCTCACATAAATTTTCGTTCGGTTTCATCAAACCCATCCTAATTTCTTCAAACCCATGCTAAATTGCTCAAACCTCAGATAAATTTTCAAACCTCATAAATTTTCGTTCGGTTTCATCAAACCCATCCTAATTTATTCAAACCCATGCTAAATTGCTCAAACCTCAGATAAATTTTCAAACCTCATAAATTTTCGTTCGGTTTCATCAAACCCATCCTAATTTCTTCAAACCCATGCTAAATTGCTCAAACCTCATAAATTTTCGTTCGGTTTCATCAAACCCATCCTAATTTCTTCAAACCCATGCTAAATTGCTCAAACCCCATAAATTTTCGTTTGGTTTCATCAAACCCATCCTAATTTCGTCAAACCCATGCCAATTTTGTCAAACCTCACATAAATTTTCAAACCTCATAAATTTTCGTTTGGTTTCATCAAACCCATCCTAATTTCGTCAAACCCATGCTAATTTTGTCAAACCTCACATAAATTTTCAAACCTCACATAAATTTTCGTTCGGTTTCATCAAACCCATCCTAATTTCTTCAAACCCATGCTAAATTGCTCAAACCTCAGATAAATTTTCAAACCTCATAAATTTTCGTTCGGTTTCATCAAACCCATCCTAATTTCTTCAAACCCATGCTAATTTTGTCAATCCTCACATAAATTTTCAAACCTCACATAAATTTTCGTTCGGTTTCATCAAACCCATCCTAATTTCTTCAAACCCATGCTAAATTGCTCAAACCTCAGATAAATTTTCAAACCTCATAAATTTTCGTTTGGTTTCATCAAACCCATCCTAATTTCGTCAAACCCATGCCAATTTTGTCAAACCTCACATAAATTTTCAAACCTCATAAATTTTCGTTTGGTTTCATCAAACCCATCCTAATTTCGTCAAACCCATGCTAATTTTGTCAAACCTCACATAAATTTTCAAACCTCACATAAATTTTCGTTCGGTTTCATCAAACCCATCCTAATTTCTTCAAACCCATGCTAAATTGCTCAAACCTCATAAATTTTCGTTCGGTTTCATCAAACCCATCCTAATTTCTTCAAACCCATGCTAAATTGCTCAAACCCCATAAATTTTCGTTTGGTTTCATCAAACCCATCCTAATTTCGTCAAACCCATGCCAATTTTGTCAAACCTCACATAAATTTTCAAACCTCATAAATTTTCGTTTGGTTTCATCAAACCCATCCTAATTTCGTCAAACCCATGCTAATTTTGTCAAACCTCACATAAATTTTCAAACCTCACATAAATTTTCGTTCGGTTTCATCAAACCCATCCTAATTTCTTCAAACCCATGCTAAATTGCTCAAACCTCAGATAAATTTTCAAACCTCATAAATTTTCGTTCGGTTTCATCAAACCCATCCTAATTTCTTCAAACCCATGCTAATTTTGTCAATCCTCACATAAATTTTCAAACCTCACATAAATTTTCGTTCGGTTTCATCAAACCCATCCTAATTTCTTCAAACCCATGCTAAATTGCTCAAACCTCAGATAAATTTTCAAACCTCATAAATTTTCGTTTGGTTTCATCAAACCCATCCTAATTTCGTCAAACCCATGCTAATTTTGTCAAACCTCACATAAATTTTCAAACCTCACATAAATTTTCGTTCGGTTTCATCAAACCCATCCTAATTTCTTCAAACCCATGCTAAATTGCTCAAACCTCAGATAAATTTTCAAACCTCATAAATTTTCGTTCGGTTTCATCAAACCCATCCTAATTTCTTCAAACCCATGCTAATTTTGTCAATCCTCACATAAATTTTCAAACCTCACATAAATTTTCGTTCGGTTTCATCAAACCCATCCTAATTTCTTCAAACCCATGCTAAATTGCTCAAACCCCATAAATTTTCGTTTGGTTTCATCAAACCCATCCTAATTTCGTCAAACCCATGCCAATTTTGTCAAACCTCACATAAATTTTCAAACCTCATAAATTTTCGTTCGGTTTCATCAAACCCATCCTAATTTCTTCAAACCCATGCTAAATTGCTCAAACCTCATAAATTTTCGTTTGGTTTCATCAAACCCATCCTAATTTCGTCAAACCCATGCCAATTTTGTCAAACCTCACATAAATTTTCAAACCTCATAAATTTTCGTTCGGTTTCATCAAACCCATCCTAATTTCTTCAAACCCATGCTAAATTGCTCAAACCTCAGATAAATTTTCAAACCTCATAAATTTTCGTTTGGTTTCATCAAACCCATCCTAATTTCTTCAAACCCATGCTAAATTGCTCAAACCTCAGATAAATTTTCAAACCTCATAAATTTTCGTTCGGTTTCATCAAACCCATCCTAATTTCTTCAAACCCATGCTAAATTGCTCAAACCTCATAAATTTTCGTTTGGATTCATCAAACCCATCCTAATTTCGTCAAACCCATGCTAATTTTGTCAAACCTCACATAAACTTTCAAACCTCACATAAATTTTCGTTCGGTTTCATCAAACCCATCCTAATTTCTTCAAACCCATGCTAAATTGCTCAAACCTCAGATAAATTTTCAAACCTCATAAATTTTCGTTCGGTTTCATCAAACCCGTCCTAATTTCTTCAAACCGATGCTAAATTGCTCAAACCTCAGATAAATTTTCAAACCTCATAAATTTTCGTTCGGTTTCATCAAACCCATCCTAATTTCTTCAAACCCATGCTAAATTGCTCAAACCTCAGATAAATTTTCAAACCTCATAAATTTTCGTTCGGTTTCATCAAACCCGTCCTAATTTCTTCAAACCGATGCTAAATTGCTCAAACCTCAGATAAATTTTCAAACCTCATAAATTTTCGTTCGGTTTCATCAAACCCATCCTAATTTCTTCAAACCCATGCTAAATTGCTCAAACCTCATAAATTTTCGTTTGGTTTCATCAAACCCATCCTAATTTCGTCAAACCCATGCCAATTTTGTCAAACCTCACATAAATTTTCAAACCTCATAAATTTTCGTTCGGTTTCATCAAACCCATCCTAATTTCTTCAAACCCATGCTAAGTTGCTCAAACCTCAGATAAATTTTCAAACCTCATAAATTTTCGTTCGGTTTCATCAAACCCATCCTAATTTCTTCAAACCCATGCTAAATTGCTCAAACCTCATAAATTTTCGTTTGGTTTCATCAAACCCATCCTAATTTCGTCAAACCCATGCTAATTTTGTCAAACCTCACATAAATTTTCAAACCTCACATAAATTTTCGTTCGGTTTCATCAAACCCATCCTAATTTCTTCAAACCCATGCTAAATTGCTCAAACCTCAGATAAATTTTCAAACCTCATAAATTTTCGTTCGGTTTCATCAAACCCATCCTAATTTCTTCAAACCCATGCTAAATTGCTCAAACCTCAGATAAATTTTCAAACCTCATAAATTTTCGTTCGGTTTCATCAAACCCATCCTAATTTCTTCAAACCCATGCTAAATTGCTCAAACCTCAGATAAATTTTCAAACCTCATAAATTTTCGTTCGGTTTCATCAAACCCATCCTAATTTCTTCAAACCCATGCTAAATTGCTCAAACCTCATAAATTTTCGTTTGGTTTCATCAAACCCATCCTAATTTCGTCAAACCCATGCTAATTTTGTCAAACCTCACATAAATTTTCAAACCTCACATAAATTTTCGTTCGGTTTCATCAAACCCATCCTAATTTCTTCAAACCCATGCTAAATTGCTCAAACCTCAGATAAATTTTCAAACCTCATAAATTTTCGTTCGGTTTCATCAAACCCATCCTAATTTCTTCAAACCCATGCTAAATTGCTCAAACCTCATAAATTTTCGTTTGGTTTCATCAAACCCATCCTAATTTCGTCAAACCCATGCCAATTTTGTCAAACCTCACATAAATTTTCAAACCTCATAAATTTTCGTTCGGTTTCATCAAACCCATCCTAATTTCTTCAAACCCATGCTAAATTGCTCAAACCTCAGATAAATTTTCAAACCTCATAAATTTTCGTTCGGTTTCATCAAACCCATCCTAATTTCTTCAAACCCATGCTAAATTGCTCAAACCTCATAAATTTTCGTTTGGTATCATCAAACCCATCCTAATTTCTTCAAACCCATGCTAAATTGCTCAAACCTCATAAATTTTCGTTCGGTTTCATCAAACCCATCCTAATTTCTTCAAACCCATGCTAAATTGCTCAAACCTCATAAATTTTCGTTTGGTTTCATCAAACCCATCCTAATTTCGTCAAACCCATGCTAATTTTGTCAAACCTCACATAAATTTTCAAACCTCACATAAATTTTCGTTCGGTTTCATCAAACCCATCCTAATTTCTTCAAACCCATGCTAAATTGCTCAAACCTCAGATAAATTTTCAAACCTCATAAATTTTCGTTCGGTTTCATCAAACCCATCCTAATTTCTTCAAACCCATGCTAAATTGCTCAAACCTCATAAATTTTCGTTTGGTTTCATCAAACCCATCCTAATTTCGTCAAACCCATGCCAATTTTGTCAAACCTCACATAAATTTTCAAACCTCATAAATTTTCGTTCGGTTTCATCAAACCCATCCTAATTTCGTCAAACCCATGCTAATTTTGTCAAACCTCACATAAATTTTCAAACCTCACATAAATTTTCGTTCGGTTTCATCAAACCCATCCTAATTTCTTCAAACCCATGCTAAATTGCTCAAACCTCAGATAAATTTTCAAACCTCATAAATTTTCGTTCGGTTTCATCAAACCCATCCTAATTTCTTCAAACCCATGCTAAATTGCTCAAACCTCATAAATTTTCGTTTGGTTTCATCAAACCCATCCTAATTTCGTCAAACCCATGCCAATTTTGTCAAACCTCACATAAATTTTCAAACCTCATAAATTTTCGTTCGGTTTCATCAAACCCATCCTAATTTCTTCAAACCCATGTTAAATTGCTCAAACCTCAGATAAATTTTCAAACCTCATAAATTTTCGTTCGGTTTCATCAAACCCATCCTAATTTCTTCAAACCCATGCTAAATTGCTCAAACCTCATAAATTTTCGTTTGGTTTCATCAAACCCATCCTTATTTCGTCAAACCCATGCCAATTTTGTCAAACCTCACATAAATTTTCAAACCTCATAAATTTTCGTTCGGTTTCATCAAACCCATCCTAATTTCTTCAAACCCATGCTAAATTGCTCAAACCTCATAAATTTTCGTTTGGTTTCATCAAACCCATCCTAATTTCGTCAAACCCATGCTAATTTTGTCAAACCTCACATAAATTTTCAAACCTCACATAAATTTTCGTTCGGTTTCATCAAACCCATCCTAATTTCTTCAAACCCATGCTAAATTGCTCAAACCTCAGATAAATTTTCAAACCTCATAAATTTTCGTTCGGTTTCATCAAACCCATCCTAATTTCTTCAAACCCATGCTAAATTGCTCAAACCTCATAAATTTTCGTTTGGTTTCATCAAACCCATCCTAATTTCGTCAAACCCATGCCAATTTTGTCAAACCTCACATAAATTTTCAAACCTCATAAATTTTCGTTCGGTTTCATCAAACCCATCCTAATTTCTTCAAACCCATGCTAAATTGCTCAAACCTCAGATAAATTTTCAAACCTCATAAATTTTCGTTCGGTTTCATCAAACCCATCCTAATTTCTTCAAACCCATGCTAAATTAATCAAACCTCATAAATTTTCGTTTGGTTTCATCAAACCCATCCTAATTTCGTCAAACCCATGCCAATTTTGTCAAACCTCACATAAATTTTCAAACCTCATAAATTTTCGTTCGGTTTCATCAAACCCATCCTAATTTCTTCAAACCCATGCTAAATTGCTCAAACCTCAGATAAATTTTCAAACCTCATAAATTTTCGTTCGGTTTCATCAAACCCATCCTAATTTCTTCAAACCCATGCTAAATTGCTCAAACCTCATAAATTTTCGTTTGGTTTCATCAAACCCATCCTAATTTCTTCAAACCCATGCTAAATTGCTCAAACCTCATAAATTTTCGTTCGGTTTCATCAAACCCATCCTAATTTCTTCAAACCCATGCTAAATTGCTCAAACCTCATAAATTTTCGTTTGGTTTCATCAAACCCATCCTAATTTCGTCAAACCCATGCTAATTTTGTCAAACCTCACATAAATTTTCAAACCTCACATAAATTTTCGTTCGGTTTCATCAAACCCATCCTAATTTCTTCAAACCCATGCTAAATTGCTCAAACCTCATAAATTTTCGTTTGGTTTCATCAAACCCATCCTAATTTCGTCAAACCCATGCTAATTTTGTCAAACCTCACATAAATTTTCAAACCTCACATAAATTTTCGTTCGGTTTCATCAAACCCATCCTAATTTCTTCAAACCCATGCTAAATTGCTCAAACCTCAGATAAATTTTCAAACCTCATAAATTTTCGTTCGGTTTCATCAAACCCATCCTAATTTCTTCAAACCCATGCTAAATTGCTCAAACCTCATAAATTTTCGTTTGGTTTCATCAAACCCATCCTAATTTCGTCAAACCCATGCCAATTTTGTCAAACCTCACATAAATTTTCAAACCTCATAAATTTTCGTTCGGTTTCATCAAACCCATCCTAATTTCTTCAAACCCATGCTAAATTGCTCAAACCTCAGATAAATTTTCAAACCTCATAAATTTTCGTTCGGTTTCATCAAACCCATCCTAATTTCTTCAAACCCATGCTAAATTGCTCAAACCTCATAAATTTTCGTTTGGTTTCATCAAACCCATCCTAATTTCTTCAAACCCATGCTAAATTGCTCAAACCTCATAAATTTTCGTTCGGTTTCATCAAACCCATCCTAATTTCTTCAAACCCATGCTAAATTGCTCAAACCTCATAAATTTTCGTTTGGTTTCATCAAACCCATCCTAATTTCGTCAAACCCATGCTAATTTTGTCAAACCTCACATAAATTTTCAAACCTCACATAAATTTTCGTTCGGTTTCATCAAACCCATCCTAATTTCTTCAAACCCATGCTAAATTGCTCAAACCTCAGATAAATTTTCAAACCTCATAAATTTTCGTTCGGTTTCATCAAACCCATCCTAATTTCTTCAAACCCATGCTAAATTGCTCAAACCTCATAAATTTTCGTTTGGTTTCATCAAACTCATCCTAATTTCGTCAAACCCATGCCAATTTTGTCAAACCTCACATAAATTTTCAAACCTCATAAATTTTCGTTCGGTTTCATCAAACCCATCCTAATTTCGTCAAACCCATGCTAATTTTGTCAAACCTCACATAAATTTTCAAACCTCACATAAATTTTCGTTCGGTTTCATCAAACCCATCCTAATTTCTTCAAACCCATGCTAAATTGCTCAAATCTCAGATAAATTTTCAAACCTCATAAATTTTCGTTCGGTTTCATCAAACCCATCCTAATTTCTTCAAACCCATGCTAAATTGCTCAAACCTCATAAATTTTCGTTTGGTTTCATCAAACCCATCCTAATTTCGTCAAACCCATGCCAATTTTGTCAAACCTCACATAAATTTTCAAACCTCATAAATTTTCGTTCGGTTTCATCAAACCCATCCTAATTTCTTCAAACCCATGCTAAATTGCTCAAACCTCAGATAAATTTTCAAACCTCATAAATTTTCGTTCGGTTTCATCAAACCCATCCTAATTTCTTCAAACCCATGCTAAATTGCTCAAACCTCAGATAAATTTTCAAACCTCATAAATTTTCGTTCGGTTTCATCAAACCCATCCTAATTTCTTCAAACCCATGCTAAATTGCTCAAACCTCATAAATTTTCGTTTGGTTTCATCAAACCCATCCTAATTTCGTCAAACCCATGCTAATTTTGTCAAACCTCACATAAATTTTCAAACCTCACATAAATTTTCGTTCGGTTTCATCAAACCCATCCTAATTTCTTCAAACCCATGCTAAATTGCTCAAACCTCATAAATTTTCGTTTGGTTTCATCAAACCCATCCTAATTTCGTCAAACCCATGCTAATTTTGTCAAACCTCACATAAATTTTCAAACCTCACATAAATTTTCGTTCGGTTTCATCAAACCCATCCTAATTTCTTCAAACCCATGCTAAATTGCTCAAACCTCATAAATTTTCGTTTGGTTTCATCAAACCCATCCTAATTTCGTCAAACCCATGCTAATTTTGTCAAACCTCACATAAATTTTCAAACCTCACATAAATTTTCGTTCGGTTTCATCAAACCCATCCTAATTTCTTCAAACCCATGCTAAATTGCTCAAACCTCAGATAAATTTTCAAACCTCATAAATTTTCGTTCGGTTTCATCAAACCCATCCTAATTTCTTCAAACCCATGCTAAATTGCTCAAACCTCATAAATTTTCGTTTGGTTTCATCAAACCCATCCTAATTTCGTCAAACCCATGCCAATTTTGTCAAACCTCACATAAATTTTCAAACCTCATAAATTTTCGTTCGGTTTCATCAAACCCATCCTAATTTCTTCAAACCCATGCTAAATTGCTCAAACCTCAGATAAATTTTCAAACCTCATAAATTTTCGTTCGGTTTCATCAAACCCATCCTAATTTCTTCAAACCCATGCTAAATTGCTCAAACCTCATAAATTTTCGTTTGGTTTCATCAAACCCATCCTAATTTCTTCAAACCCATGCTAAATTGCTCAAACCTCATAAATTTTCGTTCGGTTTCATCAAACCCATCCTAATTTCTTCAAACCCATGCTAAATTGCTCAAACCTCATAAATTTTCGTTTGGTTTCATCAAACCCATCCTAATTTCGTCAAACCCATGCTAATTTTGTCAAACCTCACATAAATTTTCAAACCTCACATAAATTTTCGTTCGGTTTCATCAAACCCATCCTAATTTCTTCAAACCCATGCTAAATTGCTCAAACCTCATAAATTTTCGTTTGGTTTCATCAAACCCATCCTAATTTCGTCAAACCCATGCCAATTTTGTCAAACCTCACATAAATTTTCAAACCTCATAAATTTTCGTTCGGTTTCATCAAACCCATCCTAATTTCTTCAAACCCATGCTAAATTGCTCAAACCTCAGATAAATTTTCAAACCTCATAAATTTTCGTTCGGTTTCATCAAACCCATCCTAATTTCTTCAAACCCATGCTAAATTGCTCAAACCTCATAAATTTTCGTTCGGTTTCATCAAACCCATCCTAATTTCTTCAAACCCATGCTAAATTGCTCAAACCTCAGATAAATTTTCAAACCTCATAAATTTTCGTTCGGTTTCATCAAACCCATCCTAATTTCTTCAAACCCATGCTAAATTGCTCAAACCTCATAAATTTTCGTTCGGTTTCATCAAACCCATCCTAATTTCTTCAAACCCATGCTAAATTGCTCAAACCTCAGATAAATTTTCAAACCTCATAAATTTTCGTTCGGTTTCATCAAACCCATCCTAATTTCTTCAAACCCATGCTAAATTGCTCAAACCTCATAAATTTTCGTTTGGTTTCATCAAACCCATCCTAATTTCGTCAAACCCATGCTAATTTTGTCAAACCTCACATAAATTTTCAAACCTCACATAAATTTTCGTTCGGTTTCATCAAACCCATCCTAATTTCTTCAAACCCATGCTAAATTGCTCAAACCTCAGATAAATTTTCAAACCTCATAAATTTTCGTTCGGTTTCATCAAACCCATCCTAATTTCTTCAAACCCATGCTAAATTGCTCAAACCTCAGATAAATTTTCAAACCTCATAAATTTTCGTTCGGTTTCATCAAACCCATCCTAATTTCTTCAAACCCATGCTAAATTGCTCAAACCTCAGATAAATTTTCAAACCTCATAAATTTTCGTTCGGTTTCATCAAACCCATCCTAATTTCTTCAAACCCATGCTAAATTGCTCAAACCTCATAAATTTTCGTTCGGTTTCATCAAACCCATCCTAATTTCGCCAAACCCATGTTAATTTTGTCAAACCTCACATAAATTTTCAAACCTCACATAAATTTTCGTTCGGTTTCATCAAACCCATCCTAATTTCTTCAAACCCATGCTAAATTGCTCAAACCTCATAAATTTTCGTTTGGTTTCATCAAACCCATCCTAATTTCGTCAAACCCATGCTAATTTTGTCAAACCTCACATAAATTTTCAAACCTCACATAAATTTTCGTTCGGTTTCATCAAACCCATCCTAATTTCTTCAAACCCATGCTAAATTGCTCAAACCTCAGATAAATTGCTCAAACCTCATAAATTTTCGTTTGGTTTCATCAAACCCATCCTAATTTCGTCAAACCCATGCCAATTTTGTCAAACCTCACATAAATTTTCAAACCTCATAAATTTTCGTTCGGTTTCATCAAACCCATCCTAATTTCTTCAAACCCATGCTAAATTGCTCAAACCTCATAAATTTTCGTTCGGTTTCATCAAACCCATCCTAATTTCTTCAAACCCATGCTAAATTGCTCAAACCTCATAAATTTTCGTTTGGTTTCATCAAACCCATCCTAATTTCGTCAAACCCATGCTAATTTTGTCAAACCTCACATAAATTTTCAAACCTCACATAAATTTTCGTTCGGTTTCATCAAACCCATCCTAATTTCTTCAAACCCATGCTAAATTGCTCAAACCTCAGATAAATTTTCAAACCTCATAAATTTTCGTTCGGTTTCATCAAACCCATCCTAATTTCTTCAAACCCATGCTAAATTGCTCAAACCTCATAAATTTTCGTTTGGTTTCATCAAACCCATCCTAATTTCGTCAAACCCATGCTAATTTTGTCAAACCTCACATAAATTTTCAAACCTCACATAAATTTTCGTTCGGTTTCATCAAACCCATCCTAATTTCTTCAAACCCATGCTAAATTGCTCAAACCTCAGATAAATTTTCAAACCTCATAAATTTTCGTTCGGTTTCATCAAACCCATCCTAATTTCTTCAAACCCATGCTAAATTGCTCAAACCTCATAAATTTTCGTTTGGTTTCATCAAACCCATCCTAATTTCGTCAAACCCATGCTAATTTTGTCAAACCTCACATAAATTTTCAAACCTCACATAAATTTTCGTTCGGTTTCATCAAACCCATCCTAATTTCTTCAAACCCATGCTAAATTGCTCAAACCTCAGATAAATTTTCAAACCTCATAAATTTTCGTTCGGTTTCATCAAACCCATCCTAATTTCTTCAAACCCATGCTAAATTGCTCAAACCTCATAAATTTTCGTTTGGTTTCATCAAACCCATCCTAATTTCGTCAAACCCATGCTAATTTTGTCAATCCTCACATAAATTTTCAAACCTCACATAAATTTTCGTTCGGTTTCATCAAACCCATCCTAATTTCTTCAAACCCATGCTAAATTGCTCAAACCTCAGATAAATTTTCAAACCTCATAAATTTTCGTTCGGTTTCATCAAACCCATCCTAATTTCTTCAAACCCATGCTAAATTGCTCAAACCTCATAAATTTTCGTTCGGTTTCATCAAACCCATCCTAATTTCTTCAAACCCATGCTAAATTGCTCAAACCTCAGATAAATTTTCAAACCTCATAAATTTTCGTTCGGTTTCATCAAACCCATCCTAATTTCTTCAAACCCATGCTAAATTGCTCAAACCTCAGATAAATTTTCAAACCTCATAAATTTTCGTTTGGTTTCATCAAACCCATCCTAATTTCGTCAAACCCATGCTAATTTTGTCAAACCTCACATAAATTTTCAAACCTCACATAAATTTTCGTTCGGTTTCATCAAACCCATCCTAATTTCTTCAAACCCATGCTAAATTGCTCAAACCTCAGATAAATTTTCAAACCTCATAAATTTTCGTTCGGTTTCATCAAACCCATCCTAATTTCTTCAAACCCATGCTAATTTTGTCAATCCTCACATAAATTTTCAAACCTCACATAAATTTTCGTTCGGTTTCATCAAACCCATCCTAATTTCTTCAAACCCATGCTAAATTGCTCAAACCTCAGATAAATTTTCAAACCTCATAAATTTTCGTTCGGTTTCATCAAACCCATCCTAATTTCTTCAAACCCATGCTAAATTGCTCAAACCTCAGATAAATTTTCAAACCTCATAAATTTTCGTTCGGTTTCATCAAACCCATCCTAATTTCTTCAAACCCATGCTAAATTGCTCAAACCTCATAAATTTTCGTTCGGTTTCATCAAACCCATCCTAATTTCTTCAAACCCATGCTAAATTGCTCAAACCTCAGATAAATTTTCAAACCTCATAAATTTTCGTTCGGTTTCATCAAACCCATCCTAATTTCTTCAAACCCATGCTAAATTGCTCAAACCTCAGATAAATTTTCAAACCTCATAAATTTTCGTTTGGTTTCATCAAACCCATCCTAATTTCGTCAAACCCATGCTAATTTTGTCAAACCTCACATAAATTTTCAAACCTCACATAAATTTTCGTTCGGTTTCATCAAACCCATCCTAATTTCTTCAAACCCATGCTAAATTGCTCAAACCTCAGATAAATTTTCAAACCTCATAAATTTTCGTTCGGTTTCATCAAACCCATCCTAATTTCTTCAAACCCATGCTAAATTGCTCAAACCCCATAAATTTTCGTTTGGTTTCATCAAACCCATCCTAATTTCGTCAAACCCATGCCAATTTTGTCAAACCTCACATAAATTTTCAAACCTCATAAATTTTCGTTCGGTTTCATCAAACCCATCCTAATTTCTTCAAACCCATGCTAAATTGCTCAAACCTCAGATAAATTTTCAAACCTCATAAATTTTCGTTCGGTTTCATCAAACCCATCCTAATTTCTTCAAACCCATGCTAAATTGCTCAAACCTCATAAATTTTCGTTCGGTTTCATCAAACCCATCCTAATTTCTTCAAACCCATGCTAAATTGCTCAAACCTCAGATAAATTTTCAAACCTCATAAATTTTCGTTCGGTTTCATCAAACCCATCCTAATTTCTTCAAACCCATGCTAAATTGCTCAAACCTCAGATAAATTTTCAAACCTCATAAATTTTCGTTCGGTTTCATCAAACCCATCCTAATTTCTTCAAACCCATGCTAAATTGCTCAAACCTCATAAATTTTCGTTCGGTTTCATCAAACCCATCCTAATTTCTTCAAACCCATGCTAAATTGCTCAAACCTCAGATAAATTTTCAAACCTCATAAATTTTCGTTCGGTTTCATCAAACCCATCCTAATTTCTTCAAACCCATGCTAAATTGCTCAAACCTCAGATAAATTTTCAAACCTCATAAATTTTCGTTTGGTTTCATCAAACCCATCCTAATTTCGTCAAACCCATGCTAATTTTGTCAAACCTCACATAAATTTTCAAACCTCACATAAATTTTCGTTCGGTTTCATCAAACCCATCCTAATTTCTTCAAACCCATGCTAAATTGCTCAAACCTCAGATAAATTTTCAAACCTCATAAATTTTCGTTCGGTTTCATCAAACCCATCCTAATTTCTTCAAACCCATGCTAATTTTGTCAATCCTCACATAAATTTTCAAACCTCACATAAATTTTCGTTCGGTTTCATCAAACCCATCCTAATTTCTTCAAACCCATGCTAAATTGCTCAAACCTCAGATAAATTTTCAAACCTCATAAATTTTCGTTCGGTTTCATCAAACCCATCCTAATTTCTTCAAACCCATGCTAAATTGCTCAAACCTCAGATAAATTTTCAAACCTCATAAATTTTCGTTCGGTTTCATCAAACCCATCCTAATTTCTTCAAACCCATGCTAAATTGCTCAAACCTCATAAATTTTCGTTCGGTTTCATCAAACCCATCCTAATTTCTTCAAACCAATGCTAAATTGCTCAAACCTCAGATAAATTTTCAAACCTCATAAATTTTCGTTCGGTTTCATCAAACCCATCCTAATTTCTTCAAACCCATGCTAAATTGCTCAAACCTCAGATAAATTTTCAAACCTCATAAATTTTCGTTTGGTTTCATCAAACCCATCCTAATTTCGTCAAACCCATGCTAATTTTGTCAAACCTCACATAAATTTTCAAACCTCACATAAATTTTCGTTCGGTTTCATCAAACCCATCCTAATTTCTTCAAACCCATGCTAAATTGCTCAAACCTCAGATAAATTTTCAAACCTCATAAATTTTCGTTCGGTTTCATCAAACCCATCCTAATTTCTTCAAACCCATGCTAAATTGCTCAAACCCCATAAATTTTCGTTTGGTTTCATCAAACCCATCCTAATTTCGTCAAACCCATGCCAATTTTGTCAAACCTCACATAAATTTTCAAACCTCATAAATTTTCGTTCGGTTTCATCAAACCCATCCTAATTTCTTCAAACCCATGCTAAATTGCTCAAACCTCAGATAAATTTTCAAACCTCATAAATTTTCGTTCGGTTTCATCAAACCCATCCTAATTTCTTCAAACCCATGCTAAATTGCTCAAACCTCATAAATTTTCGTTCGGTTTCATCAAACCCATCCTAATTTCTTCAAACCCATGCTAAATTGCTCAAACCTCAGGTAAATTTTCAAACCTCATAAATTTTCGTTCGGTTTCATCAAACCCATCCTAATTTCTTCAAACCCATGCTAAATTGCTCAAACCTCAGATAAATTTTCAAACCTCATAAATTTTCGTTTGGTTTCATCAAACCCATCCTAATTTCTTCAAACCCATGCTAAATTGCTCAAACCTCAGATAAATTTTCAAACCTCATAAATTTTCGTTCGGTTTCATCAAACCCATCCTAATTTCTTCAAACCCATGCTAAATTGCTCAAACCTCAGATAAATTTTCAAACCTCATAAATTTTCGTTTGGTTTCATCAAACCCATCCTAATTTCGTCAAACCCATGCTAATTTTGTCAAACCTCACATAAATTTTCAAACCTCACATAAATTTTCGTTCGGTTTCATCAAACCCATCCTAATTTCTTCAAACCCATGCTAAATTGCTCAAACCTCAGATAAATTTTCAAACCTCATAAATTTTCGTTCGGTTTCATCAAACCCATCCTAATTTCTTCAAACCCATGCTAATTTTGTCAATCCTCACATAAATTTTCAAACCTCACATAAATTTTCGTTCGGTTTCATCAAACCCATCCTAATTTCTTCAAACCCATGCTAAATTGCTCAAACCTCAGATAAATTTTCAAACCTCATAAATTTTCGTTTGGTTTCATCAAACCCATCCTAATTTCGTCAAACCCATGCTAATTTTGTCAAACCTCACATAAATTTTCAAACCTCACATAAATTTTCGTTCGGTTTCATCAAACCCATCCTAATTTCTTCAAACCCATGCTAAATTGCTCAAACCTCAGATAAATTTTCAAACCTCATAAATTTTCGTTCGGTTTCATCAAACCCATCCTAATTTCTTCAAACCCATGCTAAATTGCTCAAACCCCATAAATTTTCGTTTGGTTTCATCAAACCCATCCTAATTTCGTCAAACCCATGCCAATTTTGTCAAACCTCACATAAATTTTCAAACCTCATAAATTTTCGTTCGGTTTCATCAAACCCATCCTAATTTCTTCAAACCCATGCTAAATTGCTCAAACCTCAGATAAATTTTCAAACCTCATAAATTTTCGTTCGGTTTCATCAAACCCATCCTAATTTCTTCAAACCCATGCTAAATTGCTCAAACCTCATAAATTTTCGTTCGGTTTCATCAAACCCATCCTAATTTCTTCAAACCCATGCTAAATTGCTCAAACCTCAGGTAAATTTTCAAACCTCATAAATTTTCGTTCGGTTTCATCAAACCCATCCTAATTTCTTCAAACCCATGCTAAATTGCTCAAACCTCAGATAAATTTTCAAACCTCATAAATTTTCGTTTGGTTTCATCAAACCCATCCTAATTTCGTCAAACCCATGCTAATTTTGTCAAACCTCACATAAATTTTCAAACCTCACATAAATTTTCGTTCGGTTTCATCAAACCCATCCTAATTTCTTCAAACCCATGCTAAATTGCTCAAACCTCAGATAAATTTTCAAACCTCATAAATTTTCGTTCGGTTTCATCAAACCCATCCTAATTTCTTCAAACCCATGCTAATTTTGTCAATCCTCACATAAATTTTCAAACCTCACATAAATTTTCGTTCGGTTTCATCAAACCCATCCTAATTTCTTCAAACCCATGCTAAATTGCTCAAACCTCAGATAAATTTTCAAACCTCATAAATTTTCGTTCGGTTTCATCAAACCCATCCTAATTTCTTCAAACCCATGCTAAATTGCTCAAACCTCATAAATTTTCGTTCGGTTTCATCAAACCCATCCTAATTTCTTCAAACCCATGCTAAATTGCTCAAACCTCAGATAAATTTTCAAACCTCATAAATTTTCGTTCGGTTTCATCAAACCCATCCTAATTTCTTCAAACCCATGCTAAATTGCTCAAACCTCAGATAAATTTTCAAACCTCATAAATTTTCGTTCGGTTTCATCAAACCCATCCTAATTTCTTCAAACCCATGCTAAATTGCTCAAACCTCATAAATTTTCGTTCGGTTTCATCAAACCCATCCTAATTTCTTCAAACCCATGCTAAATTGCTCAAACCTCAGATAAATTTTCAAACCTCATAAATTTTCGTTCGGTTTCATCAAACCCATCCTAATTTCTTCAAACCCATGCTAAATTGCTCAAACCTCAGATAAATTTTCAAACCTCATAAATTTTCGTTTGGTTTCATCAAACCCATCCTAATTTCGTCAAACCCATGCTAATTTTGTCAAACCTCACATAAATTTTCAAACCTCACATAAATTTTCGTTCGGTTTCATCAAACCCATCCTAATTTCTTCAAACCCATGCTAAATTGCTCAAACCTCAGATAAATTTTCAAACCTCATAAATTTTCGTTCGGTTTCATCAAACCCATCCTAATTTCTTCAAACCCATGCTAAATTGCTCAAACCCCATAAATTTTCGTTTGGTTTCATCAAACCCATCCTAATTTCGTCAAACCCATGCCAATTTTGTCAAACCTCACATAAATTTTCAAACCTCATAAATTTTCGTTCGGTTTCATCAAACCCATCCTAATTTCTTCAAACCCATGCTAAATTGCTCAAACCTCAGATAAATTTTCAAACCTCATAAATTTTCGTTCGGTTTCATCAAACCCATCCTAATTTCTTCAAACCCATGCTAAATTGCTCAAACCTCATAAATTTTCGTTCGGTTTCATCAAACCCATCCTAATTTCTTCAAACCCATGCTAAATTGCTCAAACCTCAGATAAATTTTCAAACCTCATAAATTTTCGTTCGGTTTCATCAAACCCATCCTAATTTCTTCAAACCCATGCTAAATTGCTCAAACCTCAGATAAATTTTCAAACCTCATAAATTTTCGTTTGGTTTCATCAAACCCATCCTAATTTCGTCAAACCCATGCTAATTTTGTCAAACCTCACATAAATTTTCAAACCTCACATAAATTTTCGTTCGGTTTCATCAAACCCATCCTAATTTCTTCAAACCCATGCTAAATTGCTCAAACCTCAGATAAATTTTCAAACCTCATAAATTTTCGTTCGGTTTCATCAAACCCATCCTAATTTCTTCAAACCCATGCTAATTTTGTCAATCCTCACATAAATTTTCAAACCTCACATAAATTTTCGTTCGGTTTCATCAAACCCATCCTAATTTCTTCAAACCCATGCTAAATTGCTCAAACCTCAGATAAATTTTCAAACCTCATAAATTTTCGTTTGGTTTCATCAAACCCATCCTAATTTCGTCAAACCCATGCTAATTTTGTCAAACCTCACATAAATTTTCAAACCTCACATAAATTTTCGTTCGGTTTCATCAAACCCATCCTAATTTCTTCAAACCCATGCTAAATTGCTCAAACCTCAGATAAATTTTCAAACCTCATAAATTTTCGTTCGGTTTCATCAAACCCATCCTAATTTCTTCAAACCCATGCTAAATTGCTCAAACCCCATAAATTTTCGTTTGGTTTCATCAAACCCATCCTAATTTCGTCAAACCCATGCCAATTTTGTCAAACCTCACATAAATTTTCAAACCTCATAAATTTTCGTTCGGTTTCATCAAACCCATCCTAATTTCTTCAAACCCATGCTAAATTGCTCAAACCTCAGATAAATTTTCAAACCTCATAAATTTTCGTTCGGTTTCATCAAACCCATCCTAATTTCTTCAAACCCATGCTAAATTGCTCAAACCTCATAAATTTTCGTTCGGTTTCATCAAACCCATCCTAATTTCTTCAAACCCATGCTAAATTGCTCAAACCTCAGATAAATTTTCAAACCTCATAAATTTTCGTTCGGTTTCATCAAACCCATCCTAATTTCTTCAAACCCATGCTAAATTGCTCAAACCTCAGATAAATTTTCAAACCTCATAAATTTTCGTTTGGTTTCATCAAACCCATCCTAATTTCGTCAAACCCATGCTAATTTTGTCAAACCTCACATAAATTTTCAAACCTCACATAAATTTTCGTTCGGTTTCATCAAACCCATCCTAATTTCTTCAAACCCATGCTAAATTGCTCAAACCTCATAAATTTTCGTTCGGTTTCATCAAACCCATCCTAATTTCTTCAAACCCATGCTAAATTGCTCAAACCTCAGATAAATTTTCAAACCTCATAAATTTTCGTTCGGTTTCATCAAACCCATCCTAATTTCTTCAAACCCATGCTAAATTGCTCAAACCTCAGATAAATTTTCAAACCTCATAAATTTTCGTTTGGTTTCATCAAACCCATCCTAATTTCGTCAAACCCATGCTAATTTTGTCAAACCTCACATAAATTTTCAAACCTCACATAAATTTTCGTTCGGTTTCATCAAACCCATCCTAATTTCTTCAAACCCATGCTAAATTGCTCAAACCTCAGATAAATTTTCAAACCTCATAAATTTTCGTTCGGTTTCATCAAACCCATCCTAATTTCTTCAAACCCATGCTAATTTTGTCAATCCTCACATAAATTTTCAAACCTCACATAAATTTTCGTTCGGTTTCATCAAACCCATCCTAATTTCTTCAAACCCATGCTAAATTGCTCAAACCTCATAAATTTTCGTTCGGTTTCATCAAACCCATCCTAATTTCTTCAAACCCATGCTAAATTGCTCAAACCTCAGATAAATTTTCAAACCTCATAAATTTTCGTTCGGTTTCATCAAACCCATCCTAATTTCTTCAAACCCATGCTAAATTGCTCAAACCTCAGATAAATTTTCAAACCTCATAAATTTTCGTTTGGTTTCATCAAACCCATCCTAATTTCGTCAAACCCATGCTAATTTTGTCAAACCTCACATAAATTTTCAAACCTCACATAAATTTTCGTTCGGTTTCATCAAACCCATCCTAATTTCTTCAAACCCATGCTAAATTGCTCAAACCTCAGATAAATTTTCAAACCTCATAAATTTTCGTTCGGTTTCATCAAACCCATCCTAATTTCTTCAAACCCATGCTAAATTGCTCAAACCCCATAAATTTTCGTTTGGTTTCATCAAACCCATCCTAATTTCGTCAAACCCATGCCAATTTTGTCAAACCTCACATAAATTTTCAAACCTCATAAATTTTCGTTCGGTTTCATCAAACCCATCCTAATTTCTTCAAACCCATGCTAAATTGCTCAAACCTCAGATAAATTTTCAAACCTCATAAATTTTCGTTCGGTTTCATCAAACCCATCCTAATTTCTTCAAACCCATGCTAAATTGCTCAAACCTCATAAATTTTCGTTCGGTTTCATCAAACCCATCCTAATTTCTTCAAACCCATGCTAAATTGCTCAAACCTCAGATAAATTTTCAAACCTCATAAATTTTCGTTCGGTTTCATCAAACCCATCCTAATTTCTTCAAACCCATGCTAAATTGCTCAAACCTCAGATAAATTTTCAAACCTCATAAATTTTCGTTTGGTTTCATCAAACCCATCCTAATTTCGTCAAACCCATGCTAATTTTGTCAAACCTCACATAAATTTTCAAACCTCACATAAATTTTCGTTCGGTTTCATCAAACCCATCCTAATTTCTTCAAACCCATGCTAAATTGCTCAAACCTCAGATAAATTTTCAAACCTCATAAATTTTCGTTCGGTTTCATCAAACCCATCCTAATTTCTTCAAACCCATGCTAATTTTGTCAATCCTCACATAAATTTTCAAACCTCACATAAATTTTCGTTCGGTTTCATCAAACCCATCCTAATTTCTTCAAACCCATGCTAAATTGCTCAAACCTCAGATAAATTTTCAAACCTCATAAATTTTCGTTTGGTTTCATCAAACCCATCCTAATTTCGTCAAACCCATGCTAATTTTGTCAAACCTCACATAAATTTTCAAACCTCACATAAATTTTCGTTCGGTTTCATCAAACCCATCCTAATTTCTTCAAACCCATGCTAAATTGCTCAAACCTCAGATAAATTTTCAAACCTCATAAATTTTCGTTCGGTTTCATCAAACCCATCCTAATTTCTTCAAACCCATGCTAAATTGCTCAAACCTCAGATAAATTTTCAAACCTCATAAATTTTCGTTTGGTTTCATCAAACCCATCCTAATTTCGTCAAACCCATGCTAATTTTGTCAAACCTCACATAAATTTTCAAACCTCACATAAATTTTCGTTCGGTTTCATCAAACCCATCCTAATTTCTTCAAACCCATGCTAAATTGCTCAAACCTCAGATAAATTTTCAAACCTCATAAATTTTCGTTCGGTTTCATCAAACCCATCCTAATTTCTTCAAACCCATGCTAATTTTGTCAATCCTCACATAAATTTTCAAACCTCACATAAATTTTCGTTCGGTTTCATCAAACCCATCCTAATTTCTTCAAACCCATGCTAAATTGCTCAAACCTCAGATAAATTTTCAAACCTCATAAATTTTCGTTTGGTTTCATCAAACCCATCCTAATTTCGTCAAACCCATGCTAATTTTGTCAAACCTCACATAAATTTTCAAACCTCACATAAATTTTCGTTCGGTTTCATCAAACCCATCCTAATTTCTTCAAACCCATGCTAAATTGCTCAAACCTCAGATAAATTTTCAAACCTCATAAATTTTCGTTCGGTTTCATCAAACCCATCCTAATTTCTTCAAACCCATGCTAAATTGCTCAAACCCCATAAATTTTCGTTTGGTTTCATCAAACCCATCCTAATTTCGTCAAACCCATGCCAATTTTGTCAAACCTCACATAAATTTTCAAACCTCATAAATTTTCGTTCGGTTTCATCAAACCCATCCTAATTTCTTCAAACCCATGCTAAATTGCTCAAACCTCAGATAAATTTTCAAACCTCATAAATTTTCGTTCGGTTTCATCAAACCCATCCTAATTTCTTCAAACCCATGCTAAATTGCTCAAACCTCATAAATTTTCGTTCGGTTTCATCAAACCCATCCTAATTTCTTCAAACCCATGCTAAATTGCTCAAACCTCAGATAAATTTTCAAACCTCATAAATTTTCGTTCGGTTTCATCAAACCCATCCTAATTTCTTCAAACCCATGCTAAATTGCTCAAACCTCAGATAAATTTTCAAACCTCATAAATTTTCGTTTGGTTTCATCAAACCCATCCTAATTTCGTCAAACCCATGCTAATTTTGTCAAACCTCACATAAATTTTCAAACCTCACATAAATTTTCGTTCGGTTTCATCAAACCCATCCTAATTTCTTCAAACCCATGCTAAATTGCTCAAACCTCATAAATTTTCGTTCGGTTTCATCAAACCCATCCTAATTTCTTCAAACCCATGCTAAATTGCTCAAACCTCAGATAAATTTTCAAACCTCATAAATTTTCGTTCGGTTTCATCAAACCCATCCTAATTTCTTCAAACCCATGCTAAATTGCTCAAACCTCAGATAAATTTTCAAACCTCATAAATTTTCGTTTGGTTTCATCAAACCCATCCTAATTTCGTCAAACCCATGCTAATTTTGTCAAACCTCACATAAATTTTCAAACCTCACATAAATTTTCGTTCGGTTTCATCAAACCCATCCTAATTTCTTCAAACCCATGCTAAATTGCTCAAACCTCAGATAAATTTTCAAACCTCATAAATTTTCGTTCGGTTTCATCAAACCCATCCTAATTTCTTCAAACCCATGCTAATTTTGTCAATCCTCACATAAATTTTCAAACCTCACATAAATTTTCGTTCGGTTTCATCAAACCCATCCTAATTTCTTCAAACCCATGCTAAATTGCTCAAACCTCATAAATTTTCGTTCGGTTTCATCAAACCCATCCTAATTTCTTCAAACCCATGCTAAATTGCTCAAACCTCAGATAAATTTTCAAACCTCATAAATTTTCGTTCGGTTTCATCAAACCCATCCTAATTTCTTCAAACCCATGCTAAATTGCTCAAACCTCAGATAAATTTTCAAACCTCATAAATTTTCGTTTGGTTTCATCAAACCCATCCTAATTTCGTCAAACCCATGCTAATTTTGTCAAACCTCACATAAATTTTCAAACCTCACATAAATTTTCGTTCGGTTTCATCAAACCCATCCTAATTTCTTCAAACCCATGCTAAATTGCTCAAACCTCAGATAAATTTTCAAACCTCATAAATTTTCGTTCGGTTTCATCAAACCCATCCTAATTTCTTCAAACCCATGCTAAATTGCTCAAACCCCATAAATTTTCGTTTGGTTTCATCAAACCCATCCTAATTTCGTCAAACCCATGCCAATTTTGTCAAACCTCACATAAATTTTCAAACCTCATAAATTTTCGTTCGGTTTCATCAAACCCATCCTAATTTCTTCAAACCCATGCTAAATTGCTCAAACCTCAGATAAATTTTCAAACCTCATAAATTTTCGTTCGGTTTCATCAAACCCATCCTAATTTCTTCAAACCCATGCTAAATTGCTCAAACCTCATAAATTTTCGTTCGGTTTCATCAAACCCATCCTAATTTCTTCAAACCCATGCTAAATTGCTCAAACCTCAGATAAATTTTCAAACCTCATAAATTTTCGTTCGGTTTCATCAAACCCATCCTAATTTCTTCAAACCCATGCTAAATTGCTCAAACCTCAGATAAATTTTCAAACCTCATAAATTTTCGTTTGGTTTCATCAAACCCATCCTAATTTCGTCAAACCCATGCTAATTTTGTCAAACCTCACATAAATTTTCAAACCTCACATAAATTTTCGTTCGGTTTCATCAAACCCATCCTAATTTCTTCAAACCCATGCTAAATTGCTCAAACCTCAGATAAATTTTCAAACCTCATAAATTTTCGTTCGGTTTCATCAAACCCATCCTAATTTCTTCAAACCCATGCTAATTTTGTCAATCCTCACATAAATTTTCAAACCTCACATAAATTTTCGTTCGGTTTCATCAAACCCATCCTAATTTCTTCAAACCCATGCTAAATTGCTCAAACCTCAGATAAATTTTCAAACCTCATAAATTTTCGTTTGGTTTCATCAAACCCATCCTAATTTCGTCAAACCCATGCTAATTTTGTCAAACCTCACATAAATTTTCAAACCTCACATAAATTTTCGTTCGGTTTCATCAAACCCATCCTAATTTCTTCAAACCCATGCTAAATTGCTCAAACCTCAGATAAATTTTCAAACCTCATAAATTTTCGTTCGGTTTCATCAAACCCATCCTAATTTCTTCAAACCCATGCTAAATTGCTCAAACCCCATAAATTTTCGTTTGGTTTCATCAAACCCATCCTAATTTCGTCAAACCCATGCCAATTTTGTCAAACCTCACATAAATTTTCAAACCTCATAAATTTTCGTTCGGTTTCATCAAACCCATCCTAATTTCTTCAAACCCATGCTAAATTGCTCAAACCTCAGATAAATTTTCAAACCTCATAAATTTTCGTTCGGTTTCATCAAACCCATCCTAATTTCTTCAAACCCATGCTAAATTGCTCAAACCTCATAAATTTTCGTTCGGTTTCATCAAACCCATCCTAATTTCTTCAAACCCATGCTAAATTGCTCAAACCTCAGATAAATTTTCAAACCTCATAAATTTTCGTTCGGTTTCATCAAACCCATCCTAATTTCTTCAAACCCATGCTAAATTGCTCAAACCTCAGATAAATTTTCAAACCTCATAAATTTTCGTTTGGTTTCATCAAACCCATCCTAATTTCGTCAAACCCATGCTAATTTTGTCAAACCTCACATAAATTTTCAAACCTCACATAAATTTTCGTTCGGTTTCATCAAACCCATCCTAATTTCTTCAAACCCATGCTAAATTGCTCAAACCTCAGATAAATTTTCAAACCTCATAAATTTTCGTTCGGTTTCATCAAACCCATCCTAATTTCTTCAAACCCATGCTAATTTTGTCAATCCTCACATAAATTTTCAAACCTCACATAAATTTTCGTTCGGTTTCATCAAACCCATCCTAATTTCTTCAAACCCATGCTAAATTGCTCAAACCTCAGATAAATTTTCAAACCTCATAAATTTTCGTTCGGTTTCATCAAACCCATCCTAATTTCTTCAAACCCATGCTAAATTGCTCAAACCTCAGATAAATTTTCAAACCTCATAAATTTTCGTTCGGTTTCATCAAACCCATCCTAATTTCTTCAAACCCATGCTAAATTGCTCAAACCCCATAAATTTTCGTTTGGTTTCATCAAACCCATCCTAATTTCGTCAAACCCATGCCAATTTTGTCAAACCTCACATAAATTTTCAAACCTCATAAATTTTCGTTCGGTTTCATCAAACCCATCCTAATTTCTTCAAACCCATGCTAAATTGCTCAAACCTCAGATAAATTTTCAAACCTCATAAATTTTCGTTCGGTTTCATCAAACCCATCCTAATTTCTTCAAACCCATGCTAAATTGCTCAAACCTCATAAATTTTCGTTCGGTTTCATCAAACCCATCCTAATTTCTTCAAACCCATGCTAAATTGCTCAAACCTCAGATAAATTTTCAAACCTCATAAATTTTCGTTCGGTTTCATCAAACCCATCCTAATTTCTTCAAACCCATGCTAAATTGCTCAAACCTCAGATAAATTTTCAAACCTCATAAATTTTCGTTTGGTTTCATCAAACCCATCCTAATTTCGTCAAACCCATGCTAATTTTGTCAAACCTCACATAAATTTTCAAACCTCACATAAATTTTCGTTCGGTTTCATCAAACCCATCCTAATTTCTTCAAACCCATGCTAAATTGCTCAAACCTCAGATAAATTTTCAAACCTCATAAATTTTCGTTCGGTTTCATCAAACCCATCCTAATTTCTTCAAACCCATGCTAATTTTGTCAATCCTCACATAAATTTTCAAACCTCACATAAATTTTCGTTCGGTTTCATCAAACCCATCCTAATTTCTTCAAACCCATGCTAAATTGCTCAAACCTCATAAATTTTCGTTCGGTTTCATCAAACCCATCCTAATTTCTTCAAACCCATGCTAAATTGCTCAAACCTCAGATAAATTTTCAAACCTCATAAATTTTCGTTCGGTTTCATCAAACCCATCCTAATTTCTTCAAACCCATGCTAAATTGCTCAAACCTCAGATAAATTTTCAAACCTCATAAATTTTCGTTTGGTTTCATCAAACCCATCCTAATTTCGTCAAACCCATGCTAATTTTGTCAAACCTCACATAAATTTTCAAACCTCACATAAATTTTCGTTCGGTTTCATCAAACCCATCCTAATTTCTTCAAACCCATGCTAAATTGCTCAAACCTCAGATAAATTTTCAAACCTCATAAATTTTCGTTCGGTTTCATCAAACCCATCCTAATTTCTTCAAACCCATGCTAAATTGCTCAAACCCCATAAATTTTCGTTTGGTTTCATCAAACCCATCCTAATTTCGTCAAACCCATGCCAATTTTGTCAAACCTCACATAAATTTTCAAACCTCATAAATTTTCGTTCGGTTTCATCAAACCCATCCTAATTTCTTCAAACCCATGCCAAATTGCTCAAACCTCAGATAAATTTTCAAACCTCATAAATTTTCGTTCGGTTTCATCAAACCCATCCTAATTTCTTCAAACCCATGCTAAATTGCTCAAACCTCATAAATTTTCGTTCGGTTTCATCAAACCCATCCTAATTTCTTCAAACCCATGCTAAATTGCTCAAACCTCAGATAAATTTTCAAACCTCATAAATTTTCGTTCGGTTTCATCAAACCCATCCTAATTTCTTCAAACCCATGCTAAATTGCTCAAACCTCAGATAAATTTTCAAACCTCATAAATTTTCGTTTGGTTTCATCAAACCCATCCTAATTTCGTCAAACCCATGCTAATTTTGTCAAACCTCACATAAATTTTCAAACCTCACATAAATTTTCGTTCGGTTTCATCAAACCCATCCTAATTTCTTCAAACCCATGCTAAATTGCTCAAACCTCAGATAAATTTTCAAACCTCATAAATTTTCGTTCGGTTTCATCAAACCCATCCTAATTTCTTCAAACCCATGCTAATTTTGTCAATCCTCACATAAATTTTCAAACCTCACATAAATTTTCGTTCGGTTTCATCAAACCCATCCTAATTTCTTCAAACCCATGCTAAATTGCTCAAACCTCAGATAAATTTTCAAACCTCATAAATTTTCGTTTGGTTTCATCAAACCCATCCTAATTTCGTCAAACCCATGCTAATTTTGTCAAACCTCACATAAATTTTCAAACCTCACATAAATTTTCGTTCGGTTTCATCAAACCCATCCTAATTTCTTCAAACCCATGCTAAATTGCTCAAACCTCAGATAAATTTTCAAACCTCATAAATTTTCGTTCGGTTTCATCAAACCCATCCTAATTTCTTCAAACCCATGCTAAATTGCTCAAACCCCATAAATTTTCGTTTGGTTTCATCAAACCCATCCTAATTTCGTCAAACCCATGCCAATTTTGTCAAACCTCACATAAATTTTCAAACCTCATAAATTTTCGTTCGGTTTCATCAAACCCATCCTAATTTCTTCAAACCCATGCTAAATTGCTCAAACCTCAGATAAATTTTCAAACCTCATAAATTTTCGTTCGGTTTCATCAAACCCATCCTAATTTCTTCAAACCCATGCTAAATTGCTCAAACCTCATAAATTTTCGTTCGGTTTCATCAAACCCATCCTAATTTCTTCAAACCCATGCTAAATTGCTCAAACCTCAGATAAATTTTCAAACCTCATAAATTTTCGTTCGGTTTCATCAAACCCATCCTAATTTCTTCAAACCCATGCTAAATTGCTCAAACCTCAGATAAATTTTCAAACCTCATAAATTTTCGTTTGGTTTCATCAAACCCATCCTAATTTCGTCAAACCCATGCTAATTTTGTCAAACCTCACATAAATTTTCAAACCTCACATAAATTTTCGTTCGGTTTCATCAAACCCATCCTAATTTCTTCAAACCCATGCTAAATTGCTCAAACCTCAGATAAATTTTCAAACCTCATAAATTTTCGTTCGGTTTCATCAAACCCATCCTAATTTCTTCAAACCCATGCTAATTTTGTCAATCCTCACATAAATTTTCAAACCTCACATAAATTTTCGTTCGGTTTCATCAAACCCATCCTAATTTCTTCAAACCCATGCTAAATTGCTCAAACCTCAGATAAATTTTCAAACCTCATAAATTTTCGTTCGGTTTCATCAAACCCATCCTAATTTCTTCAAACCCATGCTAAATTGCTCAAACCTCAGATAAATTTTCAAACCTCATAAATTTTCGTTCGGTTTCATCAAACCCATCCTAATTTCTTCAAACCCATGCTAAATTGCTCAAACCCCATAAATTTTCGTTTGGTTTCATCAAACCCATCCTAATTTCGTCAAACCCATGCCAATTTTGTCAAACCTCACATAAATTTTCAAACCTCATAAATTTTCGTTCGGTTTCATCAAACCCATCCTAATTTCTTCAAACCCATGCTAAATTGCTCAAACCTCAGATAAATTTTCAAACCTCATAAATTTTCGTTCGGTTTCATCAAACCCATCCTAATTTCTTCAAACCCATGCTAAATTGCTCAAACCTCATAAATTTTCGTTCGGTTTCATCAAACCCATCCTAATTTCTTCAAACCCATGCTAAATTGCTCAAACCTCAGATAAATTTTCAAACCTCATAAATTTTCGTTCGGTTTCATCAAACCCATCCTAATTTCTTCAAACCCATGCTAAATTGCTCAAACCTCAGATAAATTTTCAAACCTCATAAATTTTCGTTTGGTTTCATCAAACCCATCCTAATTTCGTCAAACCCATGCTAATTTTGTCAAACCTCACATAAATTTTCAAACCTCACATAAATTTTCGTTCGGTTTCATCAAACCCATCCTAATTTCTTCAAACCCATGCTAAATTGCTCAAACCTCAGATAAATTTTCAAACCTCATAAATTTTCGTTCGGTTTCATCAAACCCATCCTAATTTCTTCAAACCCATGCTAATTTTGTCAATCCTCACATAAATTTTCAAACCTCACATAAATTTTCGTTCGGTTTCATCAAACCCATCCTAATTTCTTCAAACCCATGCTAAATTGCTCAAACCTCAGATAAATTTTCAAACCTCATAAATTTTCGTTCGGTTTCATCAAACCCATCCTAATTTCTTCAAACCCATGCTAAATTGCTCAAACCTCATAAATTTTCGTTCGGTTTCATCAAACCCATCCTAATTTCTTCAAACCCATGCTAAATTGCTCAAACCTCAGATAAATTTTCAAACCTCATAAATTTTCGTTCGGTTTCATCAAACCCATCCTAATTTCTTCAAACCCATGCTAAATTGCTCAAACCTCAGATAAATTTTCAAACCTCATAAATTTTCGTTTGGTTTCATCAAACCCATCCTAATTTCGTCAAACCCATGCCAATTTTGTCAAACCTCACATAAATTTTCAAACCTCACATAAATTTTCGTTCGGTTTCATCAAACCCATCCTAATTTCTTCAAACCCATGCTAAATTGCTCAAACCTCAGATAAATTTTCAAACCTCATAAATTTTCGTTCGGTTTCATCAAACCCATCCTAATTTCTTCAAACCCATGCTAATTTTGTCAATCCTCACATAAATTTTCAAACCTCATAAATTTTCGTTTGGTTTCATCAAACCCATCCTAATTTCGTCAAACCCATGCTAATTTTGTCAAACCTCACATAAATTTTCAAACCTCACATAAATTTTCGTTCGGTTTCATCAAACCCATCCTAATTTCTTCAAACCCATGCTAAATTGCTCAAACCTCAGATAAATTTTCAAACCTCATAAATTTTCGTTCGGTTTCATCAAACCCATCCTAATTTCTTCAAACCCATGCTAATTTTGTCAATCCTCACATAAATTTTCAAACCTCACATAAATTTTCGTTCGGTTTCATCAAACCCATCCTAATTTCTTCAAACCCATGCTAAATTGCTCAAACCTCAGATAAATTTTCAAACCTCATAAATTTTCGTTTGGTTTCATCAAACCCATCCTAATTTCGTCAAACCCATGCTAATTTTGTCAAACCTCACATAAATTTTCAAACCTCACATAAATTTTCGTTCGGTTTCATCAAACCCATCCTAATTTCTTCAAACCCATGCTAAATTGCTCAAACCTCAGATAAATTTTCAAACCTCATAAATTTTCGTTCGGTTTCATCAAACCCATCCTAATTTCTTCAAACCCATGCTAATTTTGTCAATCCTCACATAAATTTTCAAACCTCACATAAATTTTCGTTCGGTTTCATCAAACCCATCCTAATTTCTTCAAACCCATGCTAAATTGCTCAAACCTCAGATAAATTTTCAAACCTCATAAATTTTCGTTTGGTTTCATCAAACCCATCCTAATTTCGTCAAACCCATGCTAATTTTGTCAAACCTCACATAAATTTTCAAACCTCACATAAATTTTCGTTCGGTTTCATCAAACCCATCCTAATTTCTTCAAACCCATGCTAAATTGCTCAAACCTCAGATAAATTTTCAAACCTCATAAATTTTCGTTCGGTTTCATCAAACCCATCCTAATTTCTTCAAACCCATGCTAAATTGCTCAAACCCCATAAATTTTCGTTTGGTTTCATCAAACCCATCCTAATTTCGTCAAACCCATGCCAATTTTGTCAAACCTCACATAAATTTTCAAACCTCATAAATTTTCGTTCGGTTTCATCAAACCCATCCTAATTTCTTCAAACCCATGCTAAATTGCTCAAACCTCAGATAAATTTTCAAACCTCATAAATTTTCGTTCGGTTTCATCAAACCCATCCTAATTTCTTCAAACCCATGCTAAATTGCTCAAACCTCAGATAAATTTTCAAACCTCATAAATTTTCGTTTGGTTTCATCAAACCCATCCTAATTTCGTCAAACCCATGCTAATTTTGTCAAACCTCACATAAATTTTCAAACCTCACATAAATTTTCGTTCGGTTTCATCAAACCCATCCTAATTTCTTCAAACCCATGCTAAATTGCTCAAACCTCAGATAAATTTTCAAACCTCATAAATTTTCGTTCGGTTTCATCAAACCCATCCTAATTTCTTCAAACCCATGCTAATTTTGTCAATCCTCACATAAATTTTCAAACCTCACATAAATTTTCGTTCGGTTTCATCAAACCCATCCTAATTTCTTCAAACCCATGCTAAATTGCTCAAACCTCAGATAAATTTTCAAACCTCATAAATTTTCGTTTGGTTTCATCAAACCCATCCTAATTTCGTCAAACCCATGCTAATTTTGTCAAACCTCACATAAATTTTCAAACCTCACATAAATTTTCGTTCGGTTTCATCAAACCCATCCTAATTTCTTCAAACCCATGCTAAATTGCTCAAACCTCAGATAAATTTTCAAACCTCATAAATTTTCGTTCGGTTTCATCAAACCCATCCTAATTTCTTCAAACCCATGCTAAATTGCTCAAACCCCATAAATTTTCGTTTGGTTTCATCAAACCCATCCTAATTTCTTCAAACCCATGCTAAATTGCTCAAACCTCAGATAAATTTTCAAACCTCATAAATTTTCGTTCGGTTTCATCAAACCCATCCTAATTTCTTCAAACCCATGCTAAATTGCTCAAACCTCAGATAAATTTTCAAACCTCATAAATTTTCGTTTGGTTTCATCAAACCCATCCTAATTTCGTCAAACCCATGCTAATTTTGTCAAACCTCACATAAATTTTCAAACCTCACATAAATTTTCGTTCGGTTTCATCAAACCCATCCTAATTTCTTCAAACCCATGCTAAATTGCTCAAACCTCAGATAAATTTTCAAACCTCATAAATTTTCGTTCGGTTTCATCAAACCCATCCTAATTTCTTCAAACCCATGCTAAATTGCTCAAACCTCAGATAAATTTTCAAACCTCATAAATTTTCGTTTGGTTTCATCAAACCCATCCTAATTTCGTCAAACCCATGCTAATTTTGTCAAACCTCACATAAATTTTCAAACCTCACATAAATTTTCGTTCGGTTTCATCAAACCCATCCTAATTTCTTCAAACCCATGCTAAATTGCTCAAACCTCAGATAAATTTTCAAACCTCATAAATTTTCGTTCGGTTTCATCAAACCCATCCTAATTTCTTCAAACCCATGCTAATTTTGTCAATCCTCACATAAATTTTCAAACCTCACATAAATTTTCGTTCGGTTTCATCAAACCCATCCTAATTTCTTCAAACCCATGCTAAATTGCTCAAACCTCAGATAAATTTTCAAACCTCATAAATTTTCGTTTGGTTTCATCAAACCCATCCTAATTTCGTCAAACCCATGCTAATTTTGTCAAACCTCACATAAATTTTCAAACCTCACATAAATTTTCGTTCGGTTTCATCAAACCCATCCTAATTTCTTCAAACCCATGCTAAATTGCTCAAACCTCAGATAAATTTTCAAACCTCATAAATTTTCGTTCGGTTTCATCAAACCCATCCTAATTTCTTCAAACCCATGCTAAATTGCTCAAACCTCAGATAAATTTTCAAACCTCATAAATTTTCGTTTGGTTTCATCAAACCCATCCTAATTTCGTCACACCCATGCTAATTTTGTCAAACCTCACATAAATTTTCAAACCTCACATAAATTTTCGTTCGGTTTCATCAAACCCATCCTAATTTCTTCAAACCCATGCTAAATTGCTCAAACCTCAGATAAATTTTCAAACCTCATAAATTTTCGTTCGGTTTCATCAAACCCATCCTAATTTCTTCAAACCCATGCTAATTTTGTCAATCCTCACATAAATTTTCAAACCTCACATAAATTTTCGTTCGGTTTCATCAAACCCATCCTAATTTCTTCAAACCCATGCTAAATTGCTCAAACCTCAGATAAATTTTCAAACCTCATAAATTTTCGTTTGGTTTCATCAAACCCATCCTAATTTCGTCAAACCCATGCTAATTTTGTCAAACCTCACATAAATTTTCAAACCTCACATAAATTTTCGTTCGGTTTCATCAAACCCATCCTAATTTCTTCAAACCCATGCTAAATTGCTCAAACCTCAGATAAATTTTCAAACCTCATAAATTTTCGTTCGGTTTCATCAAACCCATCCTAATTTCTTCAAACCCATGCTAAATTGCTCAAACCTCAGATAAATTTTCAAACCTCATAAATTTTCGTTTGGTTTCATCAAACCCATCCTAATTTCGTCAAACCCATGCTAATTTTGTCAAACCTCACATAAATTTTCAAACCTCACATAAATTTTCGTTCGGTTTCATCAAACCCATCCTAATTTCTTCAAACCCATGCTAAATTGCTCAAACCTCAGATAAATTTTCAAACCTCATAAATTTTCGTTCGGTTTCATCAAACCCATCCTAATTTCTTCAAACCCATGCTAAATTGCTCAAACCTCAGATAAATTTTCAAACCTCATAAATTTTCGTTTGGTTTCATCAAACCCATCCTAATTTCGTCAAACCCATGCTAATTTTGTCAAACCTCACATAAATTTTCAAACCTCATAAATTTTCGTTTGGTTTCATCAAACCCATCCTAATTTCGTCAAACCCATGCTAATTTTGTCAAACCTCACATAAATTTTCAAACCTCACATAAATTTTCGTTCGGTTTCATCAAACCCATCCTAATTTCTTCAAACCCATGCTAAATTGCTCAAACCTCAGATAAATTTTCAAACCTCATAAATTTTCGTTCGGTTTCATCAAACCCATCCTAATTTCTTCAAACCCATGCTAAATTGCTCAAACCTCAGATAAATTTTCAAACCTCATAAATTTTCGTTCGGTTTCATCAAACCCATCCTAATTTCTTCAAACCCATGCTAAATTGCTCAAACCTCATAAATTTTCGTTCGGTTTCATCAAACCCATCCTAATTTCTTCAAACCCATGCTAAATTGCTCAAACCCCATAAATTTTCGTTTGGTTTCATCAAACCCATCCTAATTTCGTCAAACCCATGCCAATTTTGTCAAACCTCACATAAATTTTCAAACCTCATAAATTTTCGTTTGGTTTCATCAAACCCATCCTAATTTCGTCAAACCCATGCTAATTTTGTCAAACCTCACATAAATTTTCAAACCTCACATAAATTTTCGTTCGGTTTCATCAAACCCATCCTAATTTCTTCAAACCCATGCTAAATTGCTCAAACCTCGGATAAATTTTCAAACCTCATAAATTTTCGTTCGGTTTCATCAAACCCATCCTAATTTCTTCAAACCCATGCTAATTTTGTCAATCCTCACATAAATTTTCAAACCTCACATAAATTTTCGTTCGGTTTCATCAAACCCATCCTAATTTCTTCAAACCCATGCTAAATTGCTCAAACCTCAGATAAATTTTCAAACCTCATAAATTTTCGTTTGGTTTCATCAAACCCATCCTAATTTCGTCAAACCCATGCCAATTTTGTCAAACCTCACATAAATTTTCAAACCTCATAAATTTTCGTTTGGTTTCATCAAACCCATCCTAATTTCGTCAAACCCATGCTAATTTTGTCAAACCTCACATAAATTTTCAAACCTCACATAAATTTTCGTTCGGTTTCATCAAACCCATCCTAATTTCTTCAAACCCATGCTAAATTGCTCAAACCTCATAAATTTTCGTTCGGTTTCATCAAACCCATCCTAATTTCTTCAAACCCATGCTAAATTGCTCAAACCCCATAAATTTTCGTTTGGTTTCATCAAACCCATCCTAATTTCGTCAAACCCATGCCAATTTTGTCAAACCTCACATAAATTTTCAAACCTCATAAATTTTCGTTTGGTTTCATCAAACCCATCCTAATTTCGTCAAACCCATGCTAATTTTGTCAAACCTCACATAAATTTTCAAACCTCACATAAATTTTCGTTCGGTTTCATCAAACCCATCCTAATTTCTTCAAACCCATGCTAAATTGCTCAAACCTCATAAATTTTCGTTCGGTTTCATCAAACCCATCCTAATTTCTTCAAACCCATGCTAAATTGCTCAAACCCCATAAATTTTCGTTTGGTTTCATCAAACCCATCCTAATTTCGTCAAACCCATGCTAATTTTGTCAAACCTCACATAAATTTTCAAACCTCACATAAATTTTCGTTCGGTTTCATCAAACCCATCCTAATTTCTTCAAACCCATGCTAAATTGCTCAAACCTCAGATAAATTTTCAAACCTCATAAATTTTCGTTCGGTTTCATCAAACCCATCCTAATTTCTTCAAACCCATGCTAATTTTGTCAATCCTCACATAAATTTTCAAACCTCACATAAATTTTCGTTCGGTTTCATCAAACCCATCCTAATTTCTTCAAACCCATGCTAAATTGCTCAAACCTCAGATAAATTTTCAAACCTCATAAATTTTCGTTTGGTTTCATCAAACCCATCCTAATTTCGTCAAACCCATGCTAATTTTGTCAAACCTCACATAAATTTTCAAACCTCACATAAATTTTCGTTCGGTTTCATCAAACCCATCCTAATTTCTTCAAACCCATGCTAAATTGCTCAAACCTCAGATAAATTTTCAAACCTCATAAATTTTCGTTCGGTTTCATCAAACCCATCCTAATTTCTTCAAACCCATGCTAAATTGCTCAAACCTCAGATAAATTTTCAAACCTCATAAATTTTCGTTTGGTTTCATCAAACCCATCCTAATTTCGTCAAACCCATGCTAATTTTGTCAAACCTCACATAAATTTTCAAACCTCACATAAATTTTCGTTCGGTTTCATCAAACCCATCCTAATTTCTTCAAACCCATGCTAAATTGCTCAAACCTCAGATAAATTTTCAAACCTCATAAATTTTCGTTTGGTTTCATCAAACCCATCCTAATTTCGTCAAACCCATGCTAATTTTGTCAAACCTCAGATAAATTTTCAAACCTCATAAATTTTCGTTTGGTTTCATCAAACCCATCCTAATTTCGTCAAACCCATGCTAATTTTGTCAAACCTCACATAAATTTTCAAACCTCACATAAATTTTCGTTCGGTTTCATCAAACCCATCCTAATTTCTTCAAACCCATGCTAAATTGCTCAAACCTCAGATAAATTTTCAAACCTCATAAATTTTCGTTCGGTTTCATCAAACCCATCCTAATTTCTTCAAACCCATGCTAAATTGCTCAAACCTCAGATAAATTTTCAAACCTCATAAATTTTCGTTCGGTTTCATCAAACCCATCCTAATTTCTTCAAACCCATGCTAAATTGCTCAAACCTCATAAATTTTCGTTCGGTTTCATCAAACCCATCCTAATTTCTTCAAACCCATGCTAAATTGCTCAAACCCCATAAATTTTCGTTTGGTTTCATCAAACCCATCCTAATTTCGTCAAACCCATGCCAATTTTGTCAAACCTCACATAAATTTTCAAACCTCATAAATTTTCGTTTGGTTTCATCAAACCCATCCTAATTTCGTCAAACCCATGCTAATTTTGTCAAACCTCACATAAATTTTCAAACCTCACATAAATTTTCGTTCGGTTTCATCAAACCCATCCTAATTTCTTCAAACCCATGCTAAATTGCTCAAACCTCAGATAAATTTTCAAACCTCATAAATTTTCGTTCGGTTTCATCAAACCCATCCTAATTTCTTCAAACCCATGCTAATTTTGTCAATCCTCACATAAATTTTCAAACCTCACATAAATTTTCGTTCGGTTTCATCAAACCCATCCTAATTTCTTCAAACCCATGCTAAATTGCTCAAACCTCAGATAAATTTTCAAACCTCATAAATTTTCGTTTGGTTTCATCAAACCCATCCTAATTTCGTCAAACCCATGCCAATTTTGTCAAACCTCACATAAATTTTCAAACCTCATAAATTTTCGTTTGGTTTCATCAAACCCATCCTAATTTCGTCAAACCCATGCTAATTTTGTCAAACCTCACATAAATTTTCAAACCTCACATAAATTTTCGTTCGGTTTCATCAAACCCATCCTAATTTCTTCAAACCCATGCTAAATTGCTCAAACCTCATAAATTTTCGTTCGGTTTCATCAAACCCATCCTAATTTCTTCAAACCCATGCTAAATTGCTCAAACCCCATAAATTTTCGTTTGGTTTCATCAAACCCATCCTAATTTCGTCAAACCCATGCCAATTTTGTCAAACCTCACATAAATTTTCAAACCTCATAAATTTTCGTTTGGTTTCATCAAACCCATCCTAATTTCGTCAAACCCATGCTAATTTTGTCAAACCTCACATAAATTTTCAAACCTCACATAAATTTTCGTTCGGTTTCATCAAACCCATCCTAATTTCTTCAAACCCATGCTAAATTGCTCAAACCTCAGATAAATTTTCAAACCTCATAAATTTTCGTTCGGTTTCATCAAACCCATCCTAATTTCTTCAAACCCATGCTAATTTTGTCAATCCTCACATAAATTTTCAAACCTCACATAAATTTTCGTTCGGTTTCATCAAACCCATCCTAATTTCTTCAAACCCATGCTAAATTGCTCAAACCTCAGATAAATTTTCAAACCTCATAAATTTTCGTTTGGTTTCATCAAACCCATCCTAATTTCGTCAAACCCATGCTAATTTTGTCAAACCTCACATAAATTTTCAAACCTCACATAAATTTTCGTTCGGTTTCATCAAACCCATCCTAATTTCTTCAAACCCATGCTAAATTGCTCAAACCTCAGATAAATTTTCAAACCTCATAAATTTTCGTTCGGTTTCATCAAACCCATCCTAATTTCTTCAAACCCATGCTAATTTTGTCAATCCTCACATAAATTTTCAAACCTCACATAAATTTTCGTTCGGTTTCATCAAACCCATCCTAATTTCTTCAAACCCATGCTAAATTGCTCAAACCTCAGATAAATTTTCAAACCTCATAAATTTTCGTTTGGTTTCATCAAACCCATCCTAATTTCGTCAAACCCATGCTAATTTTGTCAAACCTCACATAAATTTTCAAACCTCACATAAATTTTCGTTCGGTTTCATCAAACCCATCCTAATTTCTTCAAACCCATGCTAAATTGCTCAAACCTCAGATAAATTTTCAAACCTCATAAATTTTCGTTCGGTTTCATCAAACCCATCCTAATTTCTTCAAACCCATGCTAAATTGCTCAAACCTCATAAATTTTCGTTCGGTTTCATCAAACCCATCCTAATTTCTTCAAACCCATGCTAAATTGCTCAAACCTCAGATAAATTTTCAAACCTCATAAATTTTCGTTCGGTTTCATCAAACCCATCCTAATTTCTTCAAACCCATGCTAAATTGCTCAAACCTCATAAATTTTCGTTCGGTTTCATCAAACCCATCCTAATTTCTTCAAACCCATGCTAAATTGCTCAAACCTCAGATAAATTTTCAAACCTCATAAATTTTCGTTCGGTTTCATCAAACCCATCCTAATTTCGTCAAACCCATGCTAAATTGCTCAAACCTCAGATAAATTTTCAAACCTCATAAATTTTCGTTTGGTTTCATCAAACCCATCCTAATTTCGTCAAACCCATGCTAATTTTGTCAAACCTCACATAAATTTTCAAACCTCACATAAATTTTCGTTCGGTTTCATCAAACCCATCCTAATTTCTTCAAACCCATGCTAAATTGCTCAAACCTCAGATAAATTTTCAAACCTCATAAATTTTCGTTCGGTTTCATCAAACCCATCCTAATTTCTTCAAACCCATGCTAAATTGCTCAAACCCCATAAATTTTCGTTTGGTTTCATCAAACCCATCCTAATTTCGTCAAACCCATGCCAATTTTGTCAAACCTCACATAAATTTTCAAACCTCATAAATTTTCGTTCGGTTTCATCAAACCCATCCTAATTTCTTCAAACCCATGCTAAATTGCTCAAACCTCAGATAAATTTTCAAACCTCATAAATTTTCGTTCGGTTTCATCAAACCCATCCTAATTTCTTCAAACCCATGCTAAATTGCTCAAACCTCATAAATTTTCGTTCGGTTTCATCAAACCCATCCTAATTTCTTCAAACCCATGCTAAATTGCTCAAACCTCAGATAAATTTTCAAACCTCATAAATTTTCGTTCGGTTTCATCAAACCCATCCTAATTTCTTCAAACCCATGCTAAATTGCTCAAACCTCATAAATTTTCGTTCGGTTTCATCAAACCCATCCTAATTTCTTCAAACCCATGCTAAATTGCTCAAACCCCATAAATTTTCGTTTGGTTTCATCAAACCCATCCTAATTTCGTCAAACCCATGCCAATTTTGTCAAACCTCACATAAATTTTCAAACCTCATAAATTTTCGTTTGGTTTCATCAAACCCATCCTAATTTCGTCAAACCCATGCTAATTTTGTCAAACCTCACATAAATTTTCAAACCTCACATAAATTTTCGTTCGGTTTCATCAAACCCATCCTAATTTCTTCAAACCCATGCTAAATTGCTCAAACCTCAGATAAATTTTCAAACCTCATAAATTTTCGTTCGGTTTCATCAAACCCATCCTAATTTCTTCAAACCCATGCTAATTTTGTCAATCCTCACATAAATTTTCAAACCTCACATAAATTTTCGTTCGGTTTCATCAAACCCATCCTAATTTCTTCAAACCCATGCTAAATTGCTCAAACCTCAGATAAATTTTCAAACCTCATAAATTTTCGTTTGGTTTCATCAAACCCATCCTAATTTCGTCAAACCCATGCTAATTTTGTCAAACCTCACATAAATTTTCAAACCTCACATAAATTTTCGTTCGGTTTCATCAAACCCATCCTAATTTCTTCAAACCCATGCTAAATTGCTCAAACCTCAGATAAATTTTCAAACCTCATAAATTTTCGTTCGGTTTCATCAAACCCATCCTAATTTCTTCAAACCCATGCTAATTTTGTCAATCCTCTCATAAATTTTCAAACCTCACATAAATTTTCGTTCGGTTTCATCAAACCCATCCTAATTTCTTCAAACCCATGCTAAATTGCTCAAACCTCAGATAAATTTTCAAACCTCATAAATTTTCGTTTGGTTTCATCAAACCCATCCTAATTTCGTCAAACCCATGCTAATTTTGTCAAACCTCACATAAATTTTCAAACCTCACATAAATTTTCGTTCGGTTTCATCAAACCCATCCTAATTTCTTCAAACCCATGCTAAATTGCTCAAACCTCAGATAAATTTTCAAACCTCATAAATTTTCGTTCGGTTTCATCAAACCCATCCTAATTTCTTCAAACCCATGCTAAATTGCTCAAACCTCAGATAAATTTTCAAACCTCATAAATTTTCGTTTGGTTTCATCAAACCCATCCTAATTTCGTCAAACCCATGCTAATTTTGTCAAACCTCACATAAATTTTCAAACCTCACATAAATTTTCGTTCGGTTTCATCAAACCCATCCTAATTTCTTCAAACCCATGCTAAATTGCTCAAACCTCAGATAAATTTTCAAACCTCATAAATTTTCGTTCGGTTTCATCAAACCCATCCTAATTTCTTCAAACCCATGCTAATTTTGTCAATCCTCACATAAATTTTCAAACCTCATAAATTTTCGTTTGGTTTCATCAAACCCATCCTAATTTCGTCAAACCCATGCTAATTTTGTCAAACCTCACATAAATTTTCAAACCTCACATAAATTTTCGTTCGGTTTCATCAAACCCATCCTAATTTCTTCAAACCCATGCTAAATTGCTCAAACCTCAGATAAATTTTCAAACCTCATAAATTTTCGTTCGGTTTCATCAAACCCATCCTAATTTCTTCAAACCCATGCTAATTTTGTCAATCCTCACATAAATTTTCAAACCTCACATAAATTTTCGTTCGGTTTCATCAAACCCATCCTAATTTCTTCAAACCCATGCTAAATTGCTCAAACCTCAGATAAATTTTCAAACCTCATAAATTTTCGTTTGGTTTCATCAAACCCATCCTAATTTCGTCAAACCCATGCTAATTTTGTCAAACCTCACATAAATTTTCAAACCTCACATAAATTTTCGTTCGGTTTCATCAAACCCATCCTAATTTCTTCAAACCCATGCTAAATTGCTCAAACCTCAGATAAATTTTCAAACCTCATAAATTTTCGTTCGGTTTCATCAAACCCATCCTAATTTCTTCAAACCCATGCTAAATTGCTCAAACCCCATAAATTTTCGTTTGGTTTCATCAAACCCATCCTAATTTCGTCAAACCCATGCCAATTTTGTCAAACCTCACATAAATTTTCAAACCTCATAAATTTTCGTTCGGTTTCATCAAACCCATCCTAATTTCTTCAAACCCATGCTAAATTGCTCAAACCTCAGATAAATTTTCAAACCTCATAAATTTTCGTTCGGTTTCATCAAACCCATCCTAATTTCTTCAAACCCATGCTAAATTGCTCAAACCTCAGATAAATTTTCAAACCTCATAAATTTTCGTTTGGTTTCATCAAACCCATCCTAATTTCGTCAAACCCATGCTAATTTTGTCAAACCTCACATAAATTTTCAAACCTCACATAAATTTTCGTTCGGTTTCATCAAACCCATCCTAATTTCTTCAAACCCATGCTAAATTGCTCAAACCTCAGATAAATTTTCAAACCTCATAAATTTTCGTTCGGTTTCATCAAACCCATCCTAATTTCTTCAAACCCATGCTAATTTTGTCAATCCTCACATAAATTTTCAAACCTCACATAAATTTTCGTTCGGTTTCATCAAACCCATCCTAATTTCTTCAAACCCATGCTAAATTGCTCAAACCTCAGATAAATTTTCAAACCTCATAAATTTTCGTTTGGTTTCATCAAACCCATCCTAATTTCGTCAAACCCATGCTAATTTTGTCAAACCTCACATAAATTTTCAAACCTCACATAAATTTTCGTTCGGTTTCATCAAACCCATCCTAATTTCTTCAAACCCATGCTAAATTGCTCAAACCTCAGATAAATTTTCAAACCTCATAAATTTTCGTTCGGTTTCATCAAACCCATCCTAATTTCTTCAAACCCATGCTAAATTGCTCAAACCCCATAAATTTTCGTTTGGTTTCATCAAACCCATCCTAATTTCTTCAAACCCATGCTAAATTGCTCAAACCTCAGATAAATTTTCAAACCTCATAAATTTTCGTTCGGTTTCATCAAACCCATCCTAATTTCTTCAAACCCATGCTAAATTGCTCAAACCCCATAAATTTTCGTTTGGTTTCATCAAACCCATCCTAATTTCGTCAAACCCATGCTAATTTTGTCAAACCTCACATAAATTTTCAAACCTCACATAAATTTTCGTTCGGTTTCATCAAACCCATCCTAATTTCTTCAAACCCATGCTAAATTGCTCAAACCTCAGATAAATTTTCAAACCTCATAAATTTTCGTTCGGTTTCATCAAACCCATCCTAATTTCTTCAAACCCATGCTAAATTGCTCAAACCCCATAAATTTTCGTTTGGTTTCATCAAACCCATCCTAATTTCGTCAAACCCATGCCAATTTTGTCAAACCTCACATAAATTTTCAAACCTCATAAATTTTCGTTCGGTTTCATCAAACCCATCCTAATTTCTTCAAACCCATGCTAAATTGCTCAAACCTCAGATAAATTTTCAAACCTCATAAATTTTCGTTCGGTTTCATCAAACCCATCCTAATTTCTTCAAACCCATGCTAAATTGCTCAAACCTCATAAATTTTCGTTCGGTTTCATCAAACCCATCCTAATTTCTTCAAACCCATGCTAAATTGCTCAAACCTCAGATAAATTTTCAAACCTCATAAATTTTCGTTCGGTTTCATCAAACCCATCCTAATTTCTTCAAACCCATGCCAAATTGCTCAAACCTCAGATAAATTTTCAAACCTCATAAATTTTCGTTTGGTTTCATCAAACCCATCCTAATTTCGTCAAACCCATGCTAATTTTGTCAAACCTCACATAAATTTTCAAACCTCACATAAATTTTCGTTCGGTTTCATCAAACCCATCCTAATTTCTTCAAACCCATGCTAAATTGCTCAAACCTCAGATAAATTTTCAAACCTCATAAATTTTCGTTCGGTTTCATCAAACCCATCCTAATTTCTTCAAACCCATGCTAAATTGCTCAAACCTCAGATAAATTTTCAAACCTCATAAATTTTCGTTTGGTTTCATCAAACCCATCCTAATTTCGTCAAACCCATGCTAATTTTGTCAAACCTCACATAAATTTTCAAACCTCACATAAATTTTCGTTCGGTTTCATCAAACCCATCCTAATTTCTTCAAACCCATGCTAAATTGCTCAAACCTCAGATAAATTTTCAAACCTCATAAATTTTCGTTCGGTTTCATCAAACCCATCCTAATTTCTTCAAACCCATGCTAATTTTGTCAATCCTCACATAAATTTTCAAACCTCACATAAATTTTCGTTCGGTTTCATCAAACCCATCCTAATTTCTTCAAACCCATGCTAAATTGCTCAAACCTCAGATAAATTTTCAAACCTCATAAATTTTCGTTTGGTTTCATCAAACCCATCCTAATTTCGTCAAACCCATGCTAATTTTGTCAAACCTCACATAAATTTTCAAACCTCACATAAATTTTCGTTCGGTTTCATCAAACCCATCCTAATTTCTTCAAACCCATGCTAAATTGCTCAAACCTCAGATAAATTTTCAAACCTCATAAATTTTCGTTCGGTTTCATCAAACCCATCCTAATTTCTTCAAACCCATGCTAAATTGCTCAAACCTCAGATAAATTTTCAAACCTCATAAATTTTCGTTTGGTTTCATCAAACCCATCCTAATTTCGTCAAACCCATGCTAATTTTGTCAAACCTCACATAAATTTTCAAACCTCACATAAATTTTCGTTCGGTTTCATCAAACCCATCCTAATTTCTTCAAACCCATGCTAAATTGCTCAAACCTCAGATAAATTTTCAAACCTCATAAATTTTCGTTCGGTTTCATCAAACCCATCCTAATTTCTTCAAACCCATGCTAATTTTGTCAATCCTCACATAAATTTTCAAACCTCACATAAATTTTCGTTCGGTTTCATCAAACCCATCCTAATTTCTTCAAACCCATGCTAAATTGCTCAAACCTCAGATAAATTTTCAAACCTCATAAATTTTCGTTTGGTTTCATCAAACCCATCCTAATTTCGTCAAACCCATGCTAATTTTGTCAAACCTCACATAAATTTTCAAACCTCACATAAATTTTCGTTCGGTTTCATCAAACCCATCCTAATTTCTTCAAACCCATGCTAAATTGCTCAAACCTCAGATAAATTTTCAAACCTCATAAATTTTCGTTCGGTTTCATCAAACCCATCCTAATTTCTTCAAACCCATGCTAAATTGCTCAAACCTCAGATAAATTTTCAAACCTCATAAATTTTCGTTTGGTTTCATCAAACCCATCCTAATTTCGTCAAACCCATGCTAATTTTGTCAAACCTCACATAAATTTTCAAACCTCACATAAATTTTCGTTCGGTTTCATCAAACCCATCCTAATTTCTTCAAACCCATGCTAAATTGCTCAAACCTCAGATAAATTTTCAAACCTCATAAATTTTCGTTCGGTTTCATCAAACCCATCCTAATTTCTTCAAACCCATGCTAAATTGCTCAAACCTCAGATAAATTTTCAAACCTCATAAATTTTCGTTTGGTTTCATCAAACCCATCCTAATTTCGTCAAACCCATGCTAATTTTGTCAAACCTCACATAAATTTTCAAACCTCACATAAATTTTCGTTCGGTTTCATCAAACCCATCCTAATTTCTTCAAACCCATGCTAAATTGCTCAAACCTCAGATAAATTTTCATACCTCATAAATTTTCGTTTGGTTTCATCAAACCCATCCTAATTTCGTCAAACCCATGCTAATTTTGTCAAACCTCAGATAAATTTTCAAACCTCATAAATTTTCGTTTGGTTTCATCAAACCCATCCTAATTTCGTCAAACCCATGCTAATTTTGTCAAACCTCACATAAATTTTCAAACCTCACATAAATTTTCGTTCGGTTTCATCAAACCCATCCTAATTTCTTCAAACCCATGCTAAATTGCTCAAACCTCAGATAAATTTTCAAACCTCATAAATTTTCGTTCGGTTTCATCAAACCCATCCTAATTTCTTCAAACCCATGCTAAATTGCTCAAACCTCAGATAAATTTTCAAACCTCATAAATTTTCGTTCGGTTTCATCAAACCCATCCTAATTTCTTCAAACCCATGCTAAATTGCTCAAACCTCATAAATTTTCGTTCGGTTTCATCAAACCCATCCTAATTTCTTCAAACCCATGCTAAATTGCTCAAACCCCATAAATTTTCGTTTGGTTTCATCAAACCCATCCTAATTTCGTCAAACCCATGCCAATTTTGTCAAACCTCACATAAATTTTCAAACCTCATAAATTTTCGTTTGGTTTCATCAAACCCATCCTAATTTCGTCAAACCCATGCTAATTTTGTCAAACCTCACATAAATTTTCAAACCTCACATAAATTTTCGTTCGGTTTCATCAAACCCATCCTAATTTCTTCAAACCCATGCTAAATTGCTCAAACCTCAGATAAATTTTCAAACCTCATAAATTTTCGTTCGGTTTCATCAAACCCATCCTAATTTCTTCAAACCCATGCTAATTTTGTCAATCCTCACATAAATTTTCAAACCTCACATAAATTTTCGTTCGGTTTCATCAAACCCATCCTAATTTCTTCAAACCCATGCTAAATTGCTCAAACCTCAGATAAATTTTCAAACCTCATAAATTTTCGTTTGGTTTCATCAAACCCATCCTAATTTCGTCAAACCCATGCCAATTTTGTCAAACCTCACATAAATTTTCAAACCTCATAAATTTTCGTTTGGTTTCATCAAACCCATCCTAATTTCGTCAAACCCATGCTAATTTTGTCAAACCTCACATAAATTTTCAAACCTCACATAAATTTTCGTTCGGTTTCATCAAACCCATCCTAATTTCTTCAAACCCATGCTAAATTGCTCAAACCTCATAAATTTTCGTTCGGTTTCATCAAACCCATCCTAATTTCTTCAAACCCATGCTAAATTGCTCAAACCCCATAAATTTTCGTTTGGTTTCATCAAACCCATCCTAATTTCGTCAAACCCATGCCAATTTTGTCAAACCTCACATAAATTTTCAAACCTCATAAATTTTCGTTTGGTTTCATCAAACCCATCCTAATTTCGTCAAACCCATGCTAATTTTGTCAAACCTCACATAAATTTTCAAACCTCACATAAATTTTCGTTCGGTTTCATCAAACCCATCCTAATTTCTTCAAACCCATGCTAAATTGCTCAAACCTCAGATAAATTTTCAAACCTCATAAATTTTCGTTCGGTTTCATCAAACCCATCCTAATTTCTTCAAACCCATGCTAATTTTGTCAATCCTCACATAAATTTTCAAACCTCACATAAATTTTCGTTCGGTTTCATCAAACCCATCCTAATTTCTTCAAACCCATGCTAAATTGCTCAAACCTCAGATAAATTTTCAAACCTCATAAATTTTCGTTTGGTTTCATCAAACCCATCCTAATTTCGTCAAACCCATGCTAATTTTGTCAAACCTCACATAAATTTTCAAACCTCACATAAATTTTCGTTCGGTTTCATCAAACCCATCCTAATTTCTTCAAACCCATGCTAAATTGCTCAAACCTCAGATAAATTTTCAAACCTCATAAATTTTCGTTCGGTTTCATCAAACCCATCCTAATTTCTTCAAACCCATGCTAATTTTGTCAATCCTCACATAAATTTTCAAACCTCACATAAATTTTCGTTCGGTTTCATCAAACCCATCCTAATTTCTTCAAACCCATGCTAAATTGCTCAAACCTCAGATAAATTTTCAAACCTCATAAATTTTCGTTTGGTTTCATCAAACCCATCCTAATTTCGTCAAACCCATGCTAATTTTGTCAAACCTCACATAAATTTTCAAACCTCACATAAATTTTCGTTCGGTTTCATCAAACCCATCCTAATTTCTTCAAACCCATGCTAAATTGCTCAAACCTCAGATAAATTTTCAAACCTCATAAATTTTCGTTCGGTTTCATCAAACCCATCCTAATTTCTTCAAACCCATGCTAAATTGCTCAAACCTCATAAATTTTCGTTCGGTTTCATCAAACCCATCCTAATTTCTTCAAACCCATGCTAAATTGCTCAAACCTCAGATAAATTTTCAAACCTCATAAATTTTCGTTCGGTTTCATCAAACCCATCCTAATTTCTTCAAACCCATGCTAAATTGCTCAAACCTCATAAATTTTCGTTCGGTTTCATCAAACCCATCCTAATTTCTTCAAACCCATGCTAAATTGCTCAAACCTCAGATAAATTTTCAAACCTCATAAATTTTCGTTCGGTTTCATCAAACCCATCCTAATTTCGTCAAACCCATGCTAAATTGCTCAAACCTCAGATAAATTTTCAAACCTCATAAATTTTCGTTCGGTTTCATCAAACCCATCCTAATTTCTTCAAACCCATGCTAAATTGCTCAAACCTCATAAATTTTCGTTCGGTTTCATCAAACCCATCCTAATTTCTTCAAACCCATGCTAAATTGCTCAAACCCCATAAATTTTCGTTTGGTTTCATCAAACCCATCCTAATTTCGTCAAACCCATGCCAATTTTGTCAAACCTCACATAAATTTTCAAACCTCATAAATTTTCGTTTGGTTTCATCAAACCCATCCTAATTTCGTCAAACCCATGCTAATTTTGTCAAACCTCACATAAATTTTCAAACCTCACATAAATTTTCGTTCGGTTTCATCAAACCCATCCTAATTTCTTCAAACCCATGCTAAATTGCTCAAACCTCAGATAAATTTTCAAACCTCATAAATTTTCGTTCGGTTTCATCAAACCCATCCTAATTTCTTCAAACCCATGCTAATTTTGTCAATCCTCACATAAATTTTCAAACCTCACATAAATTTTCGTTCGGTTTCATCAAACCCATCCTAATTTCTTCAAACCCATGCTAAATTGCTCAAACCTCAGATAAATTTTCAAACCTCATAAATTTTCGTTTGGTTTCATCAAACCCATCCTAATTTCGTCAAACCCATGCCAATTTTGTCAAACCTCACATAAATTTTCAAACCTCATAAATTTTCGTTTGGTTTCATCAAACCCATCCTAATTTCGTCAAACCCATGCTAATTTTGTCAAACCTCACATAAATTTTCAAACCTCACATAAATTTTCGTTCGGTTTCATCAAACCCATCCTAATTTCTTCAAACCCATGCTAAATTGCTCAAACCTCATAAATTTTCGTTCGGTTTCATCAAACCCATCCTAATTTCTTCAAACCCATGCTAAATTGCTCAAACCCCATAAATTTTCGTTTGGTTTCATCAAACCCATCCTAATTTCGTCAAACCCATGCCAATTTTGTCAAACCTCACATAAATTTTCAAACCTCATAAATTTTCGTTTGGTTTCATCAAACCCATCCTAATTTCGTCAAACCCATGCTAATTTTGTCAAACCTCACATAAATTTTCAAACCTCACATAAATTTTCGTTCGGTTTCATCAAACCCATCCTAATTTCTTCAAACCCATGCTAAATTGCTCAAACCTCAGATAAATTTTCAAACCTCATAAATTTTCGTTCGGTTTCATCAAACCCATCCTAATTTCTTCAAACCCATGCTAATTTTGTCAATCCTCACATAAATTTTCAAACCTCACATAAATTTTCGTTCGGTTTCATCAAACCCATCCTAATTTCTTCAAACCCATGCTAAATTGCTCAAACCTCAGATAAATTTTCAAACCTCATAAATTTTCGTTTGGTTTCATCAAACCCATCCTAATTTCGTCAAACCCATGCTAATTTTGTCAAACCTCACATAAATTTTCAAACCTCACATAAATTTTCGTTCGGTTTCATCAAACCCATCCTAATTTCTTCAAACCCATGCTAAATTGCTCAAACCTCAGATAAATTTTCAAACCTCATAAATTTTCGTTCGGTTTCATCAAACCCATCCTAATTTCTTCAAACCCATGCTAATTTTGTCAATCCTCACATAAATTTTCAAACCTCACATAAATTTTCGTTCGGTTTCATCAAACCCATCCTAATTTCTTCAAACCCATGCTAAATTGCTCAAACCTCAGATAAATTTTCAAACCTCATAAATTTTCGTTTGGTTTCATCAAACCCATCCTAATTTCGTCAAACCCATGCTAATTTTGTCAAACCTCACATAAATTTTCAAACCTCACATAAATTTTCGTTCGGTTTCATCAAACCCATCCTAATTTCTTCAAACCCATGCTAAATTGCTCAAACCTCAGATAAATTTTCAAACCTCATAAATTTTCGTTCGGTTTCATCAAACCCATCCTAATTTCTTCAAACCCATGCTAAATTGCTCAAACCTCATAAATTTTCGTTCGGTTTCATCAAACCCATCCTAATTTCTTCAAACCCATGCTAAATTGCTCAAACCTCAGATAAATTTTCAAACCTCATAAATTTTCGTTCGGTTTCATCAAACCCATCCTAATTTCTTCAAACCCATGCTAAATTGCTCAAACCTCATAAATTTTCGTTCGGTTTCATCAAACCCATCCTAATTTCTTCAAACCCATGCTAAATTGCTCAAACCTCAGATAAATTTTCAAACCTCATAAATTTTCGTTCGGTTTCATCAAACCCATCCTAATTTCGTCAAACCCATGCTAAATTGCTCAAACCTCAGATAAATTTTCAAACCTCATAAATTTTCGTTTGGTTTCATCAAACCCATCCTAATTTCGTCAAACCCATGCTAATTTTGTCAAACCTCACATAAATTTTCAAACCTCACATAAATTTTCGTTCGGTTTCATCAAACCCATCCTAATTTCTTCAAACCCATGCTAAATTGCTCAAACCTCAGATAAATTTTCAAACCTCATAAATTTTCGTTCGGTTTCATCAAACCCATCCTAATTTCTTCAAACCCATGCTAAATTGCTCAAACCTCATAAATTTTCGTTTGGTTTCATCAAACCCATCCTAATTTCGTCAAACCCATGCCAATTTTGTCAAACCTCACATAAATTTTCAAACCTCATAAATTTTCGTTCGGTTTCATCAAACCCATCCTAATTTCTTCAAACCCATGCTAAATTGCTCAAACCTCAGATAAATTTTCAAACCTCATAAATTTTCGTTCGGTTTCATCAAACCCATCCTAATTTCTTCAAACCCATGCTAAATTGCTCAAACCTCATAAATTTTCGTTCGGTTTCATCAAACCCATCCTAATTTCTTCAAACCCATGCTAAATTGCTCAAACCTCAGATAAATTTTCAAACCTCATAAATTTTCGTTCGGTTTCATCAAACCCATCCTAATTTCTTCAAACCCATGCTAAATTGCTCAAACCTCATAAATTTTCGTTCGGTTTCATCAAACCCATCCTAATTTCTTCAAACCCATGCTAAATTGCTCAAACCCCATAAATTTTCGTTTGGTTTCATCAAACCCATCCTAATTTCGTCAAACCCATGCCAATTTTGTCAAACCTCACATAAATTTTCAAACCTCATAAATTTTCGTTTGGTTTCATCAAACCCATCCTAATTTCGTCAAACCCATGCTAATTTTGTCAAACCTCACATAAATTTTCAAACCTCACATAAATTTTCGTTCGGTTTCATCAAACCCATCCTAATTTCTTCAAACCCATGCTAAATTGCTCAAACCTCAGATAAATTTTCAAACCTCATAAATTTTCGTTCGGTTTCATCAAACCCATCCTAATTTCTTCAAACCCATGCTAATTTTGTCAATCCTCACATAAATTTTCAAACCTCACATAAATTTTCGTTCGGTTTCATCAAACCCATCCTAATTTCTTCAAACCCATGCTAAATTGCTCAAACCTCAGATAAATTTTCAAACCTCATAAATTTTCGTTTGGTTTCATCAAACCCATCCTAATTTCGTCAAACCCATGCTAATTTTGTCAAACCTCACATAAATTTTCAAACCTCACATAAATTTTCGTTCGGTTTCATCAAACCCATCCTAATTTCTTCAAACCCATGCTAAATTGCTCAAACCTCAGATAAATTTTCAAACCTCATAAATTTTCGTTCGGTTTCATCAAACCCATCCTAATTTCTTCAAACCCATGCTAATTTTGTCAATCCTCACATAAATTTTCAAACCTCACATAAATTTTCGTTCGGTTTCATCAAACCCATCCTAATTTCTTCAAACCCATGCTAAATTGCTCAAACCTCAGATAAATTTTCAAACCTCATAAATTTTCGTTTGGTTTCATCAAACCCATCCTAATTTCGTCAAACCCATGCTAATTTTGTCAAACCTCACATAAATTTTCAAACCTCACATAAATTTTCGTTCGGTTTCATCAAACCCATCCTAATTTCTTCAAACCCATGCTAAATTGCTCAAACCTCAGATAAATTTTCAAACCTCATAAATTTTCGTTCGGTTTCATCAAACCCATCCTAATTTCTTCAAACCCATGCTAAATTGCTCAAACCTCAGATAAATTTTCAAACCTCATAAATTTTCGTTTGGTTTCATCAAACCCATCCTAATTTCGTCAAACCCATGCTAATTTTGTCAAACCTCACATAAATTTTCAAACCTCACATAAATTTTCGTTCGGTTTCATCAAACCCATCCTAATTTCTTCAAACCCATGCTAAATTGCTCAAACCTCAGATAAATTTTCAAACCTCATAAATTTTCGTTCGGTTTCATCAAACCCATCCTAATTTCTTCAAACCCATGCTAAATTGCTCAAACCTCAGATAAATTTTCAAACCTCATAAATTTTCGTTTGGTTTCATCAAACCCATCCTAATTTCGTCAAACCCATGCTAATTTTGTCAAACCTCACATAAATTTTCAAACCTCACATAAATTTTCGTTCGGTTTCATCAAACCCATCCTAATTTCTTCAAACCCATGCTAAATTGCTCAAACCTCAGATAAATTTTCAAACCTCATAAATTTTCGTTTGGTTTCATCAAACCCATCCTAATTTCGTCAAACCCATGCTAATTTTGTCAAACCTCAGATAAATTTTCAAACCTCATAAATTTTCGTTTGGTTTCATCAAACCCATCCTAATTTCGTCAAACCCATGCTAATTTTGTCAAACCTCACATAAATTTTCAAACCTCACATAAATTTTCGTTCGGTTTCATCAAACCCATCCTAATTTCTTCAAACCCATGCTAAATTGCTCAAACCTCAGATAAATTTTCAAACCTCATAAATTTTCGTTCGGTTTCATCAAACCCATCCTAATTTCTTCAAACCCATGCTAAATTGCTCAAACCCCATAAATTTTCGTTTGGTTTCATCAAACCCATCCTAATTTCGTCAAACCCATGCCAATTTTGTCAAACCTCACATAAATTTTCAAACCTCATAAATTTTCGTTCGGTTTCATCAAACCCATCCTAATTTCTTCAAACCCATGCTAAATTGCTCAAACCTCAGATAAATTTTCAAACCTCATAAATTTTCGTTCGGTTTCATCAAACCCATCCTAATTTCTTCAAACCCATGCTAAATTGCTCAAACCTCATAAATTTTCGTTCGGTTTCATCAAACCCATCCTAATTTCTTCAAACCCATGCTAAATTGCTCAAACCTCAGATAAATTTTCAAACCTCATAAATTTTCGTTCGGTTTCATCAAACCCATCCTAATTTCTTCAAACCCATGCTAAATTGCTCAAACCTCAGATAAATTTTCAAACCTCATAAATTTTCGTTTGGTTTCATCAAACCCATCCTAATTTCGTCAAACCCATGCTAATTTTGTCAAACCTCACATAAATTTTCAAACCTCACATAAATTTTCGTTCGGTTTCATCAAACCCATCCTAATTTCTTCAAACCCATGCTAAATTGCTCAAACCTCAGATAAATTTTCAAACCTCATAAATTTTCGTTCGGTTTCATCAAACCCATCCTAATATCTTCAAACCCATGCTAATTTTGTCAATCCTCACATAAATTTTCAAACCTCACATAAATTTTCGTTCGGTTTCATCAAACCCATCCTAATTTCTTCAAACCCATGCTAAATTGCTCAAACCTCAGATAAATTTTCAAACCTCATAAATTTTCGTTCGGTTTCATCAAACCCATCCTAATTTCTTCAAACCCATGCTAAATTGCTCAAACCTCAGATAAATTTTCAAACCTCATAAATTTTCGTTCGGTTTCATCAAACCCATCCTAATTTCTTCAAACCCATGCTAAATTGCTCAAACCCCATAAATTTTCGTTTGGTTTCATCAAACCCATCCTAATTTCGTCAAACCCATGCCAATTTTGTCAAACCTCACATAAATTTTCAAACCTCATAAATTTTCGTTCGGTTTCATCAAACCCATCCTAATTTCTTCAAACCCATGCTAAATTGCTCAAACCTCAGATAAATTTTCAAACCTCATAAATTTTCGTTCGGTTTCATCAAACCCATCCTAATTTCTTCAAACCCATGCTAAATTGCTCAAACCTCATAAATTTTCGTTCGGTTTCATCAAACCCATCCTAATTTCTTCAAACCCATGCTAAATTGCTCAAACCTCAGATAAATTTTCAAACCTCATAAATTTTCGTTCGGTTTCATCAAACCCATCCTAATTTCTTCAAACCCATGCTAAATTGCTCAAACCTCATAAATTTTCGTTCGGTTTCATCAAACCCATCCTAATTTCTTCAAACCCATGCTAAATTGCTCAAACCCCATAAATTTTCGTTTGGTTTCATCAAACCCATCCTAATTTCGTCAAACCCATGCCAATTTTGTCAAACCTCACATAAATTTTCAAACCTCATAAATTTTCGTTTGGTTTCATCAAACCCATCCTAATTTCGTCAAACCCATGCTAATTTTGTCAAACCTCACATAAATTTTCAAACCTCACATAAATTTTCGTTCGGTTTCATCAAACCCATCCTAATTTCTTCAAACCCATGCTAAATTGCTCAAACCTCATAAATTTTCGTTCGGTTTCATCAAACCCATCCTAATTTCTTCAAACCCATGCTAAATTGCTCAAACCCCATAAATTTTCGTTTGGTTTCATCAAACCCATCCTAATTTCGTCAAACCCATGCCAATTTTGTCAAACCTCACATAAATTTTCAAACCTCATAAATTTTCGTTTGGTTTCATCAAACCCATCCTAATTTCGTCAAACCCATGCTAATTTTGTCAAACCTCACATAAATTTTCAAACCTCACATAAATTTTCGTTCGGTTTCATCAAACCCATCCTAATTTCTTCAAACCCATGCTAAATTGCTCAAACCTCAGATAAATTTTCAAACCTCATAAATTTTCGTTCGGTTTCATCAAACCCATCCTAATTTCTTCAAACCCATGCTAATTTTGTCAATCCTCACATAAATTTTCAAACCTCACATAAATTTTCGTTCGGTTTCATCAAACCCATCCTAATTTCTTCAAACCCATGCTAAATTGCTCAAACCTCAGATAAATTTTCAAACCTCATAAATTTTCGTTTGGTTTCATCAAACCCATCCTAATTTCGTCAAACCCATGCTAATTTTGTCAAACCTCACATAAATTTTCAAACCTCACATAAATTTTCGTTCGGTTTCATCAAACCCATCCTAATTTCTTCAAACCCATGCTAAATTGCTCAAACCTCAGATAAATTTTCAAACCTCATAAATTTTCGTTCGGTTTCATCAAACCCATCCTAATTTCTTCAAACCCATGCTAAATTGCTCAAACCTCAGATAAATTTTCAAACCTCATAAATTTTCGTTTGGTTTCATCAAACCCATCCTAATTTCGTCAAACCCATGCTAATTTTGTCAAACCTCACATAAATTTTCAAACCTCACATAAATTTTCGTTCGGTTTCATCAAACCCATCCTAATTTCTTCAAACCCATGCTAAATTGCTCAAACCTCAGATAAATTTTCAAACCTCATAAATTTTCGTTCGGTTTCATCAAACCCATCCTAATTTCTTCAAACCCATGCTAAATTGCTCAAACCTCAGATAAATTTTCAAACCTCATAAATTTTCGTTTGGTTTCATCAAACCCATCCTAATTTCGTCAAACCCATGCTAATTTTGTCAAACCTCACATAAATTTTCAAACCTCACATAAATTTTCGTTCGGTTTCATCAAACCCATCCTAATTTCTTCAAACCCATGCTAAATTGCTCAAACCTCAGATAAATTTTCAAACCTCATAAATTTTCGTTTGGTTTCATCAAACCCATCCTAATTTCGTCAAACCCATGCTAATTTTGTCAAACCTCAGATAAATTTTCAAACCTCATAAATTTTCGTTTGGTTTCATCAAACCCATCCTAATTTCGTCAAACCCATGCTAATTTTGTCAAACCTCACATAAATTTTCAAACCTCACATAAATTTTCGTTCGGTTTCATCAAACCCATCCTAATTTCTTCAAACCCATGCTAAATTGCTCAAACCTCAGATAAATTTTCAAACCTCATAAATTTTCGTTCGGTTTCATCAAACCCATCCTAATTTCTTCAAACCCATGCTAATTTTGTCAATCCTCACATAAATTTTCAAACCTCACATAAATTTTCGTTCGGTTTCATCAAACCCATCCTAATTTCTTCAAACCCATGCTAAATTGCTCAAACCCCATAAATTTTCGTTTGGTTTCATCAAACCCATCCTAATTTCGTCAAACCCATGCCAATTTTGTCAAACCTCACATAAATTTTCAAACCTCATAAATTTTCGTTCGGTTTCATCAAACCCATCCTAATTTCTTCAAACCCATGCTAAATTGCTCAAACCTCATAAATTTTCGTTTGGTTTCATCAAACCCATCCTAATTTCGTCAAACCCATGCCAATTTTGTCAAACCTCACATAAATTTTCAAACCTCATAAATTTTCGTTCGGTTTCATCAAACCCATCCTAATTTCTTCAAACCCATGCTAAATTGCTCAAACCTCAGATAAATTTTCAAACCTCATAAATTTTCGTTTGGTTTCATCAAACCCATCCTAATTTCTTCAAACCCATGCTAAATTGCTCAAACCTCAGATAAATTTTCAAACCTCATAAATTTTCGTTCGGTTTCATCAAACCCATCCTAATTTCTTCAAACCCATGCTAAATTGCTCAAACCTCAGATAAATTTTCAAACCTCATAAATTTTCGTTCGGTTTCATCAAACCCGTCCTAATTTCTTCAAACCGATGCTAAATTGCTCAAACCTCAGATAAATTTTCAAACCTCATAAATTTTCGTTCGGTTTCATCAAACCCATCCTAATTTCTTCAAACCCATGCTAAATTGCTCAAACCTCATAAATTTTCGTTTGGTTTCATCAAACCCATCCTAATTTCGTCAAACCCATGCCAATTTTGTCAAACCTCACATAAATTTTCAAACCTCATAAATTTTCGTTCGGTTTCATCAAACCCATCCTAATTTCTTCAAACCCATGCTAAATTGCTCAAACCTCAGATAAATTTTCAAACCTCATAAATTTTCGTTCGGTTTCATCAAACCCATCCTAATTTCTTCAAACCCATGCTAAATTGCTCAAACCTCATAAATTTTCGTTTGGTTTCATCAAACCCATCCTAATTTCGTCAAACCCATGCTAATTTTGTCAAACCTCACATAAATTTTCAAACCTCACATAAATTTTCGTTCGGTTTCATCAAACCCATCCTAATTTCTTCAAACCCATGCTAAATTGCTCAAACCTCAGATAAATTTTCAAACCTCATAAATTTTCGTTCGGTTTCATCAAACCCATCCTAATTTCTTCAAACCCATGCTAAATTGCTCAAACCTCAGATAAATTTTCAAACCTCATAAATTTTCGTTCGGTTTCATCAAACCCATCCTAATTTCTTCAAACCCATGCTAAATTGCTCAAACCTCAGATAAATTTTCAAACCTCATAAATTTTCGTTCGGTTTCATCAAACCCATCCTAATTTCTTCAAACCCATGCTAAATTGCTCAAACCTCATAAATTTTCGTTTGGTTTCATCAAACCCATCCTAATTTCGTCAAACCCATGCTAATTTTGTCAAACCTCACATAAATTTTCAAACCTCACATAAATTTTCGTTCGGTTTCATCAAACCCATCCTAATTTCTTCAAACCCATGCTAAATTGCTCAAACCTCAGATAAATTTTCAAACCTCATAAATTTTCGTTCGGTTTCATCAAACCCATCCTAATTTCTTCAAACCCATGCTAAATTGCTCAAACCTCATAAATTTTCGTTTGGTTTCATCAAACCCATCCTAATTTCGTCAAACCCATGCTAATTTTGTCAAACCTCACATAAATTTTCAAACCTCACATAAATTTTCGTTCGGTTTCATCAAACCCATCCTAATTTCTTCAAACCCATGCTAAATTGCTCAAACCTCAGATAAATTTTCAAACCTCATAAATTTTCGTTCGGTTTCATCAAACCCATCCTAATTTCTTCAAACCCATGCTAAATTGCTCAAACCTCAGATAAATTTTCAAACCTCATAAATTTTCGTTCGGTTTCATCAAACCCATCCTAATTTCTTCAAACCCATGCTAAATTGCTCAAACCTCATAAATTTTCGTTCGGTTTCATCAAACCCATCCTAATTTCTTCAAACCCATGCTAAATTGCTCAAACCTCAGATAAATTTTCAAACCTCATAAATTTTCGTTCGGTTTCATCAAACCCATCCTAATTTCTTCAAACCCATGCTAAATTGCTCAAACCTCATAAATTTTCGTTTGGTTTCATCAAACCCATCCTAATTTCGTCAAACCCATGCTAATTTTGTCAAACCTCACATAAATTTTCAAACCTCACATAAATTTTCGTTCGGTTTCATCAAACCCATCCTAATTTCTTCAAACCCATGCTAAATTGCTCACACCTCAGATAAATTTTCAAACCTCATAAATTTTCGTTCGGTTTCATCAAACCCATCCTAATTTCTTCAAACCCATGCTAAATTGCTCAAACCTCATAAATTTTCGTTTGGTTTCATCTAACCCATCCTAATTTCGTCAAACCCATGCTAATTTTGTCAAACCTCACATAAATTTTCAAACCTCACATAAATTTTCGTTCGGTTTCATCAAACCCATCCTAATTTCTTCAAACCCATGCTAAATTGCTCAAACCTCAGATAAATTTTCAAACCTCATAAATTTTCGTTCGGTTTCATCAAACCCATCCTAATTTCTTCAAACCCATGCTAAATTGCTCAAACCTCATAAATTTTCGTTTGGTTTCATCAAACCCATCCTAATTTCGTCAAACCCATGCTAATTTTGTCAAACCTCACATAAATTTTCAAACCTCACATAAATTTTCGTTCGGTTTCATCAAACCCATCCTAATTTCTTCAAACCCATGCTAAATTGCTCAAACCTCAGATAAATTTTCAAACCTCATAAATTTTCGTTCGGTTTCATCAAACCCATCCTAATTTCTTCAAACCCATGCTAAATTGCTCAAACCTCATAAATTTTCGTTTGGTTTCATCAAACCCATCCTAATTTCGTCAAACCCATGCCAATTTTGTCAAACCTCACATAAATTTTCAAACCTCATAAATTTTCGTTCGGTTTCATCAAACCCATCCTAATTTCTTCAAACCCATGCTAAATTGCTCAAACCTCAGATAAATTTTCAAACCTCATAAATTTTCGTTCGGTTTCATCAAACCCATCCTAATTTCTTCAAACCCATGCTAAATTGCTCAAACCTCATAAATTTTCGTTTGGTTTCATCAAACCCATCCTAATTTCTTCAAACCCATGCTAAATTGCTCAAACCTCATAAATTTTCGTTCGGTTTCATCAAACCCATCCTAATTTCTTCAAACCCATGCTAAATTGCTCAAACCTCATAAATTTTCGTTTGGTTTCATCAAACCCATCCTAATTTCGTCAAACCCATGCTAATTTTGTCAAACCTCACATAAATTTTCAAACCTCACATAAATTTTCGTTCGGTTTCATCAAACCCATCCTAATTTCTTCAAACCCATGCTAAATTGCTCAAACCTCAGATAAATTTTCAAACCTCATAAATTTTCGTTCGGTTTCATCAAACCCATCCTAATTTCTTCAAACCCATGCTAAATTGCTCAAACCTCATAAATTTTCGTTTGGTTTCATCAAACCCATCCTAATTTCGTCAAACCCATGCCAATTTTGTCAAACCTCACATAAATTTTCAAACCTCATAAATTTTCGTTCGGTTTCATCAAACCCATCCTAATTTCGTCAAACCCATGCTAATTTTGTCAAACCTCACATAAATTTTCAAACCTCACATAAATTTTCGTTCGGTTTCATCAAACCCATCCTAATTTCTTCAAACCCATGCTAAATTGCTCAAACCTCAGATAAATTTTCAAACCTCATAAATTTTCGTTCGGTTTCATCAAACCCATCCTAATTTCTTCAAACCCATGCTAAATTGCTCAAACCTCATAAATTTTCGTTTGGTTTCATCAAACCCATCCTAATTTCGTCAAACCCATGCCAATTTTGTCAAACCTCACATAAATTTTCAAACCTCATAAATTTTCGTTCGGTTTCATCAAACCCATCCTAATTTCTTCAAACCCATGCTAAATTGCTCAAACCTCATAAATTTTCGTTTGGTTTCATCAAACCCATCCTAATTTCGTCAAACCCATGCTAATTTTGTCAAACCTCACATAAATTTTCAAACCTCACATAAATTTTCGTTCGGTTTCATCAAACCCATCCTAATTTCTTCAAACCCATGCTAAATTGCTCAAACCTCAGATAAATTTTCAAACCTCATAAATTTTCGTTCGGTTTCATCAAACCCATCCTAATTTCTTCAAACCCATGCTAAATTGCTCAAACCTCATAAATTTTCGTTTGGTTTCATCAAACCCATCCTAATTTCGTCAAACCCATGCTAATTTTGTCAAACCTCACATAAATTTTCAAACCTCACATAAATTTTCGTTCGGTTTCATCAAACCCATCCTAATTTCTTCAAACCCATGCTAAATTGCTCAAACCTCAGATAAATTTTCAAACCTCATAAATTTTCGTTCGGTTTCATCAAACCCATCCTAATTTCTTCAAACCCATGCTAAATTGCTCAAACCTCAGATAAATTTTCAAACCTCATAAATTTTCGTTCGGTTTCATCAAACCCATCCTAATTTCTTCAAACCCATGCTAAATTGCTCAAACCTCATAAATTTTCGTTCGGTTTCATCAAACCCATCCTAATTTCTTCAAACCCATGCTAAATTGCTCAAACCTCAGATAAATTTTCAAACCTCATAAATTTTCGTTCGGTTTCATCAAACCCATCCTAATTTCTTCAAACCCATGCTAAATTGCTCAAACCTCATAAATTTTCGTTTGGTTTCATCAAACCCATCCTAATTTCGTCAAACCCATGCTAATTTTGTCAAACCTCACATAAATTTTCAAACCTCACATAAATTTTCGTTCGGTTTCATCAAACCCATCCTAATTTCTTCAAACCCATGCTAAATTGCTCAAACCTCAGATAAATTTTCAAACCTCATAAATTTTCGTTCGGTTTCATCAAACCCATCCTAATTTCTTCAAACCCATGCTAAATTGCTCAAACCTCAGATAAATTTTCAAACCTCATAAATTTTCGTTCGGTTTCATCAAACCCATCCTAATTTCTTCAAACCCATGCTAAATTGCTCAAACCTCATAAATTTTCGTTTGGTTTCATCAAACCCATCCTAATTTCGTCAAACCCATGCTAATTTTGTCAAACCTCACATAAATTTTCAAACCTCACATAAATTTTCGTTCGGTTTCATCAAACCCATCCTAATTTCTTCAAACCCATGCTAAATTGCTCAAACCTCATAAATTTTCGTTTGGTTTCATCAAACCCATCCTAATTTCGTCAAACCCATGCTAATTTTGTCAAACCTCACATAAATTTTCAAACCTCACATAAATTTTCGTTCGGTTTCATCAAACCCATCCTAATTTCTTCAAACCCATGCTAAATTGCTCAAACCTCATAAATTTTCGTTTGGTTTCATCAAACCCATCCTAATTTCGTCAAACCCATGCTAATTTTGTCAAACCTCACATAAATTTTCAAACCTCACATAAATTTTCGTTCGGTTTCATCAAACCCATCCTAATTTCTTCAAACCCATGCTAAATTGCTCAAACCTCAGATAAATTTTCAAACCTCATAAATTTTCGTTCGGTTTCATCAAACCCATCCTAATTTCTTCAAACCCATGCTAAATTGCTCAAACCTCATAAATTTTCGTTTGGTTTCATCAAACCCATCCTAATTTCGTCAAACCCATGCCAATTTTGTCAAACCTCACATAAATTTTCAAACCTCATAAATTTTCGTTCGGTTTCATCAAACCCATCCTAATTTCTTCAAATCCATGCTAAATTGCTCAAACCTCAGATAAATTTTCAAACCTCATAAATTTTCGTTCGGTTTCATCAAACCCATCCTAATTTCTTCAAACCCATGCTAAATTGCTCAAACCTCATAAATTTTCGTTTGGTATCATCAAACCCATCCTAATTTCTTCAAACCCATGCTAAATTGCTCAAACCTCATAAATTTTCGTTCGGTTTCATCAAACCCATCCTAATTTCTTCAAACCCATGCTAAATTGCTCAAACCTCATAAATTTTCGTTTGGTTTCATCAAACCCATCCTAATTTCGTCAAACCCATGCTAATTTTGTCAAACCTCACATAAATTTTCAAACCTCACATAAATTTTCGTTCGGTTTCATCAAACCCATCCTAATTTCTTCAAACCCATGCTAAATTGCTCAAACCTCAGATAAATTTTCAAACCTCATAAATTTTCGTTCGGTTTCATCAAACCCATCCTAATTTCTTCAAACCCATGCTAAATTGCTCAAACCTCATAAATTTTCGTTTGGTTTCATCAAACCCATCCTAATTTCGTCAAACCCATGCCAATTTTGTCAAACCTCACATAAATTTTCAAACCTCATAAATTTTCGTTCGGTTTCATCAAACCCATCCTAATTTCGTCAAACCCATGCTAATTTTGTCAAACCTCACATAAATTTTCAAACCTCACATAAATTTTCGTTCGGTTTCATCAAACCCATCCTAATTTCTTCAAACCCATGCTAAATTGCTCAAACCTCAGATAAATTTTCAAACCTCATAAATTTTCGTTCGGTTTCATCAAACCCATCCTAATTTCTTCAAACCCATGCTAAATTGCTCAAACCTCATAAATTTTCGTTTGGTTTCATCAAACCCATCCTAATTTCGTCAAACCCATGCCAATTTTGTCAAACCTCACATAAATTTTCAAACCTCATAAATTTTCGTTCGGTTTCATCAAACCCATCCTAATTTCTTCAAACCCATGTTAAATTGCTCAAACCTCAGATAAATTTTCAAACCTCATAAATTTTCGTTCGGTTTCATCAAACCCATCCTAATTTCTTCAAACCCATGCTAAATTGCTCAAACCTCATAAATTTTCGTTTGGTTTCATCAAACCCATCCTTATTTCGTCAAACCCATGCCAATTTTGTCAAACCTCACATAAATTTTCAAACCTCATAAATTTTCGTTCGGTTTCATCAAACCCATCCTAATTTCTTCAAACCCATGCTAAATTGCTCAAACCTCATAAATTTTCGTTTGGTTTCATCAAACCCATCCTAATTTCGTCAAACCCATGCTAATTTTGTCAAACCTCACATAAATTTTCAAACCTCACATAAATTTTCGTTCGGTTTCATCAAACCCATCCTAATTTCTTCAAACCCATGCTAAATTGCTCAAACCTCAGATAAATTTTCAAACCTCATAAATTTTCGTTCGGTTTCATCAAACCCATCCTAATTTCTTCAAACCCATGCTAAATTGCTCAAACCTCATAAATTTTCGTTTGGTTTCATCTAACCCATCCTAATTTCGTCAAACCCATGCCAATTTTGTCAAACCTCACATAAATTTTCAAACCTCATAAATTTTCGTTCGGTTTCATCAAACCCATCCTAATTTCTTCAAACCCATGCTAAATTGCTCAAACCTCAGATAAATTTTCAAACCTCATAAATTTTCGTTCGGTTTCATCAAACCCATCCTAATTTCTTCAAACCCATGCTAAATTGCTCAAACCTCATAAATTTTCGTTTGGTTTCATCAAACCCATCCTAATTTCGTCAAACCCATGCCAATTTTGTCAAACCTCACATAAATTTTCAAACCTCATAAATTTTCGTTCGGTTTCATCAAACCCATCCTAATTTCTTCAAACCCATGCTAAATTGCTCAAACCTCAGATAAATTTTCAAACCTCATAAATTTTCGTTCGGTTTCATCAAACCCATCCTAATTTCTTCAAACCCATGCTAAATTGCTCAAACCTCATAAATTTTCGTTTGGTTTCATCAAACCCATCCTAATTTCTTCAAACCCATGCTAAATTGCTCAAACCTCATAAATTTTCGTTCGGTTTCATCAAACCCATCCTAATTTCTTCAAACCCATGCTAAATTGCTCAAACCTCATAAATTTTCGTTTGGTTTCATCAAACCCATCCTAATTTCGTCAAACCCATGCTAATTTTGTCAAACCTCACATAAATTTTCAAACCTCACATAAATTTTCGTTCGGTTTCATCAAACCCATCCTAATTTCTTCAAACCCATGCTAAATTGCTCAAACCTCATAAATTTTCGTTTGGTTTCATCAAACCCATCCTAATTTCGTCAAACCCATGCTAATTTTGTCAAACCTCACATAAATTTTCAAACCTCACATAAATTTTCGTTCGGTTTCATCAAACCCATCCTAATTTCTTCAAACCCATGCTAAATTGCTCAAACCTCAGATAAATTTTCAAACCTCATAAATTTTCGTTCGGTTTCATCAAACCCATCCTAATTTCTTCAAACCCATGCTAAATTGCTCAAACCTCATAAATTTTCGTTTGGTTTCATCAAACCCATCCTAATTTCGTCAAACCCATGCCAATTTTGTCAAACCTCACATAAATTTTCAAACCTCATAAATTTTCGTTCGGTTTCATCAAACCCATCCTAATTTCTTCAAACCCATGCTAAATTGCTCAAACCTCAGATAAATTTTCAAACCTCATAAATTTTCGTTCGGTTTCATCAAACCCATCCTAATTTCTTCAAACCCATGCTAAATTGCTCAAACCTCATAAATTTTCGTTTGGTTTCATCAAACCCATCCTAATTTCTTCAAACCCATGCTAAATTGCTCAAACCTCATAAATTTTCGTTCGGTTTCATCAAACCCATCCTAATTTCTTCAAACCCATGCTAAATTGCTCAAACCTCATAAATTTTCGTTTGGTTTCATCAAACCCATCCTAATTTCGTCAAACCCATGCTAATTTTGTCAAACCTCACATAAATTTTCAAACCTCACATAAATTTTCGTTCGGTTTCATAAAACCCATCCTAATTTCTTCAAACCCATGCTAAATTGCTCAAACCTCAGATAAATTTTCAAACCTCATAAATTTTCGTTCGGTTTCATCAAACCCATCCTAATTTCTTCAAACCCATGCTAAATTGCTCAAACCTCATAAATTTTCGTTTGGTTTCATCAAACCCATCCTAATTTCGTCAAACCCATGCCAATTTTGTCAAACCTCACATAAATTTTCAAACCTCATAAATTTTCGTTCGGTTTCATCAAACCCATCCTAATTTCGTCAAACCCATGCTAATTTTGTCAAACCTCACATAAATTTTCAAACCTCACATAAATTTTCGTTCGGTTTCATCAAACCCATCCTAATTTCTTCAAACCCATGCTAAATTGCTCAAATCTCAGATAAATTTTCAAACCTCATAAATTTTCGTTCGGTTTCATCAAACCCATCCTAATTTCTTCAAACCCATGCTAAATTGCTCAAACCTCATAAATTTTCGTTTGGTTTCATCAAACCCATCCTAATTTCGTCAAACCCATGCCAATTTTGTCAAACCTCACATAAATTTTCAAACCTCATAAATTTTCGTTCGGTTTCATCAAACCCATCCTAATTTCTTCAAACCCATGCTAAATTGCTCAAACCTCAGATAAATTTTCAAACCTCATAAATTTTCGTTCGGTTTCATCAAACCCATCCTAATTTCTTCAAACCCATGCTAAATTGCTCAAACCTCAGATAAATTTTCAAACCTCATAAATTTTCGTTCGGTTTCATCAAACCCATCCTAATTTCTTCAAACCCATGCTAAATTGCTCAAACCTCATAAATTTTCGTTTGGTTTCATCAAACCCATCCTAATTTCGTCAAACCCATGCTAATTTTGTCAAACCTCACATAAATTTTCAAACCTCACATAAATTTTCGTTCGGTTTCATCAAACCCATCCTAATTTCTTCAAACCCATGCTAAATTGCTCAAACCTCATAAATTTTCGTTTGGTTTCATCAAACCCATCCTAATTTCGTCAAACCCATGCTAATTTTGTCAAACCTCACATAAATTTTCAAACCTCACATAAATTTTCGTTCGGTTTCATCAAACCCATCCTAATTTCTTCAAACCCATGCTAAATTGCTCAAACCTCATAAATTTTCGTTTGGTTTCATCAAACCCATCCTAATTTCGTCAAACCCATGCTAATTTTGTCAAACCTCACATAAATTTTCAAACCTCACATAAATTTTCGTTCGGTTTCATCAAACCCATCCTAATTTCTTCAAACCCATGCTAAATTGCTCAAACCTCAGATAAATTTTCAAACCTCATAAATTTTCGTTCGGTTTCATCAAACCCATCCTAATTTCTTCAAACCCATGCTAAATTGCTCAAACCTCATAAATTTTCGTTTGGTTTCATCAAACCCATCCTAATTTCGTCAAACCCATGCCAATTTTGTCAAACCTCACATAAATTTTCAAACCTCATAAATTTTCGTTCGGTTTCATCAAACCCATCCTAATTTCTTCAAACCCATGCTAAATTGCTCAAACCTCAGATAAATTTTCAAACCTCATAAATTTTCGTTCGGTTTCATCAAACCCATCCTAATTTCTTCAAACCCATGCTAAATTGCTCAAACCTCATAAATTTTCGTTTGGTTTCATCAAACCCATCCTAATTTCTTCAAACCCATGCTAAATTGCTCAAACCTCATAAATTTTCGTTCGGTTTCATCAAACCCATCCTAATTTCTTCAAACCCATGCTAAATTGCTCAAACCTCATAAATTTTCGTTTGGTTTCATCAAACCCATCCTAATTTCGTCAAACCCATGCTAATTTTGTCAAACCTCACATAAATTTTCAAACCTCACATAAATTTTCGTTCGGTTTCATCAAACCCATCCTAATTTCTTCAAACCCATGCTAAATTGCTCAAACCTCATAAATTTTCGTTTGGTTTCATCAAACCCATCCTAATTTCGTCAAACCCATGCCAATTTTGTCAAACCTCACATAAATTTTCAAACCTCATAAATTTTCGTTCGGTTTCATCAAACCCATCCTAATTTCGTCAAACCCATGCTAATTTTGTCAAACCTCACATAAATTTTCAAACCTCACATAAATTTTCGTTCGGTTTCATCAAACCCATCCTAATTTCTTCAAACCCATGCTAAATTGCTCAAACCTCAGATAAATTTTCAAACCTCATAAATTTTCGTTCGGTTTCATCAAACCCATCCTAATTTCTTCAAACCCATGCTAAATTGCTCAAACCTCATAAATTTTCGTTTGGTTTCATCAAACCCATCCTAATTTCGTCAAACCCATGCCAATTTTGTCAAACCTCACATAAATTTTCAAACCTCATAAATTTTCGTTCGGTTTCATCAAACCCATCCTAATTTCTTCAAACCCATGCTAAATTGCTCAAACCTCAGATAAATTTTCAAACCTCATAAATTTTCGTTCGGTTTCATCAAACCCATCCTAATTTCTTCAAACCCATGCTAAATTGCTCAAACCTCATAAATTTTCGTTTGGTTTCATCAAACCCATCCTAATTTCGTCAAACCCATGCCAATTTTGTCAAACCTCACATAAATTTTCAAACCTCATAAATTTTCGTTCGGTTTCATCAAACCCATCCTAATTTCTTCAAACCCATGCTAAATTGCTCAAACCTCAGATAAATTTTCAAACCTCATAAATTTTCGTTCGGTTTCATCAAACCCATCCTAATTTCTTCAAACCCATGCTAAATTGCTCAAACCTCATAAATTTTCGTTTGGTTTCATCAAACCCATCCTAATTTCTTCAAACCCATGCTAAATTGCTCAAACCTCATAAATTTTCGTTCGGTTTCATCAAACCCATCCTAATTTCTTCAAACCCATGCTAAATTGCTCAAACCTCATAAATTTTCGTTTGGTTTCATCAAACCCATCCTAATTTCGTCAAACCCATGCTAATTTTGTCAAACCTCACATAAATTTTCAAACCTCACATAAATTTTCGTTCGGTTTCATCAAACCCATCCTAATTTCTTCAAACCCATACTAAATTGCTCAAACCTCATAAATTTTCGTTTGGTTTCATCAAACCCATCCTAATTTCGTCAAACCCATGCTAATTTTGTCAAACCTCACATAAATTTTCAAACCTCACATAAATTTTCGTTCGGTTTCATCAAACCCATCCTAATTTCTTCAAACCCATGCTAAATTGCTCAAACCTCAGATAAATTTTCAAACCTCATAAATTTTCGTTCGGTTTCATCAAACCCATCCTAATTTCTTCAAACCCATGCTAAATTGCTCAAACCTCATAAATTTTCGTTTGGTTTCATCAAACCCATCCTAATTTCGTCAAACCCATGCCAATTTTGTCAAACCTCACATAAATTTTCAAACCTCATAAATTTTCGTTCGGTTTCATCAAACCCATCCTAATTTCTTCAAACCCATGCTAAATTGCTCAAACCTCAGATAAATTTTCAAACCTCATAAATTTTCGTTCGGTTTCATCAAACCCATCCTAATTTCTTCAAACCCATGCTAAATTGCTCAAACCTCATAAATTTTCGTTTGGTTTCATCAAACCCATCCTAATTTCTTCAAACCCATGCTAAATTGCTCAAACCTCATAAATTTTCGTTCGGTTTCATCAAACCCATCCTAATTTCTTCAAACCCATGCTAAATTGCTCAAACCTCATAAATTTTCGTTTGGTTTCATCAAACCCATCCTAATTTCGTCAAACCCATGCTAATTTTGTCAAACCTCACATAAATTTTCAAACCTCACATAAATTTTCGTTCGGTTTCATCAAACCCATCCTAATTTCTTCAAACCCATGCTAAATTGCTCAAACCTCAGATAAATTTTCAAACCTCATAAATTTTCGTTCGGTTTCATCAAACCCATCCTAATTTCTTCAAACCCATGCTAAATTGCTCAAACCTCATAAATTTTCGTTTGGTTTCATCAAACCCATCCTAATTTCGTCAAACCCATGCCAATTTTGTCAAACCTCACATAAATTTTCAAACCTCATAAATTTTCGTTCGGTTTCATCAAACCCATCCTAATTTCGTCAAACCCATGCTAATTTTGTCAAACCTCACATAAATTTTCAAACCTCACATAAATTTTCGTTCGGTTTCATCAAACCCATCCTAATTTCTTCAAACCCATGCTAAATTGCTCAAATCTCAGATAAATTTTCAAACCTCATAAATTTTCGTTCGGTTTCATCAAACCCATCCTAATTTCTTCAAACCCATGCTAAATTGCTCAAACCTCATAAATTTTCGTTTGGTTTCATCAAACCCATCCTAATTTCGTCAAACCCATGCCAATTTTGTCAAACCTCACATAAATTTTCAAACCTCATAAATTTTCGTTCGGTTTCATCAAACCCATCCTAATTTCTTCAAACCCATGCTAAATTGCTCAAACCTCAGATAAATTTTCAAACCTCATAAATTTTCGTTCGGTTTCATCAAACCCATCCTAATTTCTTCAAACCCATGCTAAATTGCTCAAACCTCAGATAAATTTTCAAACCTCATAAATTTTCGTTCGGTTTCATCAAACCCATCCTAATTTCTTCAAACCCATGCTAAATTGCTCAAACCTCATAAATTTTCGTTTGGTTTCATCAAACCCATCCTAATTTCTTCAAACCCATGCTAAATTGCTCAAACCTCATAAATTTTCGTTCGGTTTCATCAAACCCATCCTAATTTCTTCAAACCCATGCTAAATTGCTCAAACCTCATAAATTTTCGTTTGGTTTCATCAAACCCATCCTAATTTCGTCAAACCCATGCTAATTTTGTCAAACCTCACATAAATTTTCAAACCTCACATAAATTTTCGTTCGGTTTCATCAAACCCATCCTAATTTCTTCAAACCCATGCTAAATTGCTCAAACCTCAGATAAATTTTCAAACCTCATAAATTTTCGTTCGGTTTCATCAAACCCATCCTAATTTCTTCAAACCCATGCTAAATTGCTCAAACCTCATAAATTTTCGTTTGGTTTCATCAAACCCATCCTAATTTCGTCAAACCCATGCCAATTTTGTCAAACCTCACATAAATTTTCAAACCTCATAAATTTTCGTTCCGTTTCATCAAACCCATCCTAATTTCTTCAAACCCATGCTAAATTGCTCAAACCTCAGATAAATTTTCAAACCTCATAAATTTTCGTTCGGTTTCATCAAACCCATCCTAATTTCTTCAAACCCATGCTAAATTGCTCAAACCTCATAAATTTTCGTTTGGTTTCATCAAACCCATCCTAATTTCGTCAAACCCATGCCAATTTTGTCAAACCTCACATAAATTTTCAAACCTCATAAATTTTCGTTCGGTTTCATCAAACCCATCCTAATTTCTTCAAACCCATGCTAAATTGCTCAAACCTCAGATAAATTTTCAAACCTCATAAATTTTCGTTCGGTTTCATCAAACCCATCCTAATTTCTTCAAACCCATGCTAAATTGCTCAAACCTCATAAATTTTCGTTCGGTTTCATCAAACCCATCCTAATTTCTTCAAACCCATGCTAAATTGCTCAAACCTCATAAATTTTCGTTTGGTTTCATCAAACCCATCCTAATTTCGTCAAACCCATGCTAATTTTGTCAAACCTCACATAAATTTTCAAACCTCACATAAATTTTCGTTCGGTTTCATCAAACCCATCCTAATTTCTTCAAACCCATGTTAAATTGCTCAAACCTCATAAATTTTCGTTCGGTTTCATCAAACCCATCCTAATTTCTTCAAACCCATGCTAAATTGCTCAAACCTCAGATAAATTTTCAAACCTCATAAATTTTCGTTCGGTTTCATCAAACCCATCCTAATTTCTTCAAACCCATGCTAAATTGCTCAAACCTCATAAATTTTCGTTTGGTTTCATCAAACCCATCCTAATTTCGTCAAACCCATGCCAATTTTGTCAAACCTCACATAAATTTTCAAACCTCATAAATTTTCGTTCGGTTTCATCAAACCCATCCTAATTTCTTCAAACCCATGCTAAATTGCTCAAACCTCAGATAAATTTTCAAACCTCATAAATTTTCGTTCGGTTTCATCAAACCCATCCTAATTTCTTCAAACCCATGCTAAATTGCTCAAACCTCATAAATTTTCGTTTGGTTTCATCAAACCCATCCTAATTTCGTCAAATCCATGCCAATTTTGTCAAACCTCACATAAATTTTCAAACCTCATAAATTTTCGTTCGGTTTCATCAAACCCATCCTAATTTCTTCAAACCCATGCTAAATTGCTCAAACCTCATAAATTTTCGTTTGGTTTCATCAAACCCATCCTAATTTCGTCAAACCCATGCTAATTTTGTCAAACCTCACATAAATTTTCAAACCTCACATAAATTTTCGTTCGGTTTCATCAAACCCATCCTAATTTCTTCAAACCCATGCTAAATTGCTCAAACCTCAGATAAATTTTCAAACCTCATAAATTTTCGTTCGGTTTCATCAAACCCATCCTAATTTCTTCAAACCCATGCTAAATTGCTCAAACCTCATAAATTTTCGTTTGGTTTCATCAAACCCATCCTAATTTCGTCAAACCCATGCCAATTTTGTCAAACCTCACATAAATTTTCAAACCTCATAAATTTTCGTTCGGTTTCATCAAACCCATCCTAATTTCTTCAAACCCATGCTAAATTGCTCAAACCTCAGATAAATTTTCAAACCTCATAAATTTTCGTTCGGTTTCATCAAACCCATCCTAATTTCTTCAAACCCATGCTAAATTGCTCAAACCTCATAAATTTTCGTTTGGTTTCATCAAACCCATCCTAATTTCGTCAAACCCATGCCAATTTTGTCAAACCTCACATAAATTTTCAAACCTCATAAATTTTCGTTCGGTTTCATCAAACCCATCCTAATTTCTTCAAACCCATGCTAAATTGCTCAAACCTCAGATAAATTTTCAAACCTCATAAATTTTCGTTCGGTTTCATCAAACCCATCCTAATTTCTTCAAACCCATGGTAAATTGCTCAAACCTCATAAATTTTCGTTCGGTTTCATCAAACCCATCCTAATTTCTTCAAACCCATGCTAAATTGCTCAAACCTCATAAATTTTCGTTTGGTTTCATCAAACCCATCCTAATTTCGTCAAACCCATGCTAATTTTGTCAAACCTCACATAAATTTTCAAACCTCACATAAATTTTCGTTCGGTTTCATCAAACCCATCCTAATTTCTTCAAACCCATGCTAAATTGCTCAAACCTCATAAATTTTCGTTCGGTTTCATCAAACCCATCCTAATTTCTTCAAACCCATGCTAAATTGCTCAAACCTCATAAATTTTCGTTCGGTTTCATCAAACCCATCCTAATTTCTTCAAACCCATGCTAAATTGCTCAAACCTCATAAATTTTCGTTTGGTTTCATCAAACCCATCCTAATTTCTTCAAACCCATGCTAAATTGCTCAAACCTCATAAATTTTCGTTCGGTTTCATCAAACCCATCCTAATTTCTTCAAACCCATGCTAAATTGCTCAAACCTCAGATAAATTTTCAAACCTCATAAATTTTCGTTCGGTTTCATCAAACCCATCCTAATTTCTTCAAACCCATGCTAAATTGCTCAAACCTCATAAATTTTCGTTTGGTTTCATCAAACCCATCCTAATTTCGTCAAACCCATGCCAATTTTGTCAAACCTCACATAAATTTTCAAACCTCATAAATTTTCGTTCGGTTTCATCAAACCCATCCTAATTTCGTCAAACCCATGCTAATTTTGTCAAACCTCACATAAATTTTCAAACCTCACATAAATTTTCGTTCGGTTTCATCAAACCCATCCTAATTTCTTCAAACCCATGCTAAATTGCTCAAACCTCATAAATTTTCGTTTGGTTTCATCAAACCCATCCTAATTTCGTCAAACCCATGCTAATTTTGTCAAACCTCACATAAATTTTCAAACCTCACATAAATTTTCGTTCGGTTTCATCAAACCCATCCTAATTTCTTCAAACCCATGCTAAATTGCTCAAACCTCAGATAAATTTTCAAACCTCATAAATTTTCGTTCGGTTTCATCAAACCCATCCTAATTTCTTCAAACCCATGCTAAATTGCTCAAACCTCATAAATTTTCGTTTGGTTTCATCAAACCCATCCTAATTTCGTCAAACCCATGCCAATTTTGTCAAACCTCACATAAATTTTCAAACCTCATAAATTTTCGTTCGGTTTCATCAAACCCATCCTAATTTCTTCAAACCCATGCTAAATTGCTCAAACCTCAGATAAATTTTCAAACCTCATAAATTTTCGTTCGGTTTCATCAAACCCATCCTAATTTCTTCAAACCCATGCTAAATTGCTCAAACCTCATAAATTTTCGTTTGGTTTCATCAAACCCATCCTAATTTCTTCAAACCCATGCTAAATTGCTCAAACCTCATAAATTTTCGTTCGGTTTCATCAAACCCATCCTAATTTCTTCAAACCCATGCTAAATTGCTCAAACCTCATAAATTTTCGTTTGGTTTCATCAAACCCATCCTAATTTCGTCAAACCCATGCTAATTTTGTCAAACCTCACATAAATTTTCAAACCTCACATAAATTTTCGTTCGGTTTCATCAAACCCATCCTAATTTCTTCAAACCCATGCTAAATTGCTCAAACCTCAGATAAATTTTCAAACCTCATAAATTTTCGTTCGGTTTCATCAAACCCATCCTAATTTCTTCAAACCCATGCTAAATTGCTCAAACCTCATAAATTTTCGTTTGGTTTCATCAAACCCATCCTAATTTCGTCAAACCCATGCCAATTTTGTCAAACCTCACATAAATTTTCAAACCTCATAAATTTTCGTTCGGTTTCATCAAACCCATCCTAATTTCGTCAAACCCATGCTAATTTTGTCAAACCTCACATAAATTTTCAAACCTCACATAAATTTTCGTTCGGTTTCATCAAACCCATCCTAATTTCTTCAAACCCATGCTAAATTGCTCAAATCTCAGATAAATTTTCAAACCTCATAAATTTTCGTTCGGTTTCATCAAACCCATCCTAATTTCTTCAAACCCATGCTAAATTGCTCAAACCTCATAAATTTTCGTTTGGTTTCATCAAACCCATCCTAATTTCGTCAAACCCATGCCAATTTTGTCAAACCTCACATAAATTTTCAAACCTCATAAATTTTCGTTCGGTTTCATCAAACCCATCCTAATTTCTTCAAACCCATGCTAAATTGCTCAAACCTCAGATAAATTTTCAAACCTCATAAATTTTCGTTCGGTTTCATCAAACCCATCCTAATTTCTTCAAACCCATGCTAAATTGCTCAAACCTCAGATAAATTTTCAAACCTCATAAATTTTCGTTCGGTTTCATCAAACCCATCCTAATTTCTTCAAACCCATGCTAAATTGCTCAAACCTCATAAATTTTCGTTTGGTTTCATCAAACCCATCCTAATTTCTTCAAACCCATGCTAAATTGCTCAAACCTCATAAATTTTCGTTCGGTTTCATCAAACCCATCCTAATTTCTTCAAACCCATGCTAAATTGCTCAAACCTCATAAATTTTCGTTTGGTTTCATCAAACCCATCCTAATTTCGTCAAACCCATGCTAATTTTGTCAAACCTCACATAAATTTTCAAACCTCACATAAATTTTCGTTCGGTTTCATCAAACCCATCCTAATTTCTTCAAACCCATGCTAAATTGCTCAAACCTCAGATAAATTTTCAAACCTCATAAATTTTCGTTCGGTTTCATCAAACCCATCCTAATTTCTTCAAACCCATGCTAAATTGCTCAAACCTCATAAATTTTCGTTTGGTTTCATCAAACCCATCCTAATTTCGTCAAACCCATGCCAATTTTGTCAAACCTCACATAAATTTTCAAACCTCATAAATTTTCGTTCCGTTTCATCAAACCCATCCTAATTTCTTCAAACCCATGCTAAATTGCTCAAACCTCAGATAAATTTTCAAACCTCATAAATTTTCGTTCGGTTTCATCAAACCCATCCTAATTTCTTCAAACCCATGCTAAATTGCTCAAACCTCATAAATTTTCGTTTGGTTTCATCAAACCCATCCTAATTTCGTCAAACCCATGCCAATTTTGTCAAACCTCACATAAATTTTCAAACCTCATAAATTTTCGTTCGGTTTCATCAAACCCATCCTAATTTCTTCAAACCCATGCTAAATTGCTCAAACCTCAGATAAATTTTCAAACCTCATAAATTTTCGTTCGGTTTCATCAAACCCATCCTAATTTCTTCAAACCCATGCTAAATTGCTCAAACCTCATAAATTTTCGTTCGGTTTCATCAAACCCATCCTAATTTCTTCAAACCCATGCTAAATTGCTCAAACCTCATAAATTTTCGTTTGGTTTCATCAAACCCATCCTAATTTCGTCAAACCCATGCTAATTTTGTCAAACCTCACATAAATTTTCAAACCTCACATAAATTTTCGTTCGGTTTCATCAAACCCATCCTAATTTCTTCAAACCCATGATAAATTGCTCAAACCTCATAAATTTTCGTTCGGTTTCATCAAACCCATCCTAATTTCTTCAAACCCATGCTAAATTGCTCAAACCTCAGATAAATTTTCAAACCTCATAAATTTTCGTTCGGTTTCATCAAACCCATCCTAATTTCTTCAAACCCATGCTAAATTGCTCAAACCTCATAAATTTTCGTTTGGTTTCATCAAACCCATCCTAATTTCGTCAAACCCATGCCAATTTTGTCAAACCTCACATAAATTTTCAAACCTCATAAATTTTCGTTCGGTTTCATCAAACCCATCCTAATTTCTTCAAACCCATGCTAAATTGCTCAAACCTCAGATAAATTTTCAAACCTCATAAATTTTCGTTCGGTTTCATCAAACCCATCCTAATTTCTTCAAACCCATGCTAAATTGCTCAAACCTCATAAATTTTCGTTTGGTTTCATCAAACCCATCCTAATTTCGTCAAACCCATGCCAATTTTGTCAAACCTCACATAAATTTTCAAACCTCATAAATTTTCGTTCGGTTTCATCAAACCCATCCTAATTTCTTCAAACCCATGCTAAATTGCTCAAACCTCATAAATTTTCGTTTGGTTTCATCAAACCCATCCTAATTTCGTCAAACCCATGCTAATTTTGTCAAACCTCACATAAATTTTCAAACCTCACATAAATTTTCGTTCGGTTTCATCAAACCCATCCTAATTTCTTCAAACCCATGCTAAATTGCTCAAACCTCAGATAAATTTTCAAACCTCATAAATTTTCGTTCGGTTTCATCAAACCCATCCTAATTTCTTCAAACCCATGCTAAATTGCTCAAACCTCATAAATTTTCGTTTGGTTTCATCAAACCCATCCTAATTTCGTCAAACCCATGCCAATTTTGTCAAACCTCACATAAATTTTCAAACCTCATAAATTTTCGTTCGGTTTCATCAAACCCATCCTAATTTCTTCAAACCCATGCTAAATTGCTCAAACCTCAGATAAATTTTCAAACCTCATAAATTTTCGTTCGGTTTCATCAAACCCATCCTAATTTCTTCAAACCCATGCTAAATTGCTCAAACCTCATAAATTTTCGTTTGGTTTCATCAAACCCATCCTAATTTCGTCAAACCCATGCCAATTTTGTCAAACCTCACATAAATTTTCAAACCTCATAAATTTTCGTTCGGTTTCATCAAACCCATCCTAATTTCTTCAAACCCATGCTAAATTGCTCAAACCTCAGATAAATTTTCAAACCTCATAAATTTTCGTTCGGTTTCATCAAACCCATCCTAATTTCTTCAAACCCATGGTAAATTGCTCAAACCTCATAAATTTTCGTTCGGTTTCATCAAACCCATCCTAATTTCTTCAAACCCATGCTAAATTGCTCAAACCTCATAAATTTTCGTTTGGTTTCATCAAACCCATCCTAATTTCGTCAAACCCATGCTAATTTTGTCAAACCTCACATAAATTTTCAAACCTCACATAAATTTTCGTTCGGTTTCATCAAACCCATCCTAATTTCTTCAAACCCATGCTAAATTGCTCAAACCTCATAAATTTTCGTTCGGTTTCATCAAACCCATCCTAATTTCTTCAAACCCATGCTAAATTGCTCAAACCTCATAAATTTTCGTTCGGTTTCATCAAACCCATCCTAATTTCTTCAAACCCATGCTAAATTGCTCAAACCTCATAAATTTTCGTTTGGTTTCATCAAACCCATCCTAATTTCTTCAAACCCATGCTAAATTGCTCAAACCTCATAAATTTTCGTTCGGTTTCATCAAACCCATCCTAATTTCTTCAAACCCATGCTAAATTGCTCAAACCTCATAAATTTTCGTTTGGTTTCATCAAACCCATCCTAATTTCGTCAAACCCATGCTAATTTTGTCAAACCTCACATAAATTTTCAAACCTCACATAAATTTTCGTTCGGTTTCATCAAACCCATCCTAATTTCTTCAAACCCATGCTAAATTGCTCAAACCTCAGATAAATTTTCAAACCTCATAAATTTTCGTTCGGTTTCATCAAACCCATCCTAATTTCTTCAAACCCATGCTAAATTGCTCAAACCTCATAAATTTTCGTTTGGTTTCATCAAACCCATCCTAATTTCGTCAAACCCATGCTAATTTTGTCAAACCTCACATAAATTTTCAAACCTCACATAAATTTTCGTTCGGTTTCATCAAACCCATCCTAATTTCTTCAAACCCATGCTAAATTGCTCAAACCTCAGATAAATTTTCAAACCTCATAAATTTTCGTTCGGTTTCATCAAACCCATCCTAATTTCTTCAAACCCATGCTAAATTGCTCAAACCTCATAAATTTTCGTTTGGTTTCATCAAACCCATCCTAATTTCGTCAAACCCATGCCAATTTTGTCAAACCTCACATAAATTTTCAAACCTCATAAATTTTCGTTCGGTTTCATCAAACCCATCCTAATTTCTTCAAACCCATGCTAAATTGCTCAAACCTCAGATAAATTTTCAACCTCATAAATTTTCGTTCGGTTTCATCAAACCCATCCTAATTTCTTCAAACCCATGCTAAATTGCTCAAACCTCATAAATTTTCGTTTGGTTTCATCAAACCATCCTAATTTCGTCAAACCCATGCCAATTTTGTCAAACCTCACATAAATTTTCAAACCTCATAAATTTTCGTTCGGTTTCATCAAACCCATCCTAATTTCTTCAAACCCATGCTAAATTGCTCAAACCTCAGATAAATTTTCAAACCTCATAAATTTTCGTTCGGTTTCATCAAACCCATCCTAATTTCTTCAAACCCATGCTAAATTGCTCAAACCTCAGATAAATTTTCCAACCTCATAAATTTTCGTTCGGTTTCATCAAACCCCATCCTAATTTCTTCAAACCCATGCTAAATTGCTCAAACCTCATAAATTTTCGTTTGGTTTCATCAAACCCATCCTAATTTCGTCAAACCCATGCTAATTTTGTCAAACCTCACATAAATTTTCAAACCTCACATAAATTTTCGTTCGGTTTCATCAAACCCATCCTAATTTCTTCAAACCCATGCTAAATTGCTCAAACCTCAGATAAATTTTCAAACCTCATAAATTTTCGTTCGGTTTCATCAAACCCATCCTAATTTCTTCAAACCCATGCTAAATTGCTCAAACCTCAGATAAATTTTCAAACCTCATAAATTTTCGTTCGGTTTCATCAAACCCATCCTAATTTCTTCAAACCCATGCTAAATTGCTCAAACCTCATTAAATTTTCGTTTGGTTTCATCAAACCCATCCTAATTTCGTCAAACCCATGCCAATTTTGTCAAACCTCACATAAATTTTCAAACCTCATAAATTTTCGTTCGGTTTCATCAAACCCATCCTAATTTCTTCAAACCCATGCTAAATTGCTCAAACCTCAGATAAATTTTCAAACCTCATAAATTTTCGTTCGGTTTCATCAAACCCATCCTAATTTCTTCAAACCCATGCTAAAATTGCTCAAACCTCAGATAAATTTCAAACCTCATAAATTTTCGTTCGGTTTCATCAAAACCCATCCTAATTTCTTCAAACCCATGCTAAATTGCTCAAACCTCATAAATTTTCGTTTGGTTTCATCAAACCCATCCTAATTTCGTCAAACCCATGCTAATTTTGTCAAACCTCACATAAACTTTCAAACCTCACATAAATTTTCGTTCGGTTTCATCAAACCCATCCTAATTTCTTCAAACCCATGCTAAATTGCTCAAACCTCAGATAAATTTTCAAACCTCATAAATTTTCGTTCGGTTTCATCAAACCCATCCTAATTTCTTCAAACCCATGCTAAATTGCTCAAACCTCATAAATTTTCGTTTGGGTTTCATCAAACCCATCCTATTTCGTCAAACCCATGCCAATTTTGTCAAACCTCACATAAATTTTCAAACCTCATAAATTTTCGTTCGGTTTCATCAAACCCATCCTAATTTCTTCAAACCATGCTAAATTGCTCAAACCTCATAAATTTTCGTTTGGTTTCATCAAACCCATCCTAATTTCGTCAAACCCATGCTAATTTTGTCAAACCTCACATAAATTTTCAAACCTCACATAAATTTTCGTTCGGTTTCATCAAACCCATCCTAATTTCTTCAAACCCATGCTAAATTGCTCAAACCTCAGATAAATTTTCAAACCTCATAAATTTTCGTTCGGTTTCATCAAACCCATCCTAATTTCTTCAAACCCATGCTAAATTGCTCAAACCTCATAAATTTTCGTTTGGTTTCATCAAACCCATCCTAATTTCGTCAAACCCATGCCAATTTTGTCAAACCTCACATAAATTTTCAAACCTCATAAATTTTCGTTCGGTTTCATCAAACCCATCCTAATTTCTTCAAACCCATGCTAAATTGCTCAAACCTCAGATAAATTTTCAAACCTCATAAATTTTCGTTCGGTTTCATCAAACCCATCCTAATTTCTTCAAACCCATGCTAAATTGCTCAAACCTCATAAATTTTCGTTTGGTTTCATCAAACCCATCCTAATTTCGTCAAACCCATGCCAATTTTGTCAAACCTCACATAAATTTTCAAACCTCATAAATTTTCGTTCGGTTTCATCAAACCCATCCTAATTTCTTCAAACCCATGCTAAATTGCTCAAACCTCAGATAAATTTTCAAACCTCATAAATTTTCGTTCGGTTTCATCAAACCCATCCTAATTTCTTCAAACCCATGCTAAATTGCTCAAACCTCATAAATTTTCGTTTGGTTTCATCAAACCCATCCTAATTTCTTCAAACCCATGCTAAATTGCTCAAACCTCATAAATTTTCGTTCGGTTTCATCAAACCCATCCTAATTTCTTCAAACCCATGCTAAATTGCTCAAACCTCATAAATTTTCGTTTGGTTTCATCAAACCCATCCTAATTTCGTCAAACCCATGCTAATTTTGTCAAACCTCACATAAATTTTCAAACCTCACATAAATTTTCGTTCGGTTTCATCAAACCCATCCTAATTTCTTCAAACCCATGCTAAATTGCTCAAACCTCAGATAAATTTTCAAACCTCATAAATTTTCGTTCGGTTTCATCAAACCCATCCTAATTTCTTCAAACCCATGCTAAATTGCTCAAACCTCATAAATTTTCGTTTGGTTTCATCAAACCCATCCTAATTTCGTCAAACCCATGCCAATTTTGTCAAACCTCACATAAATTTTCAAACCTCATAAATTTTCGTTCGGTTTCATCAAACCCATCCTAATTTCGTCAAACCCATGCTAATTTTGTCAAACCTCACATAAATTTTCAAACCTCACATAAATTTTCGTTCGGTTTCATCAAACCCATCCTAATTTCTTCAAACCCATGCTAAATTGCTCAAACCTCAGATAAATTTTCAAACCTCATAAATTTTCGTTCGGATTCATCAAACCCATCCTAATTTCTTCAAACCCATGCTAAATTGCTCAAACCTCATAAATTTTCGTTTGGTTTCATCAAACCCATCCTAATTTCGTCAAACCCATGCCAATTTTGTCAAACCTCACATAAATTTTCAAACCTCATAAATTTTCGTTCGGTTTCATCAAACCCATCCTAATTTCTTCAAACCCATGCTAAATTGCTCAAACCTCAGATAAATTTTCAAACCTCATAAATTTTCGTTCGGTTTCATCAAACCCATCCTAATTTCTTCAAACCCATGCTAAATTGCTCAAACCTCATAAATTTTCGTTTGGTTTCATCAAACCCATCCTAATTTCGTCAAACCCATGCCAATTTTGTCAAACCTCACATAAATTTTCAAACCTCATAAATTTTCGTTCGGTTTCATCAAACCCATCCTAATTTCTTCAAACCCATGCTAAATTGCTCAAACCTCATAAATTTTCGTTTGGTTTCATCAAACCCATCCTAATTTCGTCAAACCCATGCTAATTTTGTCAAACCTCACATAAATTTTCAAACCTCACATAAATTTTCGTTCGGTTTCATCAAACCCATCCTAATTTCTTCAAACCCATGCTAAATTGCTCAAACCTCAGATAAATTTTCAAACCTCATAAATTTTCGTTCGGTTTCATCAAACCCATCCTAATTTCTTCAAACCCATGCTAAATTGCTCAAACCTCATAAATTGTCGTTTGGTTTCATCAAACCCATCCTAATTTCGTCAAACCCATGCCAATTTTGTCAAACCTCACATAAATTTTCAAACCTCATAAATTTTCGTTCGGTTTCATCAAACCCATCCTAATTTCTTCAAACCCATGCTAAATTGCTCAAACCTCAGATAAATTTTCAAACCTCATAAATTTTCGTTCGGTTTCATCAAACCCATCCTAATTTCTTCAAACCCATGCTAAATTGCTCAAACCTCATAAATTTTCGTTTGGTTTCATCAAACCCATCCTAATTTCTTCAAACCCATGCTAAATTGCTCAAACCTCATAAATTTTCGTTTGGTTTCATCAAACCCATCCTAATTTCGTCAAACCCATGCCAATTTTGTCAAACCTCACATAAATTTTCAAACCTCATAAATTTTCGTTCGGTTTCATCAAACCCATCCTAATTTCTTCAAACCCATGCTAAATTGCTCAAACCTCAGATAAATTTTCAAACCTCATAAATTTTCGTTCGGTTTCATCAAACCCATCCTAATTTCTTCAAACCCATGCTAAATTGCTCAAACCTCATAAATTTTCGTTTGGTTTCATCAAACCCATCCTAATTTCGTCAAACCCATGCTAATTTTGTCAAACCTCACATAAATTTTCAAACCTCACATAAATTTTCGTTCGGTTTCATCAAACCCATCCTAATTTCTTCAAACCCATGCTAAATTGCTCAAACCTCAGATAAATTTTCAAACCTCATAAATTTTCGTTCGGTTTCATCAAACCCATCCTAATTTCTTCAAACCCATGCTAAATTGCTCAAACCTCATAAATTTTCGTTTGGTTTCATCAAACCCATCCTAATTTCGTCAAACCCATGCCAATTTTGTCAAACCTCACATAAATTTTCAAACCTCATAAATTTTCGTTCGGTTTCATCAAACCCATCCTAATTTCTTCAAACCCATGCTAAATTGCTCAAACCTCAGATAAATTTTCAAACCTCATAAATTTTCGTTCGGTTTCATCAAACCCATCCTAATTTCTTCAAACCCATGCTAAATTGCTCAAACCTCATAAATTTTCGTTTGGTTTCATCAAACCCATCCTAATTTCGTCAAACCCATGCCAATTTTGTCAAACCTCACATAAATTTTCAAACCTCATAAATTTTCGTTCGGTTTCATCAAACCCATCCTAATTTCTTCAAACCCATGCTAAATTGCTCAAACCTCAGATAAATTTTCAAACCTCATAAATTTTCGTTCGGTTTCATCAAACCCATCCTAATTTCTTCAAACCCATGCTAAATTGCTCAAACCTCATAAATTTTCGTTCGGTTTCATCAAACCCATCCTAATTTCTTCAAACCCATGCTAAATTGCTCAAACCTCATAAATTTTCGTTTGGTTTCATCAAACCCATCCTAATTTCGTCAAACCCATGCTAATTTTGTCAAACCTCACATAAATTTTCAAACCTCACATAAATTTTCGTTCGGTTTCATCAAACCCATCCTAATTTCTTCAAACCCAAGCTAAATTGCTCAAACCTCATAAATTTTCGTTCGGTTTCATCAAACCCATCCTAATTTCTTCAAACCCATGCTAAATTGCTCAAACCTCATAAATTTTCGTTCGGTTTCATCAAACCCATCCTAATTTCTTCAAACCCATGCTAAATTGCTCAAACCTCATAAATTTTCGTTTGGTTTCATCAAACCCATCCTAATTTCTTCAAACCCATGCTAAATTGCTCAAACCTCATAAATTTTCGTTCGGTTTCATCAAACCCATCCTAATTTCTTCAAACCCATGCTAAATTGTTCAAACCTCATAAATTTTCGTTTGGTTTCATCAAACCCATCCTAATTTCGTCAAACCCATGCCAATTTTGTCAAACCTCACATAAATTTTCAAACCTCATAAATTTTCGTTCGGTTTCATCAAACCCATCCTAATTTCTTCAAACCCATGCTAAATTGCTCAAACCTCAGATAAATTTTCAAACCTCATAAATTTTCGTTCGGTTTCATCAAACCCATCCTAATTTCTTCAAACCCATGCTAAATTGCTCAAACCTCATAAATTTTCGTTTGGTTTCATCAAACCCATCCTAATTTCGTCAAACCCATGCCAATTTTGTCAAACCTCACATAAATTTTCAAACCTCATAAATTTTCGTTCGGTTTCATCAAACCCATCCTAATTTCTTCAAACCCATGCTAAATTGCTCAAACCTCAGATAAATTTTCCAACCTCATAAATTTTCGTTCGGTTTCATCAAACCCATCCTAATTTCTTCAAACCCATGCTAAATTGCTCAAACCTCATAAATTTTCGTTTGGTTTCATCAAACCCATCCTAATTTCGTCAAACCCATGCTAATTTTGTCAAACCTCACATAAATTTTCAAACCTCACATAAATTTTCGTTCGGTTTCATCAAACCCATCCTAATTTCTTCAAACCCATGCTAAATTGCTCAAACCTCAGATAAATTTTCAAACCTCATAAATTTTCGTTCGGTTTCATCAAACCCATCCTAATTTCTTCAAACCCATGCTAAATTGCTCAAACCTCAGATAAATTTTCAAACCTCATAAATTTTCGTTCGGTTTCATCAAACCCATCCTAATTTCTTCAAACCCATGCTAAATTGCTCAAACCTCATAAATTTTCGTTTGGTTTCATCAAACCCATCCTAATTTCGTCAAACCCATGCCAATTTTGTCAAACCTCACATAAATTTTCAAACCTCATAAATTTTCGTTCGGTTTCATCAAACCCATCCTAATTTCTTCAAACCCATGCTAAATTGCTCAAACCTCAGATAAATTTTCAAACCTCATAAATTTTCGTTCGGTTTCATCAAACCCATCCTAATTTCTTCAAACCCATGCTAAATTGCTCATACCTCAGATAAATTTTCAAACCTCATAAATTTTCGTTCGGTTTCATCAAACCCATCCTAATTTCTTCAAACCCATGCTAAATTGCTCAAACCTCATAAATTTTCGTTTGGTTTCATCAAACCCATCCTAATTTCGTCAAACCCATGCTAATTTTGTCAAACCTCACATAAACTTTCAAACCTCACATAAATTTTCGTTCGGTTTCATCAAACCCATCCTAATTTCTTCAAACCCATGCTAAATTGCTCAAACCTCAGATAAATTTTCAAACCTCATAAATTTTCGTTCTGTTTCATCAAACCCATGCTAAATTGCTCAAACCTCAGATAAATTTTCAAACCTCATAAATTTTCGTTCGGTTTCATCAAACCCATCCTAATTTCTTCAAACCCATGCTAAATTGCTCAAACCTCAGATAAATTTTCAAACCTCATAAATTTTCGTTCGGTTTCATCAAACCCATCCTAATTTCTTCAAACCCATGCTAAATTGCTCAAACCTCATAAATTTTCGTTTGGTTTCATCAAACCCATATTAATTTCGTCAAACCCATGCTAATTTTGTCAAACCTCACATAAATTTTCAAACCTCACATAAATTTTCGTTCGGTTTCATCAAACCCATCCTAATTTCTTCAAACCCATGCTAAATTGCTCAAACCTCAGATAAATTTTCAAACCTCATAAATTTTCGTTCGGTTTCATCAAACCCATCCTAATTTCTTCAAACCCATGCTAAATTGCTCAAACCTCATAAATTTTCGTTTGGTTTCATCAAACCCATCCTAATTTCGTCAAACCCATGCCAATTTTGTCAAACCTCACATAAATTTTCAAACCTCATAAATTTTCGTTCGGTTTCATCAAACCCATCCTAATTTCTTCAAACCCATGCTAAATTGCTCAAACCTCAGATAAATTTTCAAACCTCATAAATTTTCGTTCGGTTTCATCAAACCCATCCTAATTTCTTCAAACCCATGCTAAATTGCTCAAACCTCATAAATTTTCGTTTGGTTTCATCAAACCCATCCTAATTTCGTCAAACCCATGCTAATTTTGTCAAACCTCACATAAATTTTCAAACCTCACATAAATTTTCGTTCGGTTTCATCAAACCCATCCTAATTTCTTCAAACCCATGCTAAATTGCTCAAACCTCAGATAAATTTTCAAACCTCATAAATTTTCAAACCTCATAAATTTTCGTTCGGTTTCATCAAACCCATCCTAATTTCTTCAAACCCATGCTAAATTGCTCAAACCTCATAAATTTTCGTTTGGTTTCATCAAACCCATCCTAATTTCGTCAAACCCATGCTAATTTTGTCAAACCTCACATAAATTTTCAAACCTCACATAAATTTTCGTTCGGTTTCATCAAACCCATCCTAATTTCTTCAAACCCATGCTAAATTGCTCAAACCTCAGATAAATTTTCAAACCTCATAAATTTTCGTTCGGTTTCATCAAACCCATCCTAATTTCTTCAAACCCATGCTAAATTGCTCAAACCTCAGATAAATTTTCAAACCTCATAAATTTTCGTTCGGTTTCATCAAACCCATCCTAATTTCTTCAAACCCATGCTAAATTGCTCAAACCTCAGATAAATTTTCAAACCTCATAAATTTTCGTTCGGTTTCATCAAACCCATCCTAATTTCTTCAAACCCATGCTAAATTGCTCAAACCTCATAAATTTTCGTTTGGTTTCATCAAACCCATCCTAATTTCGTCAAACCCATGCTAATTTTGTCAAACCTCACATAAATTTTCAAACCTCACATAAATTTTCGTTCGGTTTCATCAAACCCATCCTAATTTCTTCAAACCCATGCTAAATTGCTCAAACCTCAGATAAATTTTCAAACCTCATAAATTTTCGTTCGGTTTCATCAAACCCATCCTAATTTCCTCAAACCCATGCTAAATTGCTCAAACCTCATAAATTTTCGTTTGGTTTCATCAAACCCATCCTAATTTCGTCAAACCCATGCTAATTTTGTCAAACCTCACATAAATTTTCAAACCTCACATAAATTTTCGTTCGGTTTCATCAAACCCATCCTAATTTCTTCAAACCCATGCTAAATTGCTCAAACCTCAGATAAATTTTCAAACCTCATAAATTTTCGTTCGGTTTCATCAAACCCATCCTAATTTCTTCAAACCCATGCTAAATTGCTCAAACCTCAGATAAATTTTCAAACCTCATAAATTTTCGTTCGGTTTCATCAAACCCATCCTAATTTCTTCAAACCCATGCTAAATTGCTCAAACCTCATAAATTTTCGTTCGGTTTCATCAAACCCATCCTAATTTCTTCAAACCCATGCTAAATTGCTCAAACCTCATAAATTTTCGTTCGGTTTCATCAAACCCATCCTAATTTCTTCAAACCCATGCTAAATTGCTCAAACCTCATAAATTTTCGTTTGGTTTCATCAAACCCATCCTAATTTCGTCAAACCCATGCTAATTTTGTCAAACCTCACATAAATTTTCAAACCTCACATAAGTTTTCGTTCGGTTTCATCAAACCCATCCTAATTTCTTCAAACCCATGCTAAATTGCTCAAACCTCAGATAAATTTTCAAACCTCATAAATTTTCGTTCGGTTTCATCAAACCCATCCTAATTTCTTCAAACCCATGCTAAATTGCTCAAACCTCAGATAAATTTTCAAACCTCATAAATTTTCGTTCGGTTTCATCAAACCCATCCTAATTTCTTCAAACCCATGCTAAATTGCTCAAACCTCATAAATTTTCGTTTGGTTTCATCAAACCCATCCTAATTTCGTCAAACCCATGCTAATTTTGTCAAACCTCACATAAATTTACAAACCTCACATAAATTTTCGTTCGGTTTCATCAAACCCATCCTAATTTCTTCAAACCCATGCTAAATTGCTCAAACCTCAGATAAATTTTCAAACCTCATAAATTTTCGTTCGGTTTCATCAAACCCATCCTAATTTCTTCAAACCCATGCTAAATTGCTCAAACCTCATAAATTTTCGTTTGGTTTCATCAAACCCATCCTAATTTCGTCAAACCCATGCCAATTTTGTCAAACCTCAGATAAATTTTCAAACCTCATAAATTTTCGTTCGGTTTCATCAAACCCATCCTAATTTCTTCAAACCCATGCTAAATTGCTCAAACCTCATAAATTTTCGTTCGGTTTCATCAAACCCATCCTAATTTCTTCAAACCCATGCTAAATTGCTCAAACCTCATAAATTTTCGTTTGGTTTCATCAAACCCATCCTAATTTCGTCAAACCCATGCTAATTTTGTCAAACCTCACATAAATTTTCAAACCTCACATAAATTTTCGTTCGGTTTCATCAAACCCATCCTAATTTCTTCAAACCCATGCTAAATTGCTCAAACCTCAGATAAATTTTCAAACCTCATAAATTTTCGTTCGGTTTCATCAAACCCATCCTAATTTCTTCAAACCCATGCTAAATTGCTCAAACCTCATAAATTTTCGTTTGGTTTCATCAAACCCATCCTAATTTCGTCAAACCCATGCCAATTTTGTCAAACCTCACATAAATTTTCAAACCTCATAAATTTTCGTTCGGTTTCATCAAACCCATCCTAATTTCTTCAAACCCATGCTAAATTGCTCAAACCTCAGATAAATTTTCAAACCTCATAAATTTTCGTTCGGTTTCATCAAACCCATCCTAATTTCTTCAAACCCATGCTAAATTGCTCAAACCTCAGATAAATTTTCAAACCTCATAAATTTTCGTTCGGTTTCATCAAACCCATCCTAATTTCTTCAAACCCATGCTAAATTGCTCAAACCTCATAAATTTTCGTTTGGTTTCATCAAACCCATCCTAATTTCGTCAAACCCATGCTAATTTTGTCAAACCTCACATAAATTTTCAAACCTCACATAAATTTTCGTTCGGTTTCATCAAACCCATCCTAATTTCTTCAAACCCATGCTAAATTGCTCAAACCTCAGATAAATTTTCAAACCTCATAAATTTTCGTTCGGTTTCATCAAACCCATCCTAATTTCTTCAAACCCATGCTAAATTGCTCAAACCTCAGATAAATTTTCAAACCTCATAAATTTTCGTTCGGTTTCATCAAACCCATCCTAATTTCTTCAAACCCATGCTAAATTGCTCAAACCTCATAAATTTTCGTTTGGTTTCATCAAACCCATCCTAATTTCGTCAAACCCATGCCAATTTTGTCAAACCTCACATAAATTTTCAAACCTCATAAATTTTCGTTCGGTTTCATCAAACCCATCCTAATTTCTTCAAACCCATGCTAAATTGCTCAAACCTCAGATAAATTTTCAAACCTCATAAATTTTCGTTCGGTTTCATCAAACCCATCCTAATTTCTTCAAACCCATGCTAAATTGCTCAAACCTCATAAATTTTCGTTCGGTTTCATCAAACCCATCCTAATTTCTTCAAACCCATGCTAAATTGCTCAAACCTCAGATAAATTTTCAAACCTCATAAATTTTCGTTCGGTTTCATCAAACCCATCCTAATTTCTTCAAACCCATGCTAAATTGCTCAAACCTCATAAATTTTCGTTTGGTTTCATCAAACCCATCCTAATTTCGTCAAACCCATGCTAATTTTGTCAAACCTCACATAAATTTTCAAACCTCACATAAATTTTCGTTCGGTTTCATCAAACCCATCCTAATTACTTCAAACCAATGCTAAATTGCTCAAACCTCAGATAAATTTTCAAACCTCATAAATTTTCGTTCGGTTTCATCAAACCCATCCTAATTTCTTCAAACCCATGCTAAATTGCTCAAACCTCAGATAAATTTTCAAACCTCATAAATTTTCGTTCGGTTTCATCAAACCCATCCTAATTTCTTCAAACCCATGCTAAATTGCTCAAACCTCATAAATTTTCGTTTGGTTTCATCAAACCCATCCTAATTTCGTCAAACCCATGCTAATTTTGTCAAACCTCACATAAATTTTCAAACCTCACATAAATTTTCGTTCGGTTTCATCAAACCCATCCTAATTTCTTCAAACCCATGCTAAATTGCTCAAACCTCAGATAAATTTTCAAACCTCATAAATTTTCGTTCGGTTTCATCAAACCCATCCTAATTTCTTCAAACCCATGCTAAATTGCTCAAACCTCAGATAAATTTTCAAACCTCATAAATTTTCGTTCGGTTTCATCAAACCCATCCTAATTTCTTCAAACCCATGCTAAATTTTCGTTCGGTTTCATCAAACCCATCCTAATTTCTTCAAACCCATGCTAAATTGCTCAAACCTCATAAATTTTCGTTTGGTTTCATCAAACCCATCCTAATTTCGTCAAACCCATGCTAATTTTGTCAAACCTCACATAAATTTTCAAACCTCACATAAATTTTCGTTCGGTTTCATCAAACCCATCCTAATTTTTTCAAACCCATGCTAAATTGCTCAAACCTCAGATAAATTTTCAAACCTCATAAATTTTCGTTCGGTTTCATCAAACCCATCCTAATTTCTTCAAACCCATGCTAAATTGCTCAAACCTCATAAATTTTCGTTTGGTTTCATCAAACCCATCCTAATTTCGTCAAACCCATGCTAATTTTGTCAAACCTCACATAAATTTTCAAACCTCACATAAATTTTCGTTCGGTTTCATCAAACCCATCCTAATTTCTTCAAACCCATGCTAAATTGCTCAAACCTCAGATAAATTTTCAAACCTCATAAATTTTCGTTCGGTTTCATCAAACCCATCCTAATTTCTTCAAACCCATGCTAAATTGCTCAAACCTCATAAATTTTCGTTTGGTTTCATCAAACCCATCCTAACTTCGTCAAACCCATGCTAATTTTGTCAAACCTCACATAAATTTTCAAACCTCACATAAATTTTCGTTCGGTTTCATCAAACCCATCCTAATTTCTTCAAACCCATGCTAAATTGCTCAAACCTCAGATAAATTTTCAAACCTCATAAATTTTCGTTCGGTTTCATCAAACCCATCCTAATTTCTTCAAACCCATGCTAAATTGCTCAAACCTCAGATAAATTTTCAAACCTCATAAATTTTCGTTCGGTTTCATCAAACCCATCCTAATTTCTTCAAACCAATGCTAAATTGCTCAAACCTCATAAATTTTCGTTCGGTTTCATCAAACCCATCCTAATTTCTTCAAACCCATGCTAAATTGCTCAAACCTCAGATAAATTTTCAAACCTCATAAATTTTCGTTCGGTTTCATCAAACCCATCCTAATTTCTTCAAACCCATGCTAAATTGCTCAAACCTCATAAATTTTCGTTTGGTTTCATCAAACCCATCCTAATTTCGTCAAACCCATGCTAATTTTGTCAAACCTCACATAAATTTTCAAACCTCACATAAATTTTCGTTCGGTTTCATCAAACCCATCCTAATTTCTTCAAACCCATGCTAAATTGCTCAAACCTCATAAATTTTCGTTTGGTTTCATCAAACCCATCCTAATTTCGTCAAACCCATGCTAATTTTGTCAAACCTCACATAAATTTTCAAACCTCACATAAATTTTCGTTCGGTTTCATCAAACACATCCTAATTTCTTCAAACCCATGCTAAATTGCTCAAACCTCAGATAAATTTTCAAACCTCATAAATTTTCGTTCGGTTTCATCAAACCCATCCTAATTTCGTCAAACCCATGCTAAATTGCTCAAACCTCAGATAAATTTTCAAACCTCATAAATTTTCGTTCGGTTTCATCAAACCCATCCTAATTTCTTCAAACCCATGCTAAATTGCTCAAACCTCATAAATTTTCGTTTGGTTTCATCAAACCCATCCTAATTTCGTCAAACCCATGCTAATTTTGTCAAACCTCACATAAATTTTCAAACCTCACATAAATTTTCGTTCGGTTTCATCAAACCCATCCTAATTTCTTCAAACCCATGCTAAATTGCTCAAACCTCAGATAAATTTTCAAACCTCATAAATTTTCGTTCGGTTTCATCAAACCCATCCTAATTTCTTCAAACCCATGCTAAATTGCTCAAACCTCATAAATTTTCGTTTGGTTTCATCAAACCCATCCTAATTTCGTCAAACCCATGCTAATTTTGTCAAACCTCACATAAATTTTCAAACCTCACATAAATTTTCGTTCGGTTTCATCAAACCCATCCTAATTTCTTCAAACCCATGCTAAATTGCTCAAACCTCAGATAAATTTTCAAACCTCATAAATTTTCGTTCGGTTTCATCAAACCCATCCTAATTTCTTCAAACCCATGCTAAATTGCTCAAACCTCATAAATTTTCGTTTGGTTTCATCAAACCCATCCTAATTTCGTCAAACCCATGCCAATTTTGTCAAACCTCAGATAAATTTTCAAACCTCATAAATTTTCGTTCGGTTTCATCAAACCCATCCTAATTTCTTCAAACCCATGCTAAATTGCTCAAACCTCATAAATTTTCGTTCGGTTTCATCAAACCCATCCTAATTTCTTCAAACCCATGCTAAATTGCTCAAACCTCATAAATTTTCGTTTGGTTTCATCAAACCCATCCTAATTTCGTCAAACCCATGCTAATTTTGTCAAACCTCACATAAATTTTCAAACCTCACATAAATTTTCGTTCGGTTTCATCAAACCCATCCTAATTTCTTCAAACCCATGCTAAATTGCTCAAACCTCAGATAAATTTTCAAACCTCATAAATTTTCGTTCGGTTTCATCAAACCCATCCTAATTTCTTCAAACCCATGCTAAATTGCTCAAACCTCATAAATTTTCGTTTGGTTTCATCAAACCCATCCTAATTTCGTCAAACCCATGCTAATTTTGTCAAACCTCACATAAATTTTCAAACCTCACATAAATTTTCGTTCGGTTTCATCAAACCCATCCTAATTTCTTCAAACCCATGCTAAATTGCTCAAACCTCAGATAAATTTTCAAACCTCATAAATTTTCGTTCGGTTTCATCAAACCCATCCTAATTTCTTCAAACCCATGCTAAATTGCTCAAACCTCATAAATTTTCGTTTGGTTTCATCAAACCCATCCTAATTTCGTCAAACCCATGCTAATTTTGTCAAACCTCACATAAATTTTCAAACCTCACATAAATTTTCGTTCGGTTTCATCAAACCCATCCTAATTTCTTCAAACCCATGCTAAATTGCTCAAACCTCAGATAAATCTTCAAACCTCATAAATTTTCGTTCGGTTTCATCAAACCCATCCTAATTTCTTCAAACCCATGCTAAATTGCTCAAACCTCATAAATTTTCGTTTGGTTTCATCAAACCCATCCTAATTTCGTCAAACCCATGCTAATTTTGTCAATCCTCACATAAATTTTCAAACCTCACATAAATTTTCGTTCGGTTTCATCAAACCCATCCTAATTTCTTCAAACCCATGCTAAATTGCTCAAACCTCAGATACATTTTCAAACCTCATAAATTTTCGTTCGGTTTCATCAAACCCATCCTAATTTCTTCAAACCCATGCTAAATTGCTCAAACCTCAGATAAATTTTCAAACCTCATAAATTTTCGTTCGGTTTCATCAAACCCATCCTAATTTCTTCAAACCCATGCTAAATTGCTCAAACCTCATAAATTTTCGTTCGGTTTCATCAAACCCATCCTAATTTCTTCAAACCCATGCTAAATTGCTCAAACCTCAGATAAATTTTCAAACCTCATAAATTTTCGTTCGGTTTCATCAAACCCATCCTAATTTCTTCAAACCCATGCTAAATTGCTCAAACCTCATAAATTTTCGTTTGGTTTCATCAAACCCATCCTAATTTCGTCAAACCCATGCTAATTTTGTCAAACCTCACATAAATTTTCAAACCTCACATAAATTTTCGTTCGGTTTCATCAAACCCATCCTAATTTCTTCAAACCCATGCTAAATTGCTCAAACCTCAGATAAATTTTCAAACCTCATAAATTTTCGTTCGGTTTCATCAAACCCATCCTAATTTCTTCAAACCCATGCTAAATTGCTCAAACCCCATAAATTTTCGTTTGGTTTCATCAAACCCATCCTAATTTCGTCAAACCCATGCCAATTTTGTCAAACCTCACATAAATTTTCAAACCTCATAAATTTTCGTTCGGTTTCATCAAACCCATCCTAATTTCTTCAAACCCATGCTAAATTGCTCAAACCTCAGATAAATTTTCAAACCTCATAAATTTTCGTTCGGTTTCATCAAACCCATCCTAATTTCTTCAAACCCATGCTAAATTGCTCAAACCTCATAAATTTTCGTTCGGTTTCATCAAACCCATCCTAATTTCTTCAAACCCATGCTAAATTGCTCAAACCTCAGATAAATTTTCAAACCTCATAAATTTTCGTTCGGTTTCATCAAACCCATCCTAATTTCTTCAAACCCATGCTAAATTGCTCAAACCTCATAAATTTTCGTTTGGTTTCATCAAACCCATCCTAATTTCGTCAAACCCATGCTAATTTTGTCAAACCTCACATAAATTTTCAAACCTCACATAAATTTTCGTTCGGTTTCATCAAACCCATCCTAATTTCTTCAAACCCATGCTAAATTGCTCAAACCTCAGATAAATTTTCAAACCTCATAAATTTTCGTTCGGTTTCATCAAACCCATCCTAATTTCTTCAAACCCATGCTAAATTGCTCAAACCTCAGATAAATTTTCAAACCTCATGAATTTTCGTTCGGTTTCATCAAACCCATCCTAATTTCTTCAAACCCATGCTAAATTGCTCAAACCTCAGATAAATTTTCAAACCTCATAAATTTTCGTTCGGTTTCATCAAACCCATCCTAATTTCTTCAAACCCATGCTAAATTGCTCAAACCTCATAAATTTTCGTTCGGTTTCATCAAACCCATCCTAATTTCTTCAAACCCATGCTAAATTGCTCAAACCTCAGATAAATTTTCAAACCTCATAAATTTTCGTTCGGTTTCATCAAACCCATCCTAATTTCTTCAAACCCATGCTAAATTGCTCAAACCTCATAAATTTTCGTTTGGTTTCATCAAACCCATCCTAATTTCGTCAAACCCATGCTAATTTTGTCAAACCTCACATAAATTTTCAAACCTCACATAAATTTTCGTTCGGTTTCATCAAACCCATCCTAATTTCTTCAAACCCATGCTAAATTGCTCAAACCTCAGATAAATTTTCAAACCTCATAAATTTTCGTTCGGTTTCATCAAACCCATCCTAATTTCTTCAAACCCATGCTAAATTGCTCAAACCTCATAAATTTTCGTTTGGTTTCATCAAACCCATCCTAATTTCGTCAAACCCATGCTAATTTTGTCAAACCTCACATAAATTTTCAAACCTCACATAAATTTTCGTTCGGTTTCATCAAACCCATCCTAATTTCTTCAAACCCATGCTAAATTGCTCAAACCTCAGATAAATTTTCAAACCTCATAAATTTTCGTTCGGTTTCATCAAACCCATCCTAATTTCTTCAAACCCATGCTAAATTGCTCAAACCTCATAAATTTTCGTTTGGTTTCATCAAACCCATCCTAATTTCGTCAAACCCATGCCAATTTTGTCAAACCTCAGATAAATTTTCAAACCTCATAAATTTTCGTTCGGTTTCATCAAACCCATCCTAATTTCTTCAAACCCATGCTAAATTGCTCAAACCTCATAAATTTTCGTTCGGTTTCATCAAACCCATCCTAATTTCTTCAAACCCATGCTAAATTGCTCAAACCTCATAAATTTTCGTTTGGTTTCATCAAACCCATCCTAATTTCGTCAAACCCATGCTAATTTTGTCAAACCTCACATAAATTTTCAAACCTCACATAAATTTTCGTTCGGTTTCATCAAACCCATCCTAATTTCTTCAAACCCATGCTAAATTGCTCAAACCTCAGATAAATTTTCAAACCTCATAAATTTTCGTTCGGTTTCATCAAACCCATCCTAATTTCTTCAAACCCATGCTAAATTGCTCAAACCTCATAAATTTTCGTTTGGTTTCATCAAACCCATCCTAATTTCGTCAAACCCATGCTAATTTTGTCAAACCTCACATAAATTTTCAAACCTCACATAAATTTTCGTTCGGTTTCATCAAACCCATCCTAATTTCTTCAAACCCATGCTAAATTGCTCAAACCTCAGATAAATTTTCAAACCTCATAAATTTTCGTTCGGTTTCATCAAACCCATCCTAATTTCTTCAAACCCATGCTAAATTGCTCAAACCTCATAAATTTTCGTTTGGTTTCATCAAACCCATCCTAATTTCGTCAAACCCATGCTAATTTTGTCAAACCTCACATAAATTTTCAAACCTCACATAAATTTTCGTTCGGTTTCATCAAACCCATCCTAATTTCTTCAAACCCATGCTAAATTGCTCAAACCTCAGATAAATCTTCAAACCTCATAAATTTTCGTTCGGTTTCATCAAACCCATCCTAATTTCTTCAAACCCATGCTAAATTGCTCAAACCTCATAAATTTTCGTTTGGTTTCATCAAACCCATCCTAATTTCGTCAAACCCATGCTAATTTTGTCAATCCTCACATAAATTTTCAAACCTCACATAAATTTTCGTTCGGTTTCATCAAACCCATCCTAATTTCTTCAAACCCATGCTAAATTGCTCAAACCTCAGATAAATTTTCAAACCTCATAAATTTTCGTTCGGTTTCATCAAACCCATCCTAATTTCTTCAAACCCATGCTAAATTGCTCAAACCTCAGATAAATTTTCAAACCTCATAAATTTTCGTTCGGTTTCATCAAACCCATCCTAATTTCTTCAAACCCATGCTAAATTGCTCAAACCTCATAAATTTTCGTTCGGTTTCATCAAACCCATCCTAATTTCTTCAAACCCATGCTAAATTGCTCAAACCTCAGATAAATTTTCAAACCTCATAAATTTTCGTTCGGTTTCATCAAACCCATCCTAATTTCTTCAAACCCATGCTAAATTGCTCAAACCTCATAAATTTTCGTTTGGTTTCATCAAACCCATCCTAATTTCGTCAAACCCATGCTAATTTTGTCAAACCTCACATAAATTTTCAAACCTCACATAAATTTTCGTTCGGTTTCATCAAACCCATCCTAATTTCTTCAAACCCATGCTAAATTGCTCAAACCTCAGATAAATTTTCAAACCTCATAAATTTTCGTTCGGTTTCATCAAACCCATCCTAATTTCTTCAAACCCATGCTAAATTGCTCAAACCCCATAAATTTTCGTTTGGTTTCATCAAACCCATCCTAATTTCGTCAAACCCATGCCAATTTTGTCAAACCTCACATAAATTTTCAAACCTCATAAATTTTCGTTCGGTTTCATCAAACCCATCCTAATTTCTTCAAACCCATGCTAAATTGCTCAAACCTCAGATAAATTTTCAAACCTCATAAATTTTCGTTCGGTTTCATCAAACCCATCCTAATTTCTTCAAACCCATGCTAAATTGCTCAAACCTCATAAATTTTCGTTCGGTTTCATCAAACCCATCCTAATTTCTTCAAACCCATGCTAAATTGCTCAAACCTCAGATAAATTTTCAAACCTCATAAATTTTCGTTCGGTTTCATCAAACCCATCCTAATTTCTTCAAACCCATGCTAAATTGCTCAAACCTCATAAATTTTCGTTTGGTTTCATCAAACCCATCCTAATTTCGTCAAACCCATGCTAATTTTGTCAAACCTCACATAAATTTTCAAACCTCACATAAATTTTCGTTCGGTTTCATCAAACCCATCCTAATTTCTTCAAACCCATGCTAAATTGCTCAAACCTCAGATAAATTTTCAAACCTCATAAATTTTCGTTCGGTTTCATCAAACCCATCCTAATTTCTTCAAACCCATGCTAAATTGCTCAAACCTCAGATAAATTTTCAAACCTCATAAATTTTCGTTCGGTTTCATCAAACCCATCCTAATTTCTTCAAACCCATGCTAAATTGCTCAAACCTCATAAATTTTCGTTTGGTTTCATCAAACCCATCCTAATTTCGTCAAACCCATGCCAATTTTGTCAAACCTCACATAAATTTTCAAACCTCATAAATTTTCGTTCGGTTTCATCAAACCCATCCTAATTTCTTCAAACCCATGCTAAATTGCTCAAACCTCAGATAAATTTTCAAACCTCATAAATTTTCGTTCGGTTTCATCAAACCCATCCTAATTTCTTCAAACCCATGCTAAATTGCTCAAACCTCATAAATTTTCGTTTGGTTTCATCAAACCCATCCTAATTTCGTCAAACCCATGCTAATTTTGTCAAACCTCACATAAATTTTCAAACCCCACATAAATTTTCGTTCGGTTTCATCAAACCCATCCTAATTTCTTCAAACCCATGCTAAATTGCTCAAACCTCATAAATTTTCGTTTGGTTTCATCAAACCCATCCTAATTTCGTCAAACCCATGCTAATTTTGTCAAACCTCACATAAATTTTCAAACCTCACATAAATTTTCGTTCGGTTTCATCAAACCCATCCTAATTTCTTCAAACCCATGCTAAATTGCTCAAACCTCAGATAAATTTTCAAACCTCATAAATTTTCGTTCGGTTTCATCAAACCCATCCTAATTTCTTCAAACCCATGCTAAATTGCTCAAACCTCATAAATTTTCGTTTGGTTTCATCAAACCCATCCTAATTTCGTCAAACCCATGCCAATTTTGTCAAACCTCACATAAATTTTCAAACCTCATAAATTTTCGTTCGGTTTCATCAAACCCATCCTAATTTCTTCAAACCCATGCTAAATTGCTCAAACCTCATAAATTTTCGTTTGGTTTCATCAAACCCATCCTAATTTCGTCAAACCCATGCTAATTTTGTCAAACCTCACATAAATTTTCAAACCCCACATAAATTTTCGTTCGGTTTCATCAAACCCATCCTAATTTCTTCAAACCCATGCTAAATTGCTCAAACCTCAGATAAATTTTCAAACCTCATAAATTTTCGTTCGGTTTCATCAAACCCATCCTAATTTCTTCAAACCCATGCTAAATTGCTCAAACCTCATAAATTTTCGTTTGGTTTCATCAAACCCATCCTAATTTCGTCAAACCCATGCCAATTTTGTCAAACCTCACATAAATTTTCAAACCTCATAAATTTTCGTTCGGTTTCATCAAACCCATCCTAATTTCTTCAAACCCATGCTAAATTGCTCAAACCTCAGATAAATTTTCAAACCTCATAAATTTTCGTTCGGTTTCATCAAACCCATCCTAATTTCTTCAAACCCATGCTAAATTGCTCAAACCTCAGATAAATTTTCAAACCTCATAAATTTTCGTTCGGTTTCATCAAACCCATCCTAATTTCTTCAAACCCATGCTAAATTGCTCAAACCTCATAAATTTTCGTTTGGTTTCATCAAACCCATCCTAATTTCGTCAAACCCATGCTAATTTTGTCAAACCTCACATAAACTTTCAAACCTCACATAAATTTTCGTTCGGTTTCATCAAACCCATCCTAATTTCTTCAAACCCATGCTAAATTGCTCAAACCTCAGATAAATTTTCAAACCTCATAAATTTTCGTTCTGTTTCATCAAACCCATGCTAAATTGCTCAAACCTCAGATAAATTTTCAAACCTCATAAATTTTCGTTCGGTTTCATCAAACCCATCCTAATTTCTTCAAACCCATGCTAAATTGCTCAAACCTCAGATAAATTTTCAAACCTCATAAATTTTCGTTCGGTTTCATCAAACCCATCCTAATTTCTTCAAACCCATGCTAAATTGCTCAAACCTCATAAATTTTCGTTTGGTTTCATCAAACCCATATTAATTTCGTCAAACCCATGCTAATTTTGTCAAAACTCACATAAATTTTCAAACCTCACATAAATTTTCGTTCGGTTTCATCAAACCCATCCTAATTTCTTCAAACCCATGCTAAATTGCTCAAACCTCAGATAAATTTTCAAACCTCATAAATTTTCGTTCGGTTTCATCAAACCCATCCTAATTTCTTCAAACCCATGCTAAATTGCTCAAACCTCATAAATTTTCGTTTGGTTTCATCAAACCCATCCTAATTTCGTCAAACCCATGCCAATTTTGTCAAACCTCACATAAATTTTCAAACCTCATAAATTTTCGTTCGGTTTCATCAAACCCATCCTAATTTCTTCAAACCCATGCTAAATTGCTCAAACCTCAGATAAATTTTCAAACCTCATAAATTTTCGTTCGGTTTCATCAAACCCATCCTAATTTCTTCAAACCCATGCTAAATTGCTCAAACCTCATAAATTTTCGTTTGGTTTCATCAAACCCATCCTAATTTCGTCAAACCCATGCTAATTTTGTCAAACCTCACATAAATTTTCAAACCTCACATAAATTTTCGTTCGGTTTCATCAAACCCATCCTAATTTCTTCAAACCCATGCTAAATTGCTCAAACCTCAGATAAATTTTCAAACCTCATAAATTTTCGTTCGGTTTCATCAAACCCATCCTAATTTCTTCAAACCCATGCTAAATTGCTCAAACCTCAGATAAATTTTCAAACCTCATAAATTTTCGTTCGGTTTCATCAAACCCATCCTAATTTCTTCAAACCCATGCTAAATTGCTCAAACCTCAGATAAATTTTCAAACCTCATAAATTTTCGTTCGGTTTCATCAAACCCATCCTAATTTCTTCAAACCCATGCTAAATTGCTCAAACCTCATAAATTTTCGTTTGGTTTCATCAAACCCATCCTAATTTCGTCAAACCCATGCTAATTTTGTCAAACCTCACATAAATTTTCAAACCTCACATAAATTTTCGTTCGGTTTCATCAAACCCATCCTAATTTCTTCAAACCCATGCTAAATTGCTCAAACCTCAGATAAATTTTCAAACCTCATAAATTTTCGTTCGGTTTCATCAAACCCATCCTAATTTCTTCAAACCCATGCTAAATTGCTCAAACCTCATAAATTTTCGTTTGGTTTCATCAAACCCATCCTAATTTCGTCAAACCCATGCTAATTTTGTCAAACCTCACATAAATTTTCAAACCTCACATAAATTTTCGTTCGGTTTCATCAAACCCATCCTAATTTCTTCAAACCCATGCTAAATTGCTCAAACCTCAGATAAATTTTCAAACCTCATAAATTTTCGTTCGGTTTCATCAAACCCATCCTAATTTCTTCAAACCCATGCTAAATTGCTCAAACCTCAGATAAATTTTCAAACCTCATAAATTTTCGTTCGGTTTCATCAAACCCATCCTAATTTCTTCAAACCCATGCTAAATTGCTCAAACCTCATAAATTTTCGTTCGGTTTCATCAAACCCATCCTAATTTCTTCAAACCCATGCTAAATTGCTCAAACCTCAGATAAATTTTCAAACCTCATAAATTTTCGTTCGGTTTCATCAAACCCATCCTAATTTCTTCAAACCCATGCTAAATTGCTCAAACCTCAGATAAATTTTCAAACCTCATAAATTTTCGTTCGGTTTCATCAAACCCATCCTAATTTCTTCAAACCCATGCTAAATTGCTCAAACCTCATAAATTTTCGTTTGGTTTCATCAAACCCATCCTAATTTCGTCAAACCCATGCCAATTTTGTCAAACCTCACATAAATTTTCAAACCTCATAAATTTTCGTTCGGTTTCATCAAACCCATCCTAATTTCTTCAAACCCATGCTAAATTGCTCAAACCTCAGATAAATTTTCAAACCTCATAAATTTTCGTTCGGTTTCATCAAACCCATCCTAATTTCTTCAAACCCATGCTAAATTGCTCAAACCTCATAAATTTTCGTTTGGTTTCATCAAACCCATCCTAATTTCGTCAAACCCATGCTAATTTTGTCAAACCTCACATAAATTTTCAAACCTCACATAAATTTTCGTTCGGTTTCATCAAACCCATCCTAATTTCTTCAAACCCATGCTAAATTGCTCAAACCTCAGATAAATTTTCAAACCTCATAAATTTTCGTTCGGTTTCATCAAACCCATCCTAATTTCTTCAAACCCATGCTAAATTGCTCAAACCTCAGATAAATTTTCAAACCTCATAAATTTTCGTTCGGTTTCATCAAACCCATCCTAATTTCTTCAAACCCATGCTAAATTGCTCAAACCTCAGATAAATTTTCAAACCTCATAAATTTTCGTTCGGTTTCATCAAACCCATCCTAATTTCTTCAAACCCATGCTAAATTGCTCAAACCTCATAAATTTTCGTTTGGTTTCATCAAACCCATCCTAATTTCGTCAAACCCATGCTAATTTTGTCAAACCTCACATAAATTTTCAAACCTCACATAAATTTTCGTTCGGTTTCATCAAACCCATCCTAATTTCTTCAAACCCATGCTAAATTGCTCAAACCTCAGATAAATTTTCAAACCTCATAAATTTTCGTTCGGTTTCATCAAACCCATCCTAATTTCTTCAAACCCATGCTAAATTGCTCAAACCTCATAAATTTTCGTTTGGTTTCATCAAACCCATCCTAATTTCGTCAAACCCATGCTAATTTTGTCAAACCTCACATAAATTTTCAAACCTCACATAAATTTTCGTTCGGTTTCATCAAACCCATCCTAATTTCTTCAAACCCATGCTAAATTGCTCAAACCTCAGATAAATTTTCAAACCTCATAAATTTTCGTTCGGTTTCATCAAACCCATCCTAATTTCTTCAAACCCATGCTAAATTGCTCAAACCTCAGATAAATTTTCAAACCTCATAAATTTTCGTTCGGTTTCATCAAACCCATCCTAATTTCTTCAAACCCATGCTAAATTGCTCAAACCTCATAAATTTTCGTTCGGTTTCATCAAACCCATCCTAATTTCTTCAAACCCATGCTAAATTGCTCAAACCTCAGATAAATTTTCAAACCTCATAAATTTTCGTTCGGTTTCATCAAACCCATCCTAATTTCTTCAAACCCATGCTAAATTGCTCAAACCTCATAAATTTTCGTTTGGTTTCATCAAACCCATCCTAATTTCGTCAAACCCATGCTAATTTTGTCAAACCTCACATAAATTTTCAAACCTCACATAAGTTTTCGTTCGGTTTCATCAAACCCATCCTAATTTCTTCAAACCCATGCTAAATTGCTCAAACCTCAGATAAATTTTCAAACCTCATAAATTTTCGTTCGGTTTCATCAAACCCATCCTAATTTCTTCAAACCCATGCTAAATTGCTCAAACCTCAGATAAATTTTCAAACCTCATAAATTTTCGTTCGGTTTCATCAAACCCATCCTAATTTCTTCAAACCCATGCTAAATTGCTCAAACCTCATAAATTTTCGTTTGGTTTCATCAAACCCATCCTAATTTCGTCAAACCCATGCTAATTTTGTCAAACCTCACATAAATTTACAAACCTCACATAAATTTTCGTTCGGTTTCATCAAACCCATCCTAATTTCTTCAAACCCATGCTAAATTGCTCAAACCTCAGATAAATTTTCAAACCTCATAAATTTTCGTTCGGTTTCATCAAACCCATCCTAATTTCTTCAAACCCATGCTAAATTGCTCAAACCTCATAAATTTTCGTTTGGTTTCATCAAACCCATCCTAATTTCGTCAAACCCATGCCAATTTTGTCAAACCTCAGATAAATTTTCAAACCTCATAAATTTTCGTTCGGTTTCATCAAACCCATCCTAATTTCTTCAAACCCATGCTAAATTGCTCAAACCTCATAAATTTTCGTTCGGTTTCATCAAACCCATCCTAATTTCTTCAAACCCATGCTAAATTGCTCAAACCTCATAAATTTTCGTTTGGTTTCATCAAACCCATCCTAATTTCGTCAAACCCATGCTAATTTTGTCAAACCTCACATAAATTTTCAAACCTCACATAAATTTTCGTTCGGTTTCATCAAACCCATCCTAATTTCTTCAAACCCATGCTAAATTGCTCAAACCTCAGATAAATTTTCAAACCTCATAAATTTTCGTTCGGTTTCATCAAACCCATCCTAATTTCTTCAAACCCATGCTAAATTGCTCAAACCTCATAAATTTTCGTTTGGTTTCATCAAACCCATCCTAATTTCGTCAAACCCATGCCAATTTTGTCAAACCTCACATAAATTTTCAAACCTCATAAATTTTCGTTCGGTTTCATCAAACCCATCCTAATTTCTTCAAACCCATGCTAAATTGCTCAAACCTCAGATAAATTTTCAAACCTCATAAATTTTCGTTCGGTTTCATCAAACCCATCCTAATTTCTTCAAACCCATGCTAAATTGCTCAAACCTCAGATAAATTTTCAAACCTCATAAATTTTCGTTCGGTTTCATCAAACCCATCCTAATTTCTTCAAACCCATGCTAAATTGCTCAAACCTCATAAATTTTCGTTTGGTTTCATCAAACCCATCCTAATTTCGTCAAACCCATGCTAATTTTGTCAAACCTCACATAAATTTTCAAACCTCACATAAATTTTCGTTCGGTTTCATCAAACCCATCCTAATTTCTTCAAACCCATGCTAAATTGCTCAAACCTCAGATAAATTTTCAAACCTCATAAATTTTCGTTCGGTTTCATCAAACCCATCCTAATTTCTTCAAACCCATGCTAAATTGCTCAAACCTCAGATAAATTTTCAAACCTCATAAATTTTCGTTCGGTTTCATCAAACCCATCCTAATTTCTTCAAACCCATGCTAAATTGCTCAAACCTCATAAATTTTCGTTTGGTTTCATCAAACCCATCCTAATTTCGTCAAACCCATGCCAATTTTGTCAAACCTCACATAAATTTTCAAACCTCATAAATTTTCGTTCGGTTTCATCAAACCCATCCTAATTTCTTCAAACCCATGCTAAATTGCTCAAACCTCAGATAAATTTTCAAACCTCATAAATTTTCGTTCGGTTTCATCAAACCCATCCTAATTTCTTCAAACCCATGCTAAATTGCTCAAACCTCAGATAAATTTTCAAACCTCATAAATTTTCGTTCGGTTTCATCAAACCCATCCTAATTTCTTCAAACCCATGCTAAATTGCTCAAACCTCATAAATTTTCGTTTGGTTTCATCAAACCCATCCTAATTTCGTCAAACCCATGCTAATTTTGTCAAACCTCACATAAACTTTCAAACCTCACATAAATTTTCGTTCGGTTTCATCAAACCCATCCTAATTTCTTCAAACCCATGCTAAATTGCTCAAACCTCAGATAAATTTTCAAACCTCATAAATTTTCGTTCTGTTTCATCAAACCCATGCTAAATTGCTCAAACCTCAGATAAATTTTCAAACCTCATAAATTTTCGTTCGGTTTCATCAAACCCATCCTAATTTCTTCAAACCCATGCTAAATTGCTCAAACCTCAGATAAATTTTCAAACCTCATAAATTTTCGTTCGGTTTCATCAAACCCATCCTAATTTCTTCAAACCCATGCTAAATTGCTCAAACCTCATAAATTTTCGTTTGGTTTCATCAAACCCATCCTAATTTCGTCAAACCCATGCCAATTTTGTCAAACCTCACATAAATTTTCAAACCTCATAAATTTTCGTTCTGTTTCATCAAACCCATGCTAAATTGCTCAAACCTCAGATAAATTTTCAAACCTCATAAATTTTCGTTTGGTTTCATCAAACCCATATTAATTTCGTCAAACCCATGCTAATTTTGTCAAAACTCACATAAATTTTCAAACCTCACATAAATTTTCGTTCGGTTTCATCAAACCCATCCTAATTTCTTCAAACCCATGCTAAATTGCTCAAACCTCAGATAAATTTTCAAACCTCATAAATTTTCGTTCGGTTTCATCAAACCCATCCTAATTTCTTCAAACCCATGCTAAATTGCTCAAACCTCATAAATTTTCGTTTGGTTTCATCAAACCCATCCTAATTTCGTCAAACCCATGCCAATTTTGTCAAACCTCACATAAATTTTCAAACCTCATAAATTTTCGTTCGGTTTCATCAAACCCATCCTAATTTCTTCAAACCCATGCTAAATTGCTCAAACCTCAGATAAATTTTCAAACCTCATAAATTTTCGTTCGGTTTCATCAAACCCATCCTAATTTCTTCAAACCCATGCTAAATTGCTCAAACCTCATAAATTTTCGTTTGGTTTCATCAAACCCATCCTAATTTCGTCAAACCCATGCTAATTTTGTCAAACCTCACATAAATTTTCAAACCTCACATAAATTTTCGTTCGGTTTCATCAAACCCATCCTAATTTCTTCAAACCCATGCTAAATTGCTCAAACCTCAGATAAATTTTCAAACCTCATAAATTTTCGTTCGGTTTCATCAAACCCATCCTAATTTCTTCAAACCCATGCTAAATTGCTCAAACCTCAGATAAATTTTCAAACCTCATAAATTTTCGTTCGGTTTCATCAAACCCATCCTAATTTCTTCAAACCCATGCTAAATTGCTCAAACCTCAGATAAATTTTCAAACCTCATAAATTTTCGTTCGGTTTCATCAAACCCATCCTAATTTCTTCAAACCCATGCTAAATTGCTCAAACCTCATAAATTTTCGTTTGGTTTCATCAAACCCATCCTAATTTCGTCAAACCCATGCTAATTTTGTCAAACCTCACATAAATTTTCAAACCTCACATAAATTTTCGTTCGGTTTCATCAAACCCATCCTAATTTCTTCAAACCCATGCTAAATTGCTCAAACCTCAGATAAATTTTCAAACCTCATAAATTTTCGTTCGGTTTCATCAAACCCATCCTAATTTCTTCAAACCCATGCTAAATTGCTCAAACCTCATAAATTTTCGTTTGGTTTCATCAAACCCATCCTAATTTCGTCAAACCCATGCTAATTTTGTCAAACCTCACATAAATTTTCAAACCTCACATAAATTTTCGTTCGGTTTCATCAAACCCATCCTAATTTCTTCAAACCCATGCTAAATTGCTCAAACCTCAGATAAATTTTCAAACCTCATAAATTTTCGTTCGGTTTCATCAAACCCATCCTAATTTCTTCAAACCCATGCTAAATTGCTCAAACCTCAGATAAATTTTCAAACCTCATAAATTTTCGTTCGGTTTCATCAAACCCATCCTAATTTCTTCAAACCCATGCTAAATTGCTCAAACCTCATAAATTTTCGTTCGGTTTCATCAAACCCATCCTAATTTCTTCAAACCCATGCTAAATTGCTCAAACCTCAGATAAATTTTCAAACCTCATAAATTTTCGTTCGGTTTCATCAAACCCATCCTAATTTCTTCAAACCCATGCTAAATTGCTCAAACCTCATAAATTTTCGTTTGGTTTCATCAAACCCATCCTAATTTCGTCAAACCCATGCTAATTTTGTCAAACCTCACATAAATTTTCAAACCTCACATAAGTTTTCGTTCGGTTTCATCAAACCCATCCTAATTTCTTCAAACCCATGCTAAATTGCTCAAACCTCAGATAAATTTTCAAACCTCATAAATTTTCGTTCGGTTTCATCAAACCCATCCTAATTTCTTCAAACCCATGCTAAATTGCTCAAACCTCAGATAAATTTTCAAACCTCATAAATTTTCGTTCGGTTTCATCAAACCCATCCTAATTTCTTCAAACCCATGCTAAATTGCTCAAACCTCATAAATTTTCGTTTGGTTTCATCAAACCCATCCTAATTTCGTCAAACCCATGCTAATTTTGTCAAACCTCACATAAATTTACAAACCTCACATAAATTTTCGTTCGGTTTCATCAAACCCATCCTAATTTCTTCAAACCCATGCTAAATTGCTCAAACCTCAGATAAATTTTCAAACCTCATAAATTTTCGTTCGGTTTCATCAAACCCATCCTAATTTCTTCAAACCCATGCTAAATTGCTCAAACCTCATAAATTTTCGTTCGGTTTCATCAAACCCATCCTAATTTCTTCAAACCCATGCTAAATTGCTCAAACCTCATAAATTTTCGTTTGGTTTCATCAAACCCATCCTAATTTCGTCAAACCCATGCTAATTTTGTCAAACCTCACATAAATTTTCAAACCTCACATAAATTTTCGTTCGGTTTCATCAAACCCATCCTAATTTCTTCAAACCCATGCTAAATTGCTCAAACCTCAGATAAATTTTCAAACCTCATAAATTTTCGTTCGGTTTCATCAAACCCATCCTAATTTCTTCAAACCCATGCTAAATTGCTCAAACCTCATAAATTTTCGTTTGGTTTCATCAAACCCATCCTAATTTCGTCAAACCCATGCCAATTTTGTCAAACCTCACATAAATTTTCAAACCTCATAAATTTTCGTTCGGTTTCATCAAACCCATCCTAATTTCTTCAAACCCATGCTAAATTGCTCAAACCTCAGATAAATTTTCAAACCTCATAAATTTTCGTTCGGTTTCATCAAACCCATCCTAATTTCTTCAAACCCATGCTAAATTGCTCAAACCTCAGATAAATTTTCAAACCTCATAAATTTTCGTTCGGTTTCATCAAACCCATCCTAATTTCTTCAAACCCATGCTAAATTGCTCAAACCTCGTAAATTTTCGTTTGGTTTCATCAAACCCATCCTAATTTCGTCAAACCCATGCTAATTTTGTCAAACCTCACATAAATTTTCAAACCTCACATAAATTTTCGTTCGGTTTCATCAAACCCATCCTAATTTCTTCAAACCCATGCTAAATTGCTCAAACCTCAGATAAATTTTCAAACCTCATAAATTTTCGTTCGGTTTCATCAAACCCATCCTAATTTCTTCAAACCCATGCTAAATTGCTCAAACCTCATAAATTTTCGTTTGGTTTCATCAAACCCATCCTAATTTCGTCAAACCCATGCTAATTTTGTCAAACCTCACATAAATTTTCAAACCTCACATAAGTTTTCGTTCGGTTTCATCAAACCCATCCTAATTTCTTCAAACCCATGCTGAATTGCTCAAACCTCAGATAAATTTTCAAACCTCATAAATTTTCGTTCGGTTTCATCAAACCCATCCTAATTTCTTCAAACCCATGCTAAATTGCTCAAACCTCAGATAAATTTTCAAACCTCATAAATTTTCGTTCGGTTTCATCAAACCCATCCTAATTTCTTCAAACCCATGCTAAATTGCTCAAACCTCATAAATTTTCGTTTGGTTTCATCAAACCCATCCTAATTTCGTCAAACCCATGCTAATTTTGTCAAACCTCACATAAATTTACAAACCTCACATAAATTTTCGTTCGGTTTCATCAAACCCATCCTAATTTCTTCAAACCCATGCTAAATTGCTCAAACCTCAGATAAATTTTCAAACCTCATAAATTTTCGTTCGGTTTCATCAAACCCATCCTAATTTCTTCAAACCCATGCTAAATTGCTCAAACCTCATAAATTTTCGTTTGGTTTCATCAAACCCATCCTAATTTCGTCAAACCCATGCCAATTTTGTCAAACCTCAGATACATTTTCAAACCTCATAAATTTTCGTTCGGTTTCATCAAACCCATCCTAATTTCTTCAAACCCATGCTAAATTGCTCAAACCTCATAAATTTTCGTTCGGTTTCATCAAACCCATCCTAATTTCTTCAAACCCATGCTAAATTGCTCAAACCTCATAAATTTTCGTTTGGTTTCATCAAACCCATCCTAATTTCGTCAAACCCATGCTAATTTTGTCAAACCTCACATAAATTTTCAAACCTCACATAAATTTTCGTTCGGTTTCATCAAACCCATCCTAATTTCTTCAAACCCATGCTAAATTGCTCAAACCTCAGATAAATTTTCAAACCTCATAAATTTTCGTTCGGTTTCATCAAACCCATCCTAATTTCTTCAAACCCATGCTAAATTGCTCAAACCTCATAAATTTTCGTTTGGTTTCATCAAACCCATCCTAATTTCGTCAAACCCATGCCAATTTTGTCAAACCTCACATAAATTTTCAAACCTCATAAATTTTCGTTCGGTTTCATCAAACCCATCCTAATTTCTTCAAACCCATGCTAAATTGCTCAAACCTCAGATAAATTTTCAAACCTCATAAATTTTCGTTCGGTTTCATCAAACCCATCCTAATTTCTTCAAACCCATGCTAAATTGCTCAAACCTCAGATAAATTTTCAAACCTCATAAATTTTCGTTCGGTTTCATCAAACCCATCCTAATTTCTTCAAACCCATGCTAAATTGCTCAAACCTCATAAATTTTCGTTTGGTTTCATCAAACCCATCCTAATTTCGTCAAACCCATGCTAATTTTGTCAAACCTCACATAAATTTTCAAACCTCACATAAATTTTCGTTCGGTTTCATCAAACCCATCCTAATTTCTTCAAACCCATGCTAAATTGCTCAAACCTCAGATAAATTTTCAAACCTCATAAATTTTCGTTCGGTTTCATCAAACCCATCCTAATTTCTTCAAACCCATGCTAAATTGCTCAAACCTCAGATAAATTTTCAAACCTCATAAATTTTCGTTCGGTTTCATCAAACCCATCCTAATTTCTTCAAACCCATGCTAAATTGCTCAAACCTCATAAATTTTCGTTTGGTTTCATCAAACCCATCCTAATTTCGTCAAACCCATGCCAATTTTGTCAAACCTCACATAAATTTTCAAACCTCATAAATTTTCGTTCGGTTTCATCAAACCCATCCTAATTTCTTCAAACCCATGCTAAATTGCTCAAACCTCAGATAAATTTTCAAACCTCATAAATTTTCGTTCGGTTTCATCAAACCCATCCTAATTTCTTCAAACCCATGCTAAATTGCTCAAACCTCATACATTTTCGTTCGGTTTCATCAAACCCATCCTAATTTCTTCAAACCCATGCTAAATTGCTCAAACCTCAGATAAATTTTCAAACCTCATAAATTTTCGTTCGGTTTCATCAAACCCATCCTAATTTCTTCAAACCCATGCTAAATTGCTCAAACCTCGTAAATTTTCGTTTGGTTTCATCAAACCCATCCTAATTTCGTCAAACCCATGCTAATTTTGTCAAACCTCACATAAATTTTCAAACCTCACATAAATTTTCGTTCGGTTTCATCAAACCCATCCTAATTTCTTCAAACCCATGCTAAATTGCTCAAACCTCAGATAAATTTTCAAACCTCATAAATTTTCGTTCGGTTTCATCAAACCCATCCTAATTTCTTCAAACCCATGCTAAATTGCTCAAACCTCATAAATTTTCGTTTGGTTTCATCAAACCCATCCTAATTTCGTCAAACCCATGCTAATTTTGTCAAACCTCACATAAATTTTCAAACCTCACATAAGTTTTCGTTCGGTTTCATCAAACCCATCCTAATTTCTTCAAACCCATGCTGAATTGCTCAAACCTCAGATAAATTTTCAAACCTCATAAATTTTCGTTCGGTTTCATCAAACCCATCCTAATTTCTTCAAACCCATGCTAAATTGCTCAAACCTCAGATAAATTTTCAAACCTCATAAATTTTCGTTCGGTTTCATCAAACCCATCCTAATTTCTTCAAACCCATGCTAAATTGCTCAAACCTCATAAATTTTCGTTTGGTTTCATCAAACCCATCCTAATTTCGTCAAACCCATGCTAATTTTGTCAAACCTCACATAAATTTACAAACCTCACATAAATTTTCGTTCGGTTTCATCAAACCCATCCTAATTTCTTCAAACCCATGCTAAATTGCTCAAACCTCAGATAAATTTTCAAACCTCATAAATTTTCGTTCGGTTTCATCAAACCCATCCTAATTTCTTCAAACCCATGCTAAATTGCTCAAACCTCATAAATTTTCGTTTGGTTTCATCAAACCCATCCTAATTTCGTCAAACCCATGCCAATTTTGTCAAACCTCAGATAAATTTTCAAACCTCATAAATTTTCGTTCGGTTTCATCAAACCCATCCTAATTTCTTCAAACCCATGCTAAATTGCTCAAACCTCATAAATTTTCGTTCGGTTTCATCAAACCCATCCTAATTTCTTCAAACCCATGCTAAATTGCTCAAACCTCATAAATTTTCGTTTGGTTTCATCAAACCCATCCTAATTTCGTCAAACCCATGCTAATTTTGTCAAACCTCACATAAATTTTCAAACCTCACATAAATTTTCGTTCGGTTTCATCAAACCCATCCTAATTTCTTCAAACCCATGCTAAATTGCTCAAACCTCAGATAAATTTTCAAACCTCATAAATTTTCGTTCGGTTTCATCAAACCCATCCTAATTTCTTCAAACCCATGCTAAATTGCTCAAACCTCATAAATTTTCGTTTGGTTTCATCAAACCCATCCTAATTTCGTCAAACCCATGCCAATTTTGTCAAACCTCACATAAATTTTCAAACCTCATAAATTTTCGTTCGGTTTCATCAAACCCATCCTAATTTCTTCAAACCCATGCTAAATTGCTCAAACCTCAGATAAATTTTCAAACCTCATAAATTTTCGTTCGGTTTCATCAAACCCATCCTAATTTCTTCAAACCCATGCTAAATTGCTCAAACCTCAGATAAATTTTCAAACCTCATAAATTTTCGTTCGGTTTCATCAAACCCATCCTAATTTCTTCAAACCCATGCTAAATTGCTCAAACCTCATAAATTTTCGTTTGGTTTCATCAAACCCATCCTAATTTCGTCAAACCCATGCTAATTTTGTCAAACCTCACATAAATTTTCAAACCTCACATAAATTTTCGTTCGGTTTCATCAAACCCATCCTAATTTCTTCAAACCCATGCTAAATTGCTCAAACCTCAGATAAATTTTCAAACCTCATAAATTTTCGTTCGGTTTCATCAAACCCATCCTAATTTCTTCAAACCCATGCTAAATTGCTCAAACCTCAGATAAATTTTCAAACCTCATAAATTTTCGTTCGGTTTCATCAAACCCATCCTAATTTCTTCAAACCCATGCTAAATTGCTCAAACCTCATAAATTTTCGTTTGGTTTCATCAAACCCATCCTAATTTCGTCAAACCCATGCCAATTTTGTCAAACCTCACATAAATTTTCAAACCTCATAAATTTTCGTTCGGTTTCATCAAACCCATCCTAATTTCTTCAAACCCATGCTAAATTGCTCAAACCTCAGATAAATTTTCAAACCTCATAAATTTTCGTTCGGTTTCATCAAACCCATCCTAATTTCTTCAAACCCATGCTAAATTGCTCAAACCTCATAAATTTTCGTTCGGTTTCATCAAACCCATCCTAATTTCTTCAAACCCATGCTAAATTGCTCAAACCTCAGATAAATTTTCAAACCTCATAAATTTTCGTTCGGTTTCATCAAACCCATCCTAATTTCTTCAAACCCATGCTAAATTGCTCAAACCTCATAAATTTTCGTTTGGTTTCATCAAACCCATCCTAATTTCGTCAAACCCATGCTAATTTTGTCAAACCTCACATAAATTTTCAAACCTCACATAAATTTTCGTTCGGTTTCATCAAACCCATCCTAATTACTTCAAACCAATGCTAAATTGCTCAAACCTCAGATAAATTTTCAAACCTCATAAATTTTCGTTCGGTTTCATCAAACCCATCCTAATTTCTTCAAACCCATGCTAAATTGCTCAAACCTCAGATAAATTTTCAAACCTCATAAATTTTCGTTCGGTTTCATCAAACCCATCCTAATTTCTTCAAACCCATGCTAAATTGCTCAAACCTCATAAATTTTCGTTTGGTTTCATCAAACCCATCCTAATTTCGTCAAACCCATGCTAATTTTGTCAAACCTCACATAAATTTTCAAACCTCACATAAATTTTCGTTCGGTTTCATCAAACCCATCCTAATTTCTTCAAACCCATGCTAAATTGCTCAAACCTCAGATAAATTTTCAAACCTCATAAATTTTCGTTCGGTTTCATCAAACCCATCCTAATTTCTTCAAACCCATGCTAAATTGCTCAAACCTCAGATAAATTTTCAAACCTCATAAATTTTCGTTCGGTTTCATCAAACCCATCCTAATTTCTTCAAACCCATGCTAAATTTTCGTTCGGTTTCATCAAACCCATCCTAATTTCTTCAAACCCATGCTAAATTGCTCAAACCTCATAAATTTTCGTTTGGTTTCATCAAACCCATCCTAATTTCGTCAAACCCATGCTAATTTTGTCAAACCTCACATACATTTTCAAACCTCACATAAATTTTCGTTCGGTTTCATCAAACCCATCCTAATTTCTTCAAACCCATGCTAAATTGCTCAAACCTCAGATAAATTTTCAAACCTCATAAATTTTCGTTCGGTTTCATCAAACCCATCCTAATTTCTTCAAACCCATGCTAAATTGCTCAAACCTCATAAATTTTCGTTTGGTTTCATCAAACCCATCCTAATTTCGTCAAACCCATGCTAATTTTGTCAAACCTCACATAAATTTTCAAACCTCACATAAATTTTCGTTCGGTTTCATCAAACCCATCCTAATTTCTTCAAACCCATGCTAAATTGCTCAAACCTCAGATAAATTTTCAAACCTCATAAATTTTCGTTCGGTTTCATCAAACCCATCCTAATTTCTTCAAACCCATGCTAAATTGCTCAAACCTCATAAATTTTCGTTTGGTTTCATCAAACCCATCCTAATTTCGTCAAACCCATGCTAATTTTGTCAAACCTCACATAAATTTTCAAACCTCACATAAATTTTCGTTCGGTTTCATCAAACCCATCCTAATTTCTTCAAACCCATGCTAAATTGCTCAAACCTCAGATAAATTTTCAAACCTCATAAATTTTCGTTCGGTTTCATCAAACCCATCCTAATTTCTTCAAACCCATGCTAAATTGCTCAAACCTCAGATAAATTTTCAAACCTCATAAATTTTCGTTCGGTTTCATCAAACCCATCCTAATTTCTTCAAACCCATGCTAAATTGCTCAAACCTCATAAATTTTCGTTCGGTTTCATCAAACCCATCCTAATTTCTTCAAACCCATGCTAAATTGCTCAAACCTCATAAATTTTCGTTTGGTTTCATCAAACCCATCCTAATTTCGTCAAACCCATGCTAATTTTGTCAAACCTCACATAAATTTTCAAACCTCACATAAATTTTCGTTCGGTTTCATCAAACCCATCCTAATTTCTTCAAACCCATGCTAAATTGCTCAAACCTCAGATAAATTTTCAAACCTCATAAATTTTCGTTCGGTTTCATCAAACCCATCCTAATTTCTTCAAACCCATGCTAAATTGCTCAAACCTCATAAATTTTCGTTCGGTTTCATCAAACCCATCCTAATTTCTTCAAACCCATGCTAAATTGCTCAAACCTCATAAATTTTCGTTTGGTTTCATCAAACCCATCCTAATTTCGTCAAACCCATGCTAATTTTGTCAAACCTCACATAAATTTTCAAACCTCACATAAATTTTCGTTCGGTTTCATCAAACCCATCCTAATTTCTTCAAACCCATGCTAAATTGCTCAAACCTCAGATAAATTTTCAAACCTCATAAATTTTCGTTCGGTTTCATCAAACCCATCCTAATTTCTTCAAATCCATGCTAAATTGCTCAAACCTCATAAATTTTCGTTTGGTTTCATCAAACCCATCCTAATTTCGTCAAACCCATGCCAATTTTGTCAAACCTCACATAAATTTTCAAACCTCATAAATTTTCGTTCGGTTTCATCAAACCCATCCTAATTTCTTCAAACCCATGCTAAATTGCTCAAACCTCAGATAAATTTTCAAACCTCATAAATTTTCGTTCGGTTTCATCAAACCCATCCTAATTTCTTCAAACCCATGCTAAATTGCTCAAACCTCATAAATTTTCGTTCGGTTTCATCAAACCCATCCTAATTTCTTCAAACCCATGCTAAATTGCTCAAACCTCATAAATTTTCGTTTGGTTTCATCAAACCCATCCTAATTTCGTCAAACCCATGCTAATTTTGTCAAACCTCACATAAATTTTCAAACCTCACATAAATTTTCGTTCGGTTTCATCAAACCCATCCTAATTTATTCAAACCCATGCTAAATTGCTCAAACCTCAGATAAATTTTCAAACCTCATAAATTTTCGTTCGGTTTCATCAAACCCATCCTAATTTCTTCAAACCCATGCTAAATTGCTCAAACCTCATAAATTTTCGTTTGGTTTCATCAAACCCATCCTAATTTCGTCAAACCCATGCCAATTTTGTCAAACCTCACATAAATTTTCAAACCTCATAAATTTTCGTTCGGTTTCATCAAACCCATCCTAATTTCTTCAAACCCATGCTAAATTGCTCAAACCTCAGATAAATTTTCAAACCTCATAAATTTTCGTTCGGTTTCATCAAACCCATCCTAATTTCTTCAAACCCATGCTAAATTGCTCAAACCTCATAAATTTTCGTTTGGTTTCATCAAACCCATCCTAATTTCGTCAAACCCATGCCAATTTTGTCAAACCTCACATAAATTTTCAAACCTCATAAATTTTCGTTCGGTTTCATCAAACCCATCCTAATTTCTTCAAACCCATGCTAAATTGCTCAAACCTCAGATAAATTTTCAAACCTCATAAATTTTCGTTCGGTTTCATCAAACCCATCCTAATTTCTTCAAACCCATGCTAAATTGCTCAAACCTCATAAATTTTCGTTTGGTTTCATCAAACCCATCCTAATTTCTTCAAACCCATGCTAAATTGCTCAAACCTCATAAATTTTCGTTCGGTTTCATCAAACCCATCCTAATTTCTTCAAACCCATGCTAAATTGCTCAAACCTCATAAATTTTCGTTTGGTTTCATCAAACCCATCCTAATTTCGTCAAACCCATGCTAATTTTGTCAAACCTCACATAAATTTTCAAACCTCACATAAATTTTCGTTCGGTTTCATCAAACCCATCCTAATTTCTTCAAACCCATGCTAAATTGCTCAAACCTCATAAATTTTCGTTTGGTTTCATCAAACCCATCCTAATTTCGTCAAACCCATGCTAATTTTGTCAAACCTCACATAAATTTTCAAACCTCACATAAATTTTCGTTCGGTTTCATCAAACCCATCCTAATTTCTTCAAACCCATGCTAAATTGCTCAAACCTCAGATAAATTTTCAAACCTCATAAATTTTCGTTCGGTTTCATCAAACCCATCCTAATTTCTTCAAACCCATGCTAAATTGCTCAAACCTCATAAATTTTCGTTTTGTTTCATCAAACCCATCCTAATTTCGTCAAACCCATGCCAATTTTGTCAAACCTCACATAAATTTTCAAACCTCATAAATTTTCGTTCGGTTTCATCAAACCCATCCTAATTTCTTCAAACCCATGCTAAATTGCTCAAACCTCAGATAAATTTTCAAACCTCATAAATTTTCGTTCGGTTTCATCAAACCCATCCTAATTTCTTCAAACCCATGCTAAATTGCTCAAACCTCATAAATTTTCGTTTGGTTTCATCAAACCCATCCTAATTTCTTCAAACCCATGCTAAATTGCTCAAACCTCATAAATTTTCGTTCGGTTTCATCAAACCCATCCTAATTTCTTCAAACCCATGCTAAATTGCTCAAACCTCATAAATTTTCGTTTGGTTTCATCAAACCCATCCTAATTTCGTCAAACCCATGCTAATTTTGTCAAACCTCACATAAATTTTCAAACCTCACATAAATTTTCGTTCGGTTTCATCAAACCCATCCTAATTTCTTCAAACCCATGCTAAATTGCTCAAACCTCATAAATTTTCGTTTGGTTTCATCAAACCCATCCTAATTTCGTCAAACCCATGCTAATTTTGTCAAACCTCACATAAATTTTCAAACCTCACATAAATTTTCGTTCGGTTTCATCAAACCCATCCTAATTTCTTCAAACCCATGCTAAATTGCTCAAACCTCAGATAAATTTTCAAACCTCATAAATTTTCGTTCGGTTTCATCAAACCCATCCTAATTTCTTCAAACCCATGCTAAATTGCTCAAACCTCATAAATTTTCGTTTGGTTTCATCAAACCCATCCTAATTTCGTCAAACCCATGCCAATTTTGTCAAACCTCACATAAATTTTCAAACCTCATAAATTTTCGTTCGGTTTCATCAAACCCATCCTAATTTCTTCAAACCCATGCTAAATTGCTCAAACCTCATAAATTTTCGTTCGGTTTCATCAAACCCATCCTAATTTCTTCAAACCCATGCTAAATTGCTCAAACCTCATACATTTTCGTTTGGTTTCATCAAACCCATCCTAATTTCGTCAAACCCATGCTAATTTTGTCAAACCTCACATAAATTTTCAAACCTCACATAAATTTTCGTTCGGTTTCATCAAACCCATCCTAATTTCTTCAAACCCATGCTAAATTGCTCAAACCTCAGATAAATTTTCAAACCTCATAAATTTTCGTTCGGTTTCATCAAACCCATCCTAATTTCTTCAAACCCATGCTAAATTGCTCAAACCTCATAAATTTTCGTTTGGTTTCATCAAACCCATCCTAATTTCGTCAAACCCATGCCAATTTTGTCAAACCTCACATAAATTTTCAAACCTCATAAATTTTCGTTCGGTTTCATCAAACCCATCCTAATTTCTTCAAACCCATGCTAAATTGCTCAAACCTCAGATAAATTTTCAAACCTCATAAATTTTCGTTCGGTTTCATCAAACCCATCCTAATTTCTTCAAACCCATGCTAAATTGCTCAAACCTCAGATAAATTTTCAAACCTCATAAATTTTCGTTCGGTTTCATCAAACCCATCCTAATTTCTTCAAACCCATGCTAAATTGCTCAAACCTCATAAATTTTCGTTCGGTTTCATCAAACCCATCCTAATTTCGTCAAACCCATGTTAATTTTGTCAAACCTCACATAAATTTTCAAACCTCACATAAATTTTCGTTCGGTTTCATCAAACCCATCCTAATTTCTTCAAACCCATGCTAAATTGCTCAAACCTCATAAATTTTCGTTTGGTTTCATCAAACCCATCCTAATTTCGTCAAACCCATGCTAATTTTGTCAAACCTCACATAAATTTTCAAACCTCACATAAATTTTCGTTCGGTTTCATCAAACCCATCCTAATTTCTTCAAACCCATGCTAAATTGCTCAAACCTCAGATAAATTGCTCAAACCTCATAAATTTTCGTTTGGTTTCATCAAACCCATCCTAATTTCGTCAAACCCATGCCAATTTTGTCAAACCTCACATAAATTTTCAAACCTCATAAATTTTCGTTCGGTTTCATCAAACCCATCCTAATTTCTTCAAACCCATGCTAAATTGCTCAAACCTCATAAATTTTCGTTTGGTTTCATCAAACCCATCCTAATTTCGTCAAACCCATGCTAATTTTGTCAAACCTCACATAAATTTTCAAACCTCACATAAATTTTCGTTCGGTTTCATCAAACCCATCCTAATTTCTTCAAACCCATGCTAAATTGCTCAAACCTCAGATAAATTGCTCAAACCTCATAAATTTTCGTTTGGTTTCATCAAACCCATCCTAATTTCGTCAAACCCATGCCAATTTTGTCAAACCTCACATAAATTTTCAAACCTCATAAATTTTCGTTCGGTTTCATCAAACCCATCCTAATTTCTTCAAACCCATGCTAAATTGCTCAAACCTCAGATAAATTTTCAAACCTCATAAATTTTCGTTCGGTTTCATCAAACCCATCCTAATTTCTTCAAACCCATGCTAAATTGCTCAAACCTCATAAATTTTCGTTTGGTTTCATCAAACCCATCCTAATTTCGTCAAACCCATGCTAATTTTGTCAAACCTCACATAAATTTTCAAACCTCACATAAATTTTCGTTCGGTTTCATCAAACCCATCCTAATTTCTTCAAACCCATGCTAAATTGCTCAAACCTCAGATAAATTTTCAAACCTCATAAATTTTCGTTCGGTTTCATCAAACCCATCCTAATTTCTTCAAACCCATGCTAAATTGCTCAAACCTCATAAATTTTCGTTTGGTTTCATCAAACCCATCCTAATTTCTTCAAACCCATGCTAAATTGCTCAAACCTCATAAATTTTCGTTCGGTTTCATCAAACCCATCCTAATTTCTTCAAACCCATGCTAAATTGCTCAAACCTCATAAATTTTCGTTTGGTTTCATCAAACCCATCCTAATTTCGTCAAACCCATGCTAATTTTGTCAAACCTCACATAAATTTTCAAACCTCACATAAATTTTCGTTCGGTTTCATCAAACCCATCCTAATTTCTTCAAACCCATGCTAAATTGCTCAAACCTCAGATAAATTTTCAAACCTCATAAATTTTCGTTCGGTTTCATCAAACCCATCCTAATTTCTTCAAACCCATGCTAAATTGCTCAAACCTCATAAATTTTCGTTTGGTTTCATCAAACCCATCCTAATTTCGTCAAACCCATGCTAATTTTGTCAAACCTCACATAAATTTTCAAACCTCACATAAATTTTCGTTCGGTTTCATCAAACCCATCCTAATTTCTTCAAACCCATGCTAAATTGCTCAAACCTCAGATAAATTTTCAAACCTCATAAATTTTCGTTCGGTTTCATCAAACCCATCCTAATTTCTTCAAACCCATGCTAAATTGCTCAAACCTCCTAAATTTTCGTTTGGTTTCATCAAACCCATCCTAATTTCGTCAAACCCATGCCAATTTTGTCAAACCTCACATAAATTTTCAAACCTCATAAATTTTCGTTCGGTTTCATCAAACCCATCCTAATTTCTTCAAACCCATGCTAAATTGCTCAAACCTCATAAATTTTCGTTTGGTTTCATCAAACCCATCCTAATTTCGTCAAACCCATGCTAATTTTGTCAAACCTCACATAAATTTTCAAACCTCACATAACCTTTCGTTCGGTTTCATCAAACCCATCCTAATTTCTTCAAACCCATGCTAAATTGCTCAAACCTCAGATAAATTTTCAAACCTCATAAATTTTCGTTCGGTTTCATCAAACCCATCCTAATTTCTTCAAACCCATGCTAAATTGCTCAAACCTCATAAATTTTCGTTTGGTTTCATCAAACCCATCCTAATTTCGTCAAACCCATGCCAATTTTGTCAAACCTCACATAAATTTTCAAACCTCATAAATTTTCGTTCGGTTTCATCAAACCCATCCTAATTTCTTCAAACCCATGCTAAATTGCTCAAACCTCAGATAAATTTTCAAACCTCATAAATTTTCGTTCGGTTTCATCAAACCCATCCTAATTTCTTCAAACCCATGCTAAATTGCTCAAACCTCATAAATTTTCGTTTGGTTTCATCAAACCCATCCTAATTTCTTCAAACCCATGCTAAATTGCTCAAACCTCATAAATTTTCGTTCGGTTTCATCAAACCCATCCTAATTTCTTCAAACCCATGCTAAATTGCTCAAACCTCATAAATTTTCGTTTGGTTTCATCAAACCCATCCTAATTTCGTCAAACCCATGCTGATTTTGTCAAACCTCACATAAATTTTCAAACCTCACATAAATTTTCGTTCGGTTTCATCAAACCCATCCTAATTTCTTCAAACCCATGCTAAATTGCTCAAACCTCATAAATTTTCGTTTGGTTTCATCAAACCCATCCTAATTTCGTCAAACCCATGCTAATTTTGTCAAACCTCACATAAATTTTCAAACCTCACATAAATTTTCGTTCGGTTTCATCAAACCCATCCTAATTTCATCAAACCCATGCTAAATTGCTCAAACCTCAGATAAATTTTCAAACCTCATAAATTTTCGTTCGGTTTCATCAAACCCATCCTAATTTCTTCAAACCCATGCTAAATTGCTCAAACCTCATAAATTTTCGTTCGGTTTCATCAAACCCATCCTAATTTCTTCAAACCCATGCTAAATTGCTCAAACCTCAGATAAATTTTCAAACCTCATAAATTTTCGTTCGGTTTCATCAAACCCATCCTAATTTCTTCAAACCCATGCTAAATTGCTCAAACCTCATAAATTTTCGTTTGGTTTCATCAAACCCATCCTAATTTCTTCAAACCCATGCTAAATTGCTCAAACCTCATAAATTTTCGTTCGGTTTCATCAAACCCATCCTAATTTCTTCAAACCCATGCTAAATTGCTCAAACCTCATAAATTTTCGTTTGGTTTCATCAAACCCATCCTAATTTCGTCAAACCCATGCTAATTTTGTCAAACCTCACATAAATTTTCAAACCTCACATAAATTTTCGTTCGGTTTCATCAAACCCATCCTAATTTCTTCAAACCCATGCTAAATTGCTCAAACCTCAGATAAATTTTCAAACCTCATAAATTTTCGTTCGGTTTCATCAAACCCATCCTAATTTCTTCAAACCCATGCTAAATTGCTCAAACCTCATAAATTTTCGTTTGGTTTCATCAAACCCATCCTAATTTCGTCAAACCCATGCCAATTTTGTCAAACCTCACATAAATTTTCAAACCTCATAAATTTTCGTCGGTTTCATCAAACCCATCCTAATTTCGTCAAACCCATGCTAATTTTGTCAAACCTCACATAAATTTTCAAACCTCACATAAATTTTCGTTCGGTTTCATCAAACCCATCCTAATTTCTTCACACCCATGCTAAATTGCTCAAACCTCAGATAAATTTTCAAACCTCATAAATTTTCGTTCGGTTTCATCAAACCCATCCTAATTTCTTCAAACCCATGCTAAATTGCTCAAACCTCATAAATTTTCGTTTGGTTTCATCAAACCCATCCTAATTTCGTCAAACCCATGCCAATTTTGTCAAACCTCACATAAATTTTCAAACCTCATAAATTTTCGTTCGGTTTCATCAAACCCATCCTAATTTCTTCAAACCCATGCTAAATTGCTCAAACCTCAGATAAATTTTCAAACCTCATAAATTTTCGTTCGGTTTCATCAAACCCATCCTAATTTCTTCAAACCCATGCTAAATTGCTCAAACCTCATAAATTTTCGTTTGGTTTCATCAAACCCATCCTAATTTCGTCAAACCCATGCCAATTTTGTCAAACCTCACATAAATTTTCAAACCTCATAAATTTTCGTTCGGTTTCATCAAACCCATCCTAATTTCTTCAAACCCATGCTAAATTGCTCAAACCTCATAAATTTTCGTTTGGTTTCATCAAACCCATCCTAATTTCGTCAAACCCATGCTAATTTTGTCAAACCTCACATAAATTTTCAAACCTCACATAAATTTTCGTTCGGTTTCATCAAACCCATCCTAATTTCTTCAAACCCATGCTAAATTGCTCAAACCTCAGATAAATTTTCAAACCTCATAAATTTTCGTTCGGTTTCATCAAACCCATCCTAATTTCTTCAAACCCATGCTAAATTGCTCAAACCTCATAAATTTTCGTTTGGTTTCATCAAACCCATCCTAATTTCGTCAAACCCATGCCAATTTTGTCAAACCTCACATAAATTTTCAAACCTCATAAATTTTCGTTCGGTTTCATCAAACCCATCCTAATTTCTTCAAACCCATGCTAAATTGCTCAAACCTCAGATAAATTTTCAAACCTCATAAATTTTCGTTCGGTTTCATCAAACCCATCCTAATTTCTTCAAACCCATTCTAAATTGCTCAAACCTCATAAATTTTCGTTTGGTTTCATCAAACCCATCCTAATTTCTTCAAACCCATGCTAAATTGCTCAAACCTCATAAATTTTCGTTCGGTTTCATCAAACCCATCCTAATTTCTTCAAACCCATGCTAAATTGCTCAAACCTCATAAATTTTCGTTTGGTTTCATCAAACCCATCCTAATTTCGTCAAACCCATGCTAATTTTGTCAAACCTCACATAAATTTTCAAACCTCACATAAATTTTCGTTCGGTTTCATCAAACCCATCCTAATTTCTTCAAACCCATGCTAAATTGCTCAAACCTCAGATAAATTTTCAAACCTCATAAATTTTCGTTCGGTTTCATCAAACCCATCCTAATTTCTTCAAACCCATGCTAAATTGCTCAAACCTCATAAATTTTCGTTTGGTTTCATCAAACCCATCCTAATTTCGTCAAACCCATGCCAATTTTGTCAAACCTCACATAAATTTTCAAACCTCATAAATTTTCGTTCGGTTTCATCAAACCCATCCTAATTTCTTCAAACCCATGCTAAATTGCTCAAACCTCAGATAAATTTTCAAACCTCATAAATTTTCGTTCGGTTTCATCAAACCCATCCTAATTTCTTCAAACCCATGCTAAATTGCTCAAACCTCATAAATTTTCGTTTGGTTTCATCAAACCCATCCTAATTTCGTCAAACCCATGCCAATTTTGTCAAACCTCACATAAATTTTCAAACCTCATAAATTTTCGTTCGGTTTCATCAAACCCATCCTAATTTCTTCAAACCCATGCTAAATTGCTCAAACCTCAGATAAATTTTCAAACCTCATAAATTTTCGTTCGGTTTCATCAAACCCATCCTAATTTCTTCAAACCCATGCTAAATTGCTCAAACCTCATAAATTTTCGTTTGGTTTCATCAAACCCATCCTAATTTCGTCAAACCCATGCTAAGTTTGTCAAACCTCACATAAATTTTCAAACCTCACATAAATTTTCGTTCGGTTTCATCAAACCCATCCTAATTTCTTCAAACCCATGCTAAATTGCTCAAACCTCATAAATTTTCGTTCGGTTTCATCAAACCCATCCTAATTTCTTCAAACCCATGCTAAATTGCTCAAACCTCATAAATTTTCGTTTGGTTTCATCAAACTCATCCTAATTTCGTCAAACCCATGCTAATTTTGTCAAACCTCACATAAATTTTCAAACCTCACATAAATTTTCGTTCGGTTTCATCAAACCCATCCTAATTTCTTCAAACCCATGCTAAATTGCTCAAACCTCATAAATTTTCGTTCGGTTTCATCAAACCCATCCTAATTTCTTCAAACCCATGCTAAATTGCTCAAACCTCATAAATTTTCGTTCGGTTTCATCAAACCCATCCTAATTTCTTCAAACCCATGCTAAATTGCTCAAACCTCATAAATTTTCGTTTGGTTTCATCAAACCCATCCTAATTTCGTCAAACCCATGCTAATTTTGTCAAACCTCACATAAATTTTCAAACCTCACATAAATTTTCGTTCGGTTTCATCAAACCCATCCTAATTTCTTCAAACCCATGCTAAATTGCTCAAACCTCAGATAAATTTTCAAACCTCATAAATTTTCGTTCGGTTTCATCAAACCCATCCTAATTTCTTCAAACCCATGCTAAATTGCTCAAACCTCATAAATTTTCGTTTGGTTTCATCAAACCCATCCTAATTTCGTCAAACCCATGCCAATTTTGTCAAACCTCACATAAATTTTCAAACCTCATAAATTTTCGTTCGGTTTCATCAAACCCATCCTAATTTCTTCAAACCCATGCTAAATTGCTCAAACCTCAGATAAATTTTCAAACCTCATAAATTTTCGTTCGGTTTCATCAAACCCATCCTAATTTCTTCAAACCCATGCTAAATTGCTCAAACCTCATAAATTTTCGTTTGGTTTCATCAAACCCATCCTAATTTCGTCAAACCCATGCCAATTTTGTCAAACCTCACATAAATTTTCAAACCTCATAAATTTTCGTTCGGTTTCATCAAACCCATCCTAATTTCTTCAAACCCATGCTAAATTGCTCAAACCTCATAAATTTTCGTTTGGTTTCATCAAACCCATCCTAATTTCGTCAAACCCATGCCAATTTTGTCAAACCTCACATAAATTTTCAAACCTCATAAATTTTCGTTCGGTTTCATCAAACCCATCCTAATTTCTTCAAACCCATGCTAAATTGCTCAAACCTCATAAATTTTCGTTTGGTTTCATCAAACCCATCCTAATTTCGTCAAACCCATGCTAATTTTGTCAAACCTCACATAAATTTTCAAACCTCACATAAATTTTCGTTCGGTTTCATCAAACCCATCCTAATTTCTTCAAACCCATGCTAAATTGCTCAAACCTCAGATAAATTTTCAAACCTCATAAATTTTCGTTCGGTTTCATCAAACCCATCCTAATTTCTTCAAACCCATGCTAAATTGCTCAAACCTCAGATAAATTTTCAAACCTCATAAATTTTCGTTCGGTTTCATCAAACCCATCCTAATTTCTTCAAACCCATGCTAAATTGCTCAAACCTCATAAATTTTCGTTTGGTTTCATCAAACCCATCCTAATTTCGTCAAACCCATGCTAATTTTGTCAAACCTCACATAAATTTTCAAACCTCACATAAATTTTCGTTCGGTTTCATCAAACCCATCCTAATTTCTTCAAACCCATGCTAAATTGCTCAAACCTCAGATAAATTTTCAAACCTCATAAATTTTCGTTCGGTTTCATCAAACCCATCCTAATTTCTTCAAACCCATGCTAAATTGCTCAAACCTCATAAATTTTCGTTTGGTTTCATCAAACCCATCCTAATTTCGTCAAACCCATGCTAATTTTGTCAAACCTCACATAAATTTTCAAACCTCACATAAATTTTCGTTCGGTTTCATCAAACCCATCCTAATTTCTTCAAACCCATGCTAAATTGCTCAAACCTCAGATAAATTTTCAAACCTCATAAATTTTCGTTCGGTTTCATCAAACCCATCCTAATTTCTTCAAACCCATGCTAAATTGCTCAAACCCATCCTAATTTCGTCAAACCCATGCCAATTTTGTCAAACCTCAGATAAATTTTCAAACCTCATAAATTTTCGTTCGGTTTCATCAAACCCATCCTAATTTCTTCAAACCCATGCTAAATTGCTCAAACCTCATAAATTTTCGTTCGGTTTCATCAAACCCATCCTAATTTCTTCAAACCCATGCTAAATTGCTCAAACCTCATAAATTTTCGTTTGGTTTCATCAAACCCATCCTAATTTCGTCAAACCCATGCTAATTTTGTCAAACCTCACATAAATTTTCAAACCTCACATAAATTTTCGTTCGGTTTCATCAAACCCATCCTAATTTCTTCAAACCCATGCTAAATTGCTCAAACCTCAGATAAATTTTCAAACCTCATAAATTTTCGTTCGGTTTCATCAAACCCATCCTAATTTCTTCAAACCCATGCTAAATTGCTCAAACCTCATAAATTTTCGTTTGGTTTCATCAAACCCATCCTAATTTCGTCAAACCCATGCTAATTTTGTCAAACCTCACATAAATTTTCAAACCTCACATAAATTTTCGTTCGGTTTCATCAAACCCATCCTAATTTCTTCAAACCCATGCTAAATTGCTCAAACCTCAGATAAATTTTCAAACCTCATAAATTTTCGTTCGGTTTCATCAAACCCATCCTAATTTCTTCAAACCCATGCTAAATTGCTCAAACCTCATAAATTTTCGTTTGGTTTCATCAAACCCATCCTAATTTCGTCAAACCCATGCTAATTTTGTCAAACCTCACATAAATTTTCAAACCTCACATAAATTTTCGTTCGGTTTCATCAAACCCATCCTAATTTCTTCAAACCCATGCTAAATTGCTCAAACCTCAGATAAATTTTCAAACCTCATAAATTTTCGTTCGGTTTCATCAAACCCATCCTAATTTCTTCAAACCCATGCTAAATTGCTCAAACCTCATAAATTTTCGTTTGGTTTCATCAAACCCATCCTAATTTCGTCAAACCCATGCTAATTTTGTCAATCCTCACATAAATTTTCAAACCTCACATAAATTTTCGTTCGGTTTCATCAAACCCATCCTAATTTCTTCAAACCCATGCTAAATTGCTCAAACCTCAGATAAATTTTCAAACCTCATAAATTTTCGTTCGGTTTCATCAAACCCATCCTAATTTCTTCAAACCCATGCTAAATTGCTCAAACCTCAGATAAATTTTCAAACCTCATAAATTTTCGTTCGGTTTCATCAAACCCATCCTAATTTCTTCAAACCCATGCTAAATTGCTCAAACCTCATAAATTTTCGTTCGGTTTCATCAAACCCATCCTAATTTCTTCAAACCCATGCTAAATTGCTCAAACCTCAGATAAATTTTCAAACCTCATAAATTTTCGTTCGGTTTCATCAAACCCATCCTAATTTCTTCAAACCCATGCTAAATTGCTCAAACCTCATAAATTTTCGTTTGGTTTCATCAAACCCATCCTAATTTCGTCAAACCCATGCTAATTTTGTCAAACCTCACATAAATTTTCAAACCTCACATAAATTTTCGTTCGGTTTCATCAAACCCATCCTAATTTCTTCAAACCCATGCTAAATTGCTCAAACCTCAGATAAATTTTCAAACCTCATAAATTTTCGTTCGGTTTCATCAAACCCATCCTAATTTCTTCAAACCCATGCTAAATTGCTCAAACCCCATAAATTTTCGTTTGGTTTCATCAAACCCATCCTAATTTCGTCAAACCCATGCCAATTTTGTCAAACCTCACATAAATTTTCAAACCTCATAAATTTTCGTTCGGTTTCATCAAACCCATCCTAATTTCTTCAAACCCATGCTAAATTGCTCAAACCTCAGATAAATTTTCAAACCTCATAAATTTTCGTTCGGTTTCATCAAACCCATCCTAATTTCTTCAAACCCATGCTAAATTGCTCAAACCTCATAAATTTTCGTTCGGTTTCATCAAACCCATCCTAATTTCTTCAAACCCATGCTAAATTGCTCAAACCTCAGATAAATTTTCAAACCTCATAAATTTTCGTTCGGTTTCATCAAACCCATCCTAATTTCTTCAAACCCATGCTAAATTGCTCAAACCTCATAAATTTTCGTTTGGTTTCATCAAACCCATCCTAATTTCGTCAAACCCATGCTAATTTTGTCAAACCTCACATAAATTTTCAAACCTCACATAAATTTTCGTTCGGTTTCATCAAACCCATCCTAATTTCTTCAAACCCATGCTAAATTGCTCAAACCTCAGATAAATTTTCAAACCTCATAAATTTTCGTTCGGTTTCATCAAACCCATCCTAATTTCTTCAAACCCATGCTAAATTGCTCAAACCTCAGATAAATTTTCAAACCTCATAAATTTTCGTTCGGTTTCATCAAACCCATCCTAATTTCTTCAAACCCATGCTAAATTGCTCAAACCTCATAAATTTTCGTTTGGTTTCATCAAACCCATCCTAATTTCGTCAAACCCATGCCAATTTTGTCAAACCTCACATAAATTTTCAAACCTCATAAATTTTCGTTCGGTTTCATCAAACCCATCCTAATTTCTTCAAACCCATGCTAAATTGCTCAAACCTCAGATAAATTTTCAAACCTCATAAATTTTCGTTCGGTTTCATCAAACCCATCCTAATTTCTTCAAACCCATTCTAAATTGCTCAAACCTCATAAATTTTCGTTTGGTTTCATCAAACCCATCCTAATTTCTTCAAACCCATGCTAAATTGCTCAAACCTCATAAATTTTCGTTCGGTTTCATCAAACCCATCCTAATTTCTTCAAACCCATGCTAAATTGCTCAAACCTCATAAATTTTCGTTTGGTTTCATCAAACCCATCCTAATTTCGTCAAACCCATGCTAATTTTGTCAAACCTCACATAAATTTTCAAACCTCACATAAATTTTCGTTCGGTTTCATCAAACCCATCCTAATTTCTTCAAACCCATGCTAAATTGCTCAAACCTCAGATAAATTTTCAAACCTCATAAATTTTCGTTCGGTTTCATCAAACCCATCCTAATTTCTTCAAACCCATGCTAAATTGCTCAAACCTCATAAATTTTCGTTTGGTTCCATCAAACCCATCCTAATTTCGTCAAACCCATGCCAATTTTGTCAAACCTCACATAAATTTTCAAACCTCATAAATTTTCGTTCGGTTTCATCAAACCCATCCTAATTTCTTCAAACCCATGCTAAATTGCTCAAACCTCAGATAAATTTTCAAACCTCATAAATTTTCGTTCGGTTTCATCAAACCCATCCTAATTTCTTCAAACCCATGCTAAATTGCTCAAACCTCATAAATTTTCGTTTGGTTTCATCAAACCCATCCTAATTTCGTCAAACCCATGCCAATTTTGTCAAACCTCACATAAATTTTCAAACCTCATAAATTTTCGTTCGGTTTCATCAAACCCATCCTAATTTCTTCAAACCCATGCTAAATTGCTCAAACCTCAGATAAATTTTCAAACCTCATAAATTTTCGTTCGGTTTCATCAAACCCATCCTAATTTCTTCAAACCCATGCTAAATTGCTCAAACCTCATAAATTTTCGTTTGGTTTCATCAAACCCATCCTAATTTCGTCAAACCCATGCTAAGTTTGTCAAACCTCACATAAATTTTCAAACCTCACATAAATTTTCGTTCGGTTTCATCAAACCCATCCTAATTTCTTCAAACCCATGCTAAATTGCTCAAACCTCATAAATTTTCGTTCGGTTTCATCAAACCCATCCTAATTTCTTCAAACCCATGCTAAATTGCTCAAACCTCATAAATTTTCGTTTGGTTTCATCAAACTCATCCTAATTTCGTCAAACCCATGCTAATTTTGTCAAACCTCACATAAATTTTCAAACCTCACATAAATTTTCGTTCGGTTTCATCAAACCCATCCTAATTTCTTCAAACCCATGCTAAATTGCTCAAACCTCATAAATTTTCGTTCGGTTTCATCAAACCCATCCTAATTTCTTCAAACCCATGCTAAATTGCTCAAACCTCATAAATTTTCGTTCGGTTTCATCAAACCCATCCTAATTTCTTCAAACCCATGCTAAATTGCTCAAACCTCATAAATTTTCGTTTGGTTTCATCAAACCCATCCTAATTTCGTCAAACCCATGCTAATTTTGTCAAACCTCACATAAATTTTCAAACCTCACATAAATTTTCGTTCGGTTTCATCAAACCCATCCTAATTTCTTCAAACCCATGCTAAATTGCTCAAACCTCAGATAAATTTTCAAACCTCATAAATTTTCGTTCGGTTTCATCAAACCCATCCTAATTTCTTCAAACCCATGCTAAATTGCTCAAACCTCATAAATTTTCGTTTGGTTTCATCAAACCCATCCTAATTTCGTCAAACCCATGCCAATTTTGTCAAACCTCACATAAATTTTCAAACCTCATAAATTTTCGTTCGGTTTCATCAAACCCATCCTAATTTCTTCAAACCCATGCTAAATTGCTCAAACCTCAGATAAATTTTCAAACCTCATAAATTTTCGTTCGGTTTCATCAAACCCATCCTAATTTCTTCAAACCCATGCTAAATTGCTCAAACCTCATAAATTTTCGTTTGGTTTCATCAAACCCATCCTAATTTCGTCAAACCCATGCCAATTTTGTCAAACCTCACATAAATTTTCAAACCTCATAAATTTTCGTTCGGTTTCATCAAACCCATCCTAATTTCTTCAAACCCATGCTAAATTGCTCAAACCTCATAAATTTTCGTTTGGTTTCATCAAACCCATCCTAATTTCGTCAAACCCATGCTAATTTTGTCAAACCTCACATAAATTTTCAAACCTCACATAAATTTTCGTTCGGTTTCATCAAACCCATCCTAATTTCTTCAAACCCATGCTAAATTGCTCAAACCTCAGATAAATTTTCAAACCTCATAAATTTTCGTTCGGTTTCATCAAACCCATCCTAATTTCTTCAAACCCATGCTAAATTGCTCAAACCTCAGATAAATTTTCAAACCTCATAAATTTTCGTTCGGTTTCATCAAACCCATCCTAATTTCTTCAAACCCATGCTAAATTGCTCAAACCTCATAAATTTTCGTTTGGTTTCATCAAACCCATCCTAATTTCGTCAAACCCATGCTAATTTTGTCAAACCTCACATAAATTTTCAAACCTCACATAAATTTTCGTTCGGTTTCATCAAACCCATCCTAATTTCTTCAAACCCATGCTAAATTGCTCAAACCTCAGATAAATTTTCAAACCTCATAAATTTTCGTTCGGTTTCATCAAACCCATCCTAATTTCTTCAAACCCATGCTAAATTGCTCAAACCTCATAAATTTTCGTTTGGTTTCATCAAACCCATCCTAATTTCGTCAAACCCATGCTAATTTTGTCAAACCTCACATAAATTTTCAAACCTCACATAAATTTTCGTTCGGTTTCATCAAACCCATCCTAATTTCTTCAAACCCATGCTAAATTGCTCAAACCTCAGATAAATTTTCAAACCTCATAAATTTTCGTTCGGTTTCATCAAACCCATCCTAATTTCTTCAAACCCATGCTAAATTGCTCAAACCCATCCTAATTTCGTCAAACCCATGCCAATTTTGTCAAACCTCAGATAAATTTTCAAACCTCATAAATTTTCGTTCGGTTTCATCAAACCCATCCTAATTTCTTCAAACCCATGCTAAATTGCTCAAACCTCATAAATTTTCGTTCGGTTTCATCAAACCCATCCTAATTTCTTCAAACCCATGCTAAATTGCTCAAACCTCATAAATTTTCGTTTGGTTTCATCAAACCCATCCTAATTTCGTCAAACCCATGCTAATTTTGTCAAACCTCACATAAATTTTCAAACCTCACATAAATTTTCGTTCGGTTTCATCAAACCCATCCTAATTTCTTCAAACCCATGCTAAATTGCTCAAACCTCAGATAAATTTTCAAACCTCATAAATTTTCGTTCGGTTTCATCAAACCCATCCTAATTTCTTCAAACCCATGCTAAATTGCTCAAACCTCATAAATTTTCGTTTGGTTTCATCAAACCCATCCTAATTTCGTCAAACCCATGCTAATTTTGTCAAACCTCACATAAATTTTCAAACCTCACATAAATTTTCGTTCGGTTTCATCAAACCCATCCTAATTTCTTCAAACCCATGCTAAATTGCTCAAACCTCAGATAAATTTTCAAACCTCATAAATTTTCGTTCGGTTTCATCAAACCCATCCTAATTTCTTCAAACCCATGCTAAATTGCTCAAACCTCATAAATTTTCGTTTGGTTTCATCAAACCCATCCTAATTTCGTCAAACCCATGCTAATTTTGTCAAACCTCACATAAATTTTCAAACCTCACATAAATTTTCGTTCGGTTTCATCAAACCCATCCTAATTTCTTCAAACCCATGCTAAATTGCTCAAACCTCAGATAAATTTTCAAACCTCATAAATTTTCGTTCGGTTTCATCAAACCCATCCTAATTTCTTCAAACCCATGCTAAATTGCTCAAACCTCATAAATTTTCGTTTGGTTTCATCAAACCCATCCTAATTTCGTCAAACCCATGCTAATTTTGTCAATCCTCACATAAATTTTCAAACCTCACATAAATTTTCGTTCGGTTTCATCAAACCCATCCTAATTTCTTCAAACCCATGCTAAATTGCTCAAACCTCAGATAAATTTTCAAACCTCATAAATTTTCGTTCGGTTTCATCAAACCCATCCTAATTTCTTCAAACCCATGCTAAATTGCTCAAACCTCAGATAAATTTTCAAACCTCATAAATTTTCGTTCGGTTTCATCAAACCCATCCTAATTTCTTCAAACCCATGCTAAATTGCTCAAACCTCATAAATTTTCGTTCGGTTTCATCAAACCCATCCTAATTTCTTCAAACCCATGCTAAATTGCTCAAACCTCAGATAAATTTTCAAACCTCATAAATTTTCGTTCGGTTTCATCAAACCCATCCTAATTTCTTCAAACCCATGCTAAATTGCTCAAACCTCATAAATTTTCGTTTGGTTTCATCAAACCCATCCTAATTTCGTCAAACCCATGCTAATTTTGTCAAACCTCACATAAATTTTCAAACCTCACATAAATTTTCGTTCGGTTTCATCAAACCCATCCTAATTTCTTCAAACCCATGCTAAATTGCTCAAACCTCAGATAAATTTTCAAACCTCATAAATTTTCGTTCGGTTTCATCAAACCCATCCTAATTTCTTCAAACCCATGCTAAATTGCTCAAACCCCATAAATTTTCGTTTGGTTTCATCAAACCCATCCTAATTTCGTCAAACCCATGCCAATTTTGTCAAACCTCACATAAATTTTCAAACCTCATAAATTTTCGTTCGGTTTCATCAAACCCATCCTAATTTCTTCAAACCCATGCTAAATTGCTCAAACCTCAGATAAATTTTCAAACCTCATAAATTTTCGTTCGGTTTCATCAAACCCATCCTAATTTCTTCAAACCCATGCTAAATTGCTCAAACCTCATAAATTTTCGTTCGGTTTCATCAAACCCATCCTAATTTCTTCAAACCCATGCTAAATTGCTCAAACCTCAGATAAATTTTCAAACCTCATAAATTTTCGTTCGGTTTCATCAAACCCATCCTAATTTCTTCAAACCCATGCTAAATTGCTCAAACCTCATAAATTTTCGTTTGGTTTCATCAAACCCATCCTAATTTCGTCAAACCCATGCTAATTTTGTCAAACCTCACATAAATTTTCAAACCTCACATAAATTTTCGTTCGGTTTCATCAAACCCATCCTAATTTCTTCAAACCCATGCTAAATTGCTCAAACCTCAGATAAATTTTCAAACCTCATAAATTTTCGTTCGGTTTCATCAAACCCATCCTAATTTCTTCAAACCCATGCTAAATTGCTCAAACCTCAGATAAATTTTCAAACCTCATAAATTTTCGTTCGGTTTCATCAAACCCATCCTAATTTCTTCAAACCCATGCTAAATTGCTCAAACCTCATAAATTTTCGTTTGGTTTCATCAAACCCATCCTAATTTCGTCAAACCCATGCCAATTTTGTCAAACCTCACATAAATTTTCAAACCTCATAAATTTTCGTTCGGTTTCATCAAACCCATCCTAATTTCTTCAAACCCATGCTAAATTGCTCAAACCTCAGATAAATTTTCAAACCTCATAAATTTTCGTTCGGTTTCATCAAACCCATCCTAATTTCTTCAAACCCATGCTAAATTGCTCAAACCTCATAAATTTTCGTTTGGTTTCATCAAACCCATCCTAATTTCGTCAAACCCATGCTAATTTTGTCAAACCTCACATAAATTTTCAAACCCCACATAAATTTTCGTTCGGTTTCATCAAACCCATCCTAATTTCTTCAAACCCATGCTAAATTGCTCAAACCTCATAAATTTTCGTTTGGTTTCATCAAACCCATCCTAATTTCGTCAAACCCATGCTAATTTTGTCAAACCTCACATAAATTTTCAAACCTCACATAAATTTTCGTTCGGTTTCATCAAACCCATCCTAATTTCTTCAAACCCATGCTAAATTGCTCAAACCTCAGATAAATTTTCAAACCTCATAAATTTTCGTTCGGTTTCATCAAACCCATCCTAATTTCTTCAAACCCATGCTAAATTGCTCAAACCTCATAAATTTTCGTTTGGTTTCATCAAACCCATCCTAATTTCGTCAAACCCATGCCAATTTTGTCAAACCTCACATAAATTTTCAAACCTCATAAATTTTCGTTCGGTTTCATCAAACCCATCCTAATTTCTTCAAACCCATGCTAAATTGCTCAAACCTCATAAATTTTCGTTTGGTTTCATCAAACCCATCCTAATTTCGTCAAACCCATGCTAATTTTGTCAAACCTCACATAAATTTTCAAACCCCACATAAATTTTCGTTCGGTTTCATCAAACCCATCCTAATTTCTTCAAACCCATGCTAAATTGCTCAAACCTCAGATAAATTTTCAAACCTCATAAATTTTCGTTCGGTTTCATCAAACCCATCCTAATTTCTTCAAACCCATGCTAAATTGCTCAAACATCATAAATTTTCGTTTGGTTTCATCAAACCCATCCTAATTTCGTCAAACCCATGCCAATTTTGTCAAACCTCACATAAATTTTCAAACCTCATAAATTTTCGTTCGGTTTCATCAAACCCATCCTAATTTCTTCAAACCCATGCTAAATTGCTCAAACATCATAAATTTTCGTTTGGTTTCATCAAACCCATCCTAATTTCGTCAAACCCATGCCAATTTTGTCAAACCTCACATAAATTTTCAAACCTCATAAATTTTCGTTCGGTTTCATCAAACCCATCCTAATTTCTTCAAACCCATGCTAAATTGCTCAAACCTCAGATAAATTTTCAAACCTCATAAATTTTCGTTCGGTTTCATCAAACCCATCCTAATTTCTTCAAACCCATGCTAAATTGCTCAAACCTCATACATTTTCGTTCGGTTTCATCAAACCCATCCTAATTTCTTCAAACCCATGCTAAATTGCTCAAACCTCAGATAAATTTTCAAACCTCATAAATTTTCGTTCGGTTTCATCAAACCCATCCTAATTTCTTCAAACCCATGCTAAATTGCTCAAACCTCGTAAATTTTCGTTTGGTTTCATCAAACCCATCCTAATTTCGTCAAACCCATGCTAATTTTGTCAAACCTCACATAAATTTTCAAACCTCACATAAATTTTCGTTCGGTTTCATCAAACCCATCCTAATTTCTTCAAACCCATGCTAAATTGCTCAAACCTCAGATAAATTTTCAAACCTCATAAATTTTCGTTCGGTTTCATCAAACCCATCCTAATTTCTTCAAACCCATGCTAAATTGCTCAAACCTCATAAATTTTCGTTTGGTTTCATCAAACCCATCCTAATTTCGTCAAACCCATGCTAATTTTGTCAAACCTCACATAAATTTTCAAACCTCACATAAGTTTTCGTTCGGTTTCATCAAACCCATCCTAATTTCTTCAAACCCATGCTGAATTGCTCAAACCTCAGATAAATTTTCAAACCTCATAAATTTTCGTTCGGTTTCATCAAACCCATCCTAATTTCTTCAAACCCATGCTAAATTGCTCAAACCTCAGATAAATTTTCAAACCTCATAAATTTTCGTTCGGTTTCATCAAACCCATCCTAATTTCTTCAAACCCATGCTAAATTGCTCAAACCTCATAAATTTTCGTTTGGTTTCATCAAACCCATCCTAATTTCGTCAAACCCATGCTAATTTTGTCAAACCTCACATAAATTTACAAACCTCACATAAATTTTCGTTCGGTTTCATCAAACCCATCCTAATTTCTTCAAACCCATGCTAAATTGCTCAAACCTCAGATAAATTTTCAAACCTCATAAATTTTCGTTCGGTTTCATCAAACCCATCCTAATTTCTTCAAACCCATGCTAAATTGCTCAAACCTCATAAATTTTCGTTTGGTTTCATCAAACCCATCCTAATTTCGTCAAACCCATGCCAATTTTGTCAAACCTCAGATAAATTTTCAAACCTCATAAATTTTCGTTCGGTTTCATCAAACCCATCCTAATTTCTTCAAACCCATGCTAAATTGCTCAAACCTCATAAATTTTCGTTCGGTTTCATCAAACCCATCCTAATTTCTTCAAACCCATGCTAAATTGCTCAAACCTCATAAATTTTCGTTTGGTTTCATCAAACCCATCCTAATTTCGTCAAACCCATGCTAATTTTGTCAAACCTCACATAAATTTTCAAACCTCACATAAATTTTCGTTCGGTTTCATCAAACCCATCCTAATTTCTTCAAACCCATGCTAAATTGCTCAAACCTCAGATAAATTTTCAAACCTCATAAATTTTCGTTCGGTTTCATCAAACCCATCCTAATTTCTTCAAACCCATGCTAAATTGCTCAAACCTCATAAATTTTCGTTTGGTTTCATCAAACCCATCCTAATTTCGTCAAACCCATGCCAATTTTGTCAAACCTCACATAAATTTTCAAACCTCATAAATTTTCGTTCGGTTTCATCAAACCCATCCTAATTTCTTCAAACCCATGCTAAATTGCTCAAACCTCAGATAAATTTTCAAACCTCATAAATTTTCGTTCGGTTTCATCAAACCCATCCTAATTTCTTCAAACCCATGCTAAATTGCTCAAACCTCAGATAAATTTTCAAACCTCATAAATTTTCGTTCGGTTTCATCAAACCCATCCTAATTTCTTCAAACCCATGCTAAATTGCTCAAACCTCATAAATTTTCGTTTGGTTTCATCAAACCCATCCTAATTTCGTCAAACCCATGCTAATTTTGTCAAACCTCACATAAATTTTCAAACCTCACATAAATTTTCGTTCGGTTTCATCAAACCCATCCTAATTTCTTCAAACCCATGCTAAATTGCTCAAACCTCAGATAAATTTTCAAACCTCATAAATTTTCGTTCGGTTTCATCAAACCCATCCTAATTTCTTCAAACCCATGCTAAATTGCTCAAACCTCAGATAAATTTTCAAACCTCATAAATTTTCGTTCGGTTTCATCAAACCCATCCTAATTTCTTCAAACCCATGCTAAATTGCTCAAACCTCATAAATTTTCGTTTGGTTTCATCAAACCCATCCTAATTTCGTCAAACCCATGCCAATTTTGTCAAACCTCACATAAATTTTCAAACCTCATAAATTTTCGTTCGGTTTCATCAAACCCATCCTAATTTCTTCAAACCCATGCTAAATTGCTCAAACCTCAGATAAATTTTCAAACCTCATAAATTTTCGTTCGGTTTCATCAAACCCATCCTAATTTCTTCAAACCCATGCTAAATTGCTCAAACCTCATAAATTTTCGTTCGGTTTCATCAAACCCATCCTAATTTCTTCAAACCCATGCTAAATTGCTCAAACCTCAGATAAATTTTCAAACCTCATAAATTTTCGTTCGGTTTCATCAAACCCATCCTAATTTCTTCAAACCCATGCTAAATTGCTCAAACCTCATAAATTTTCGTTTGGTTTCATCAAACCCATCCTAATTTCGTCAAACCCATGCTAATTTTGTCAAACCTCACATAAATTTTCAAACCTCACATAAATTTTCGTTCGGTTTCATCAAACCCATCCTAATTACTTCAAACCAATGCTAAATTGCTCAAACCTCAGATAAATTTTCAAACCTCATAAATTTTCGTTCGGTTTCATCAAACCCATCCTAATTTCTTCAAACCCATGCTAAATTGCTCAAACCTCAGATAAATTTTCAAACCTCATAAATTTTCGTTCGGTTTCATCAAACCCATCCTAATTTCTTCAAACCCATGCTAAATTGCTCAAACCTCATAAATTTTCGTTTGGTTTCATCAAACCCATCCTAATTTCGTCAAACCCATGCTAATTTTGTCAAACCTCACATAAATTTTCAAACCTCACATAAATTTTCGTTCGGTTTCATCAAACCCATCCTAATTTCTTCAAACCCATGCTAAATTGCTCAAACCTCAGATAAATTTTCAAACCTCATAAATTTTCGTTCGGTTTCATCAAACCCATCCTAATTTCTTCAAACCCATGCTAAATTGCTCAAACCTCAGATAAATTTTCAAACCTCATAAATTTTCGTTCGGTTTCATCAAACCCATCCTAATTTCTTCAAACCCATGCTAAATTTTCGTTCGGTTTCATCAAACCCATCCTAATTTCTTCAAACCCATGCTAAATTGCTCAAACCTCATAAATTTTCGTTTGGTTTCATCAAACCCATCCTAATTTCGTCAAACCCATGCTAATTTTGTCAAACCTCACATACATTTTCAAACCTCACATAAATTTTCGTTCGGTTTCATCAAACCCATCCTAATTTCTTCAAACCCATGCTAAATTGCTCAAACCTCAGATAAATTTTCAAACCTCATAAATTTTCGTTCGGTTTCATCAAACCCATCCTAATTTCTTCAAACCCATGCTAAATTGCTCAAACCTCATAAATTTTCGTTTGGTTTCATCAAACCCATCCTAATTTCGTCAAACCCATGCTAATTTTGTCAAACCTCACATAAATTTTCAAACCTCACATAAATTTTCGTTCGGTTTCATCAAACCCATCCTAATTTCTTCAAACCCATGCTAAATTGCTCAAACCTCAGATAAATTTTCAAACCTCATAAATTTTCGTTCGGTTTCATCAAACCCATCCTAATTTCTTCAAACCCATGCTAAATTGCTCAAACCTCATAAATTTTCGTTTGGTTTCATCAAACCCATCCTAATTTCGTCAAACCCATGCTAATTTTGTCAAACCTCACATAAATTTTCAAACCTCACATAAATTTTCGTTCGGTTTCATCAAACCCATCCTAATTTCTTCAAACCCATGCTAAATTGCTCAAACCTCAGATAAATTTTCAAACCTCATAAATTTTCGTTCGGTTTCATCAAACCCATCCTAATTTCTTCAAACCCATGCTAAATTGCTCAAACCTCAGATAAATTTTCAAACCTCATAAATTTTCGTTCGGTTTCATCAAACCCATCCTAATTTCTTCAAACCCATGCTAAATTGCTCAAACCTCATAAATTTTCGTTCGGTTTCATCAAACCCATCCTAATTTCTTCAAACCCATGCTAAATTGCTCAAACCTCATAAATTTTCGTTTGGTTTCATCAAACCCATCCTAATTTCGTCAAACCCATGCTAATTTTGTCAAACCTCACATAAATTTTCAAACCTCACATAAATTTTCGTTCGGTTTCATCAAACCCATCCTAATTTCTTCAAACCCATGCTAAATTGCTCAAACCTCAGATAAATTTTCAAACCTCATAAATTTTCGTTCGGTTTCATCAAACCCATCCTAATTTCTTCAAACCCATGCTAAATTGCTCAAACCTCATAAATTTTCGTTCGGTTTCATCAAACCCATCCTAATTTCTTCAAACCCATGCTAAATTGCTCAAACCTCATAAATTTTCGTTTGGTTTCATCAAACCCATCCTAATTTCGTCAAACCCATGCTAATTTTGTCAAACCTCACATAAATTTTCAAACCTCACATAAATTTTCGTTCGGTTTCATCAAACCCATCCTAATTTCTTCAAACCCATGCTAAATTGCTCAAACCTCAGATAAATTTTCAAACCTCATAAATTTTCGTTCGGTTTCATCAAACCCATCCTAATTTCTTCAAATCCATGCTAAATTGCTCAAACCTCATAAATTTTCGTTTGGTTTCATCAAACCCATCCTAATTTCGTCAAACCCATGCCAATTTTGTCAAACCTCACATAAATTTTCAAACCTCATAAATTTTCGTTCGGTTTCATCAAACCCATACTAATTTCTTCAAACCCATGCTAAATTGCTCAAACCTCAGATAAATTTTCAAACCTCATAAATTTTCGTTCGGTTTCATCAAACCCATCCTAATTTCTTCAAACCCATGCTAAATTGCTCAAACCTCATAAATTTTCGTTTGGTTTCATCAAACCCATCCTAATTTCGTCAAACCCATGCCAATTTTGTCAAACCTCACATAAATTTTCAAACCTCATAAATTTTCGTTCGGTTTCATCAAACCCATCCTAATTTCTTCAAACCCATGCTAAATTGCTCAAACCTCAGATAAATTTTCAAACCTCATAAATTTTCGTTCGGTTTCATCAAACCCATCCTAATTTCTTCAAACCCATGCTAAATTGCTCAAACCTCATAAATTTTCGTTCGGTTTCATCAAACCCATCCTAATTTCTTCAAACCCATGCTAAATTGCTCAAACCTCATAAATTTTCGTTTGGTTTCATCAAACCCATCCTAATTTCGTCAAACCCATGCTAATTTTGTCAAACCTCACATAAATTTTCAAACCTCACATAAATTTTCGTTCGGTTTCATCAAACCCATCCTAATTTATTCAAACCCATGCTAAATTGCTCAAACCTCAGATAAATTTTCAAACCTCATAAATTTTCGTTCGGTTTCATCAAACCCATCCTAATTTCTTCAAACCCATGCTAAATTGCTCAAACCTCATAAATTTTCGTTTGGTTTCATCAAACCCATCCTAATTTCGTCAAACCCATGCCAATTTTGTCAAACCTCACATAAATTTTCAAACCTCATAAATTTTCGTTCGGTTTCATCAAACCCATCCTAATTTCTTCAAACCCATGCTAAATTGCTCAAACCTCAGATAAATTTTCAAACCTCATAAATTTTCGTTCGGTTTCATCAAACCCATCCTAATTTCTTCAAACCCATGCTAAATTGCTCAAACCTCATAAATTTTCGTTTGGTTTCATCAAACCCATCCTAATTTCGTCAAACCCATGCCAATTTTGTCAAACCTCACATAAATTTTCAAACCTCATAAATTTTCGTTCGGTTTCATCAAACCCATCCTAATTTCTTCAAACCCATGCTAAATTGCTCAAACCTCAGATAAATTTTCAAACCTCATAAATTTTCGTTCGGTTTCATCAAACCCATCCTAATTTCTTCAAACCCATGCTAAATTGCTCAAACCTCATAAATTTTCGTTTGGTTTCATCAAACCCATCCTAATTTCTTCAAACCCATGCTAAATTGCTCAAACCTCATAAATTTTCGTTCGGTTTCATCAAACCCATCCTAATTTCTTCAAACCCATGCTAAATTGCTCAAACCTCATAAATTTTCGTTTGGTTTCATCAAACCCATCCTAATTTCGTCAAACCCATGCTAATTTTGTCAAACCTCACATAAATTTTCAAACCTCACATAAATTTTCGTTCGGTTTCATCAAACCCATCCTAATTTCTTCAAACCCATGCTAAATTGCTCAAACCTCATAAATTTTCGTTTGGTTTCATCAAACCCATCCTAATTTCGTCAAACCCATGCTAATTTTGTCAAACCTCACATAAATTTTCAAACCTCACATAAATTTTCGTTCGGTTTCATCAAACCCATCCTAATTTCTTCAAACCCATGCTAAATTGCTCAAACCTCAGATAAATTTTCAAACCTCATAAATTTTCGTTCGGTTTCATCAAACCCATCCTAATTTCTTCAAACCCATGCTAAATTGCTCAAACCTCATAAATTTTCGTTTTGTTTCATCAAACCCATCCTAATTTCGTCAAACCCATGCCAATTTTGTCAAACCTCACATAAATTTTCAAACCTCATAAATTTTCGTTCGGTTTCATCAAACCCATCCTAATTTCTTCAAACCCATGCTAAATTGCTCAAACCTCAGATAAATTTTCAAACCTCATAAATTTTCGTTCGGTTTCATCAAACCCATCCTAATTTCTTCAAACCCATGCTAAATTGCTCAAACCTCATAAATTTTCGTTTGGTTTCATCAAACCCATCCTAATTTCTTCAAACCCATGCTAAATTGCTCAAACCTCATAAATTTTCGTTCGGTTTCATCAAACCCATCCTAATTTCTTCAAACCCATGCTAAATTGCTCAAACCTCATAAATTTTCGTTTGGTTTCATCAAACCCATCCTAATTTCGTCAAACCCATGCTAATTTTGTCAAACCTCACATAAATTTTCAAACCTCACATAAATTTTCGTTCGGTTTCATCAAACCCATCCTAATTTCTTCAAACCCATGCTAAATTGCTCAAACCTCATAAATTTTCGTTTGGTTTCATCAAACCCATCCTAATTTCGTCAAACCCATGCTAATTTTGTCAAACCTCACATAAATTTTCAAACCTCACATAAATTTTCGTTCGGTTTCATCAAACCCATCCTAATTTCTTCAAACCCATGCTAAATTGCTCAAACCTCAGATAAATTTTCAAACCTCATAAATTTTCGTTCGGTTTCATCAAACCCATCCTAATTTCTTCAAACCCATGCTAAATTGCTCAAACCTCATAAATTTTCGTTTGGTTTCATCAAACCCATCCTAATTTCGTCAAACCCATGCCAATTTTGTCAAACCTCACATAAATTTTCAAACCTCATAAATTTTCGTTCGGTTTCATCAAACCCATCCTAATTTCTTCAAACCCATGCTAAATTGCTCAAACCTCATAAATTTTCGTTCGGTTTCATCAAACCCATCCTAATTTCTTCAAACCCATGCTAAATTGCTCAAACCTCATACATTTTCGTTTGGTTTCATCAAACCCATCCTAATTTCGTCAAACCCATGCTAATTTTGTCAAACCTCACATAAATTTTCAAACCTCACATAAATTTTCGTTCGGTTTCATCAAACCCATCCTAATTTCTTCAAACCCATGCTAAATTGCTCAAACCTCAGATAAATTTTCAAACCTCATAAATTTTCGTTCGGTTTCATCAAACCCATCCTAATTTCTTCAAACCCATGCTAAATTGCTCAAACCTCATAAATTTTCGTTTGGTTTCATCAAACCCATCCTAATTTCGTCAAACCCATGCCAATTTTGTCAAACCTCACATAAATTTTCAAACCTCATAAATTTTCGTTCGGTTTCATCAAACCCATCCTAATTTCTTCAAACCCATGCTAAATTGCTCAAACCTCAGATAAATTTTCAAACCTCATAAATTTTCGTTCGGTTTCATCAAACCCATCCTAATTTCTTCAAACCCATGCTAAATTGCTCAAACCTCAGATAAATTTTCAAACCTCATAAATTTTCGTTCGGTTTCATCAAACCCATCCTAATTTCTTCAAACCCATGCTAAATTGCTCAAACCTCATAAATTTTCGTTCGGTTTCATCAAACCCATCCTAATTTCGTCAAACCCATGTTAATTTTGTCAAACCTCACATAAATTTTCAAACCTCACATAAATTTTCGTTCGGTTTCATCAAACCCATCCTAATTTCTTCAAACCCATGCTAAATTGCTCAAACCTCATAAATTTTCGTTTGGTTTCATCAAACCCATCCTAATTTCGTCAAACCCATGCTAATTTTGTCAAACCTCACATAAATTTTCAAACCTCACATAAATTTTCGTTCGGTTTCATCAAACCCATCCTAATTTCTTCAAACCCATGCTAAATTGCTCAAACCTCAGATAAATTGCTCAAACCTCATAAATTTTCGTTTGGTTTCATCAAACCCATCCTAATTTCGTCAAACCCATGCCAATTTTGTCAAACCTCACATAAATTTTCAAACCTCATAAATTTTCGTTCGGTTTCATCAAACCCATCCTAATTTCTTCAAACCCATGCTAAATTGCTCAAACCTCATAAATTTTCGTTTGGTTTCATCAAACCCATCCTAATTTCGTCAAACCCATGCTAATTTTGTCAAACCTCACATAAATTTTCAAACCTCACATAAATTTTCGTTCGGTTTCATCAAACCCATCCTAATTTCTTCAAACCCATGCTAAATTGCTCAAACCTCAGATAAATTGCTCAAACCTCATAAATTTTCGTTTGGTTTCATCAAACCCATCCTAATTTCGTCAAACCCATGCCAATTTTGTCAAACCTCACATAAATTTTCAAACCTCATAAATTTTCGTTCGGTTTCATCAAACCCATCCTAATTTCTTCAAACCCATGCTAAATTGCTCAAACCTCAGATAAATTTTCAAACCTCATAAATTTTCGTTCGGTTTCATCAAACCCATCCTAATTTCTTCAAACCCATGCTAAATTGCTCAAACCTCATAAATTTTCGTTTGGTTTCATCAAACCCATCCTAATTTCGTCAAACCCATGCTAATTTTGTCAAACCTCACATAAATTTTCAAACCTCACATAAATTTTCGTTCGGTTTCATCAAACCCATCCTAATTTCTTCAAACCCATGCTAAATTGCTCAAACCTCAGATAAATTTTCAAACCTCATAAATTTTCGTTCGGTTTCATCAAACCCATCCTAATTTCTTCAAACCCATGCTAAATTGCTCAAACCTCATAAATTTTCGTTTGGTTTCATCAAACCCATCCTAATTTCTTCAAACCCATGCTAAATTGCTCAAACCTCATAAATTTTCGTTCGGTTTCATCAAACCCATCCTAATTTCTTCAAACCCATGCTAAATTGCTCAAACCTCATAAATTTTCGTTTGGTTTCATCAAACCCATCCTAATTTCGTCAAACCCATGCTAATTTTGTCAAACCTCACATAAATTTTCAAACCTCACATAAATTTTCGTTCGGTTTCATCAAACCCATCCTAATTTCTTCAAACCCATGCTAAATTGCTCAAACCTCAGATAAATTTTCAAACCTCATAAATTTTCGTTCGGTTTCATCAAACCCATCCTAATTTCTTCAAACCCATGCTAAATTGCTCAAACCTCATAAATTTTCGTTTGGTTTCATCAAACCCATCCTAATTTCGTCAAACCCATGCTAATTTTGTCAAACCTCACATAAATTTTCAAACCTCACATAAATTTTCGTTCGGTTTCATCAAACCCATCCTAATTTCTTCAAACCCATGCTAAATTGCTCAAACCTCAGATAAATTTTCAAACCTCATAAATTTTCGTTCGGTTTCATCAAACCCATCCTAATTTCTTCAAACCCATGCTAAATTGCTCAAACCTCCTAAATTTTCGTTTGGTTTCATCAAACCCATCCTAATTTCGTCAAACCCATGCCAATTTTGTCAAACCTCACATAAATTTTCAAACCTCATAAATTTTCGTTCGGTTTCATCAAACCCATCCTAATTTCTTCAAACCCATGCTAAATTGCTCAAACCTCATAAATTTTCGTTTGGTTTCATCAAACCCATCCTAATTTCGTCAAACCCATGCTAATTTTGTCAAACCTCACATAAATTTTCAAACCTCACATAACCTTTCGTTCGGTTTCATCAAACCCATCCTAATTTCTTCAAACCCATGCTAAATTGCTCAAACCTCAGATAAATTTTCAAACCTCATAAATTTTCGTTCGGTTTCATCAAACCCATCCTAATTTCTTCAAACCCATGCTAAATTGCTCAAACCTCATAAATTTTCGTTTGGTTTCATCAAACCCATCCTAATTTCGTCAAACCCATGCCAATTTTGTCAAACCTCACATAAATTTTCAAACCTCATAAATTTTCGTTCGGTTTCATCAAACCCATCCTAATTTCTTCAAACCCATGCTAAATTGCTCAAACCTCAGATAAATTTTCAAACCTCATAAATTTTCGTTCGGTTTCATCAAACCCATCCTAATTTCTTCAAACCCATGCTAAATTGCTCAAACCTCATAAATTTTCGTTTGGTTTCATCAAACCCATCCTAATTTCTTCAAACCCATGCTAAATTGCTCAAACCTCATAAATTTTCGTTCGGTTTCATCAAACCCATCCTAATTTCTTCAAACCCATGCTAAATTGCTCAAACCTCATAAATTTTCGTTTGGTTTCATCAAACCCATCCTAATTTCGTCAAACCCATGCTGATTTTGTCAAACCTCACATAAATTTTCAAACCTCACATAAATTTTCGTTCGGTTTCATCAAACCCATCCTAATTTCTTCAAACCCATGCTAAATTGCTCAAACCTCATAAATTTTCGTTTGGTTTCATCAAACCCATCCTAATTTCGTCAAACCCATGCTAATTTTGTCAAACCTCACATAAATTTTCAAACCTCACATAAATTTTCGTTCGGTTTCATCAAACCCATCCTAATTTCATCAAACCCATGCTAAATTGCTCAAACCTCAGATAAATTTTCAAACCTCATAAATTTTCGTTCGGTTTCATCAAACCCATCCTAATTTCTTCAAACCCATGCTAAATTGCTCAAACCTCATAAATTTTCGTTCGGTTTCATCAAACCCATCCTAATTTCTTCAAACCCATGCTAAATTGCTCAAACCTCAGATAAATTTTCAAACCTCATAAATTTTCGTTCGGTTTCATCAAACCCATCCTAATTTCTTCAAACCCATGCTAAATTGCTCAAACCTCATAAATTTTCGTTTGGTTTCATCAAACCCATCCTAATTTCTTCAAACCCATGCTAAATTGCTCAAACCTCATAAATTTTCGTTCGGTTTCATCAAACCCATCCTAATTTCTTCAAACCCATGCTAAATTGCTCAAACCTCATAAATTTTCGTTTGGTTTCATCAAACCCATCCTAATTTCGTCAAACCCATGCTAATTTTGTCAAACCTCACATAAATTTTCAAACCTCACATAAATTTTCGTTCGGTTTCATCAAACCCATCCTAATTTCTTCAAACCCATGCTAAATTGCTCAAACCTCAGATAAATTTTCAAACCTCATAAATTTTCGTTCGGTTTCATCAAACCCATCCTAATTTCTTCAAACCCATGCTAAATTGCTCAAACCTCATAAATTTTCGTTTGGTTTCATCAAACCCATCCTAATTTCGTCAAACCCATGCCAATTTTGTCAAACCTCACATAAATTTTCAAACCTCATAAATTTTCGTCGGTTTCATCAAACCCATCCTAATTTCGTCAAACCCATGCTAATTTTGTCAAACCTCACATAAATTTTCAAACCTCACATAAATTTTCGTTCGGTTTCATCAAACCCATCCTAATTTCTTCACACCCATGCTAAATTGCTCAAACCTCAGATAAATTTTCAAACCTCATAAATTTTCGTTCGGTTTCATCAAACCCATCCTAATTTCTTCAAACCCATGCTAAATTGCTCAAACCTCATAAATTTTCGTTTGGTTTCATCAAACCCATCCTAATTTCGTCAAACCCATGCCAATTTTGTCAAACCTCACATAAATTTTCAAACCTCATAAATTTTCGTTCGGTTTCATCAAACCCATCCTAATTTCTTCAAACCCATGCTAAATTGCTCAAACCTCAGATAAATTTTCAAACCTCATAAATTTTCGTTCGGTTTCATCAAACCCATCCTAATTTCTTCAAACCCATGCTAAATTGCTCAAACCTCATAAATTTTCGTTTGGTTTCATCAAACCCATCCTAATTTCGTCAAACCCATGCCAATTTTGTCAAACCTCACATAAATTTTCAAACCTCATAAATTTTCGTTCGGTTTCATCAAACCCATCCTAATTTCTTCAAACCCATGCTAAATTGCTCAAACCTCATAAATTTTCGTTTGGTTTCATCAAACCCATCCTAATTTCGTCAAACCCATGCTAATTTTGTCAAACCTCACATAAATTTTCAAACCTCACATAAATTTTCGTTCGGTTTCATCAAACCCATCCTAATTTCTTCAAACCCATGCTAAATTGCTCAAACCTCAGATAAATTTTCAAACCTCATAAATTTTCGTTCGGTTTCATCAAACCCATCCTAATTTCTTCAAACCCATGCTAAATTGCTCAAACCTCATAAATTTTCGTTTGGTTTCATCAAACCCATCCTAATTTCGTCAAACCCATGCCAATTTTGTCAAACCTCACATAAATTTTCAAACCTCATAAATTTTCGTTCGGTTTCATCAAACCCATCCTAATTTCTTCAAACCCATGCTAAATTGCTCAAACCTCAGATAAATTTTCAAACCTCATAAATTTTCGTTCGGTTTCATCAAACCCATCCTAATTTCTTCAAACCCATTCTAAATTGCTCAAACCTCATAAATTTTCGTTTGGTTTCATCAAACCCATCCTAATTTCTTCAAACCCATGCTAAATTGCTCAAACCTCATAAATTTTCGTTCGGTTTCATCAAACCCATCCTAATTTCTTCAAACCCATGCTAAATTGCTCAAACCTCATAAATTTTCGTTTGGTTTCATCAAACCCATCCTAATTTCGTCAAACCCATGCTAATTTTGTCAAACCTCACATAAATTTTCAAACCTCACATAAATTTTCGTTCGGTTTCATCAAACCCATCCTAATTTCTTCAAACCCATGCTAAATTGCTCAAACCTCAGATAAATTTTCAAACCTCATAAATTTTCGTTCGGTTTCATCAAACCCATCCTAATTTCTTCAAACCCATGCTAAATTGCTCAAACCTCATAAATTTTCGTTTGGTTTCATCAAACCCATCCTAATTTCGTCAAACCCATGCCAATTTTGTCAAACCTCACATAAATTTTCAAACCTCATAAATTTTCGTTCGGTTTCATCAAACCCATCCTAATTTCTTCAAACCCATGCTAAATTGCTCAAACCTCAGATAAATTTTCAAACCTCATAAATTTTCGTTCGGTTTCATCAAACCCATCCTAATTTCTTCAAACCCATGCTAAATTGCTCAAACCTCATAAATTTTCGTTTGGTTTCATCAAACCCATCCTAATTTCGTCAAACCCATGCCAATTTTGTCAAACCTCACATAAATTTTCAAACCTCATAAATTTTCGTTCGGTTTCATCAAACCCATCCTAATTTCTTCAAACCCATGCTAAATTGCTCAAACCTCAGATAAATTTTCAAACCTCATAAATTTTCGTTCGGTTTCATCAAACCCATCCTAATTTCTTCAAACCCATGCTAAATTGCTCAAACCTCATAAATTTTCGTTTGGTTTCATCAAACCCATCCTAATTTCGTCAAACCCATGCTAAGTTTGTCAAACCTCACATAAATTTTCAAACCTCACATAAATTTTCGTTCGGTTTCATCAAACCCATCCTAATTTCTTCAAACCCATGCTAAATTGCTCAAACCTCATAAATTTTCGTTCGGTTTCATCAAACCCATCCTAATTTCTTCAAACCCATGCTAAATTGCTCAAACCTCATAAATTTTCGTTTGGTTTCATCAAACTCATCCTAATTTCGTCAAACCCATGCTAATTTTGTCAAACCTCACATAAATTTTCAAACCTCACATAAATTTTCGTTCGGTTTCATCAAACCCATCCTAATTTCTTCAAACCCATGCTAAATTGCTCAAACCTCATAAATTTTCGTTCGGTTTCATCAAACCCATCCTAATTTCTTCAAACCCATGCTAAATTGCTCAAACCTCATAAATTTTCGTTCGGTTTCATCAAACCCATCCTAATTTCTTCAAACCCATGCTAAATTGCTCAAACCTCATAAATTTTCGTTTGGTTTCATCAAACCCATCCTAATTTCGTCAAACCCATGCTAATTTTGTCAAACCTCACATAAATTTTCAAACCTCACATAAATTTTCGTTCGGTTTCATCAAACCCATCCTAATTTCTTCAAACCCATGCTAAATTGCTCAAACCTCAGATAAATTTTCAAACCTCATAAATTTTCGTTCGGTTTCATCAAACCCATCCTAATTTCTTCAAACCCATGCTAAATTGCTCAAACCTCATAAATTTTCGTTTGGTTTCATCAAACCCATCCTAATTTCGTCAAACCCATGCCAATTTTGTCAAACCTCACATAAATTTTCAAACCTCATAAATTTTCGTTCGGTTTCATCAAACCCATCCTAATTTCTTCAAACCCATGCTAAATTGCTCAAACCTCAGATAAATTTTCAAACCTCATAAATTTTCGTTCGGTTTCATCAAACCCATCCTAATTTCTTCAAACCCATGCTAAATTGCTCAAACCTCATAAATTTTCGTTTGGTTTCATCAAACCCATCCTAATTTCGTCAAACCCATGCCAATTTTGTCAAACCTCACATAAATTTTCAAACCTCATAAATTTTCGTTCGGTTTCATCAAACCCATCCTAATTTCTTCAAACCCATGCTAAATTGCTCAAACCTCATAAATTTTCGTTTGGTTTCATCAAACCCATCCTAATTTCGTCAAACCCATGCCAATTTTGTCAAACCTCACATAAATTTTCAAACCTCATAAATTTTCGTTCGGTTTCATCAAACCCATCCTAATTTCTTCAAACCCATGCTAAATTGCTCAAACCTCATAAATTTTCGTTTGGTTTCATCAAACCCATCCTAATTTCGTCAAACCCATGCTAATTTTGTCAAACCTCACATAAATTTTCAAACCTCACATAAATTTTCGTTCGGTTTCATCAAACCCATCCTAATTTCTTCAAACCCATGCTAAATTGCTCAAACCTCAGATAAATTTTCAAACCTCATAAATTTTCGTTCGGTTTCATCAAACCCATCCTAATTTCTTCAAACCCATGCTAAATTGCTCAAACCTCAGATAAATTTTCAAACCTCATAAATTTTCGTTCGGTTTCATCAAACCCATCCTAATTTCTTCAAACCCATGCTAAATTGCTCAAACCTCATAAATTTTCGTTTGGTTTCATCAAACCCATCCTAATTTCGTCAAACCCATGCTAATTTTGTCAAACCTCACATAAATTTTCAAACCTCACATAAATTTTCGTTCGGTTTCATCAAACCCATCCTAATTTCTTCAAACCCATGCTAAATTGCTCAAACCTCAGATAAATTTTCAAACCTCATAAATTTTCGTTCGGTTTCATCAAACCCATCCTAATTTCTTCAAACCCATGCTAAATTGCTCAAACCTCATAAATTTTCGTTTGGTTTCATCAAACCCATCCTAATTTCGTCAAACCCATGCTAATTTTGTCAAACCTCACATAAATTTTCAAACCTCACATAAATTTTCGTTCGGTTTCATCAAACCCATCCTAATTTCTTCAAACCCATGCTAAATTGCTCAAACCTCAGATAAATTTTCAAACCTCATAAATTTTCGTTCGGTTTCATCAAACCCATCCTAATTTCTTCAAACCCATGCTAAATTGCTCAAACCCATCCTAATTTCGTCAAACCCATGCCAATTTTGTCAAACCTCAGATAAATTTTCAAACCTCATAAATTTTCGTTCGGTTTCATCAAACCCATCCTAATTTCTTCAAACCCATGCTAAATTGCTCAAACCTCATAAATTTTCGTTCGGTTTCATCAAACCCATCCTAATTTCTTCAAACCCATGCTAAATTGCTCAAACCTCATAAATTTTCGTTTGGTTTCATCAAACCCATCCTAATTTCGTCAAACCCATGCTAATTTTGTCAAACCTCACATAAATTTTCAAACCTCACATAAATTTTCGTTCGGTTTCATCAAACCCATCCTAATTTCTTCAAACCCATGCTAAATTGCTCAAACCTCAGATAAATTTTCAAACCTCATAAATTTTCGTTCGGTTTCATCAAACCCATCCTAATTTCTTCAAACCCATGCTAAATTGCTCAAACCTCATAAATTTTCGTTTGGTTTCATCAAACCCATCCTAATTTCGTCAAACCCATGCTAATTTTGTCAAACCTCACATAAATTTTCAAACCTCACATAAATTTTCGTTCGGTTTCATCAAACCCATCCTAATTTCTTCAAACCCATGCTAAATTGCTCAAACCTCAGATAAATTTTCAAACCTCATAAATTTTCGTTCGGTTTCATCAAACCCATCCTAATTTCTTCAAACCCATGCTAAATTGCTCAAACCTCATAAATTTTCGTTTGGTTTCATCAAACCCATCCTAATTTCGTCAAACCCATGCTAATTTTGTCAAACCTCACATAAATTTTCAAACCTCACATAAATTTTCGTTCGGTTTCATCAAACCCATCCTAATTTCTTCAAACCCATGCTAAATTGCTCAAACCTCAGATAAATTTTCAAACCTCATAAATTTTCGTTCGGTTTCATCAAACCCATCCTAATTTCTTCAAACCCATGCTAAATTGCTCAAACCTCATAAATTTTCGTTTGGTTTCATCAAACCCATCCTAATTTCGTCAAACCCATGCTAATTTTGTCAATCCTCACATAAATTTTCAAACCTCACATAAATTTTCGTTCGGTTTCATCAAACCCATCCTAATTTCTTCAAACCCATGCTAAATTGCTCAAACCTCAGATAAATTTTCAAACCTCATAAATTTTCGTTCGGTTTCATCAAACCCATCCTAATTTCTTCAAACCCATGCTAAATTGCTCAAACCTCAGATAAATTTTCAAACCTCATAAATTTTCGTTCGGTTTCATCAAACCCATCCTAATTTCTTCAAACCCATGCTAAATTGCTCAAACCTCATAAATTTTCGTTCGGTTTCATCAAACCCATCCTAATTTCTTCAAACCCATGCTAAATTGCTCAAACCTCAGATAAATTTTCAAACCTCATAAATTTTCGTTCGGTTTCATCAAACCCATCCTAATTTCTTCAAACCCATGCTAAATTGCTCAAACCTCATAAATTTTCGTTTGGTTTCATCAAACCCATCCTAATTTCGTCAAACCCATGCTAATTTTGTCAAACCTCACATAAATTTTCAAACCTCACATAAATTTTCGTTCGGTTTCATCAAACCCATCCTAATTTCTTCAAACCCATGCTAAATTGCTCAAACCTCAGATAAATTTTCAAACCTCATAAATTTTCGTTCGGTTTCATCAAACCCATCCTAATTTCTTCAAACCCATGCTAAATTGCTCAAACCCCATAAATTTTCGTTTGGTTTCATCAAACCCATCCTAATTTCGTCAAACCCATGCCAATTTTGTCAAACCTCACATAAATTTTCAAACCTCATAAATTTTCGTTCGGTTTCATCAAACCCATCCTAATTTCTTCAAACCCATGCTAAATTGCTCAAACCTCAGATAAATTTTCAAACCTCATAAATTTTCGTTCGGTTTCATCAAACCCATCCTAATTTCTTCAAACCCATGCTAAATTGCTCAAACCTCATAAATTTTCGTTCGGTTTCATCAAACCCATCCTAATTTCTTCAAACCCATGCTAAATTGCTCAAACCTCAGATAAATTTTCAAACCTCATAAATTTTCGTTCGGTTTCATCAAACCCATCCTAATTTCTTCAAACCCATGCTAAATTGCTCAAACCTCATAAATTTTCGTTTGGTTTCATCAAACCCATCCTAATTTCGTCAAACCCATGCTAATTTTGTCAAACCTCACATAAATTTTCAAACCTCACATAAATTTTCGTTCGGTTTCATCAAACCCATCCTAATTTCTTCAAACCCATGCTAAATTGCTCAAACCTCAGATAAATTTTCAAACCTCATAAATTTTCGTTCGGTTTCATCAAACCCATCCTAATTTCTTCAAACCCATGCTAAATTGCTCAAACCTCAGATAAATTTTCAAACCTCATAAATTTTCGTTCGGTTTCATCAAACCCATCCTAATTTCTTCAAACCCATGCTAAATTGCTCAAACCTCATAAATTTTCGTTTGGTTTCATCAAACCCATCCTAATTTCGTCAAACCCATGCCAATTTTGTCAAACCTCACATAAATTTTCAAACCTCATAAATTTTCGTTCGGTTTCATCAAACCCATCCTAATTTCTTCAAACCCATGCTAAATTGCTCAAACCTCAGATAAATTTTCAAACCTCATAAATTTTCGTTCGGTTTCATCAAACCCATCCTAATTTCTTCAAACCCATTCTAAATTGCTCAAACCTCATAAATTTTCGTTTGGTTTCATCAAACCCATCCTAATTTCTTCAAACCCATGCTAAATTGCTCAAACCTCATAAATTTTCGTTCGGTTTCATCAAACCCATCCTAATTTCTTCAAACCCATGCTAAATTGCTCAAACCTCATAAATTTTCGTTTTGTTTCATCAAACCCATCCTAATTTCGTCAAACCCATGCTAATTTTGTCAAACCTCACATAAATTTTCAAACCTCACATAAATTTTCGTTCGGTTTCATCAAACCCATCCTAATTTCTTCAAACCCATGCTAAATTGCTCAAACCTCAGATAAATTTTCAAACCTCATAAATTTTCGTTCGGTTTCATCAAACCCATCCTAATTTCTTCAAACCCATGCTAAATTGCTCAAACCTCATAAATTTTCGTTTGGTTCCATCAAACCCATCCTAATTTCGTCAAACCCATGCCAATTTTGTCAAACCTCACATAAATTTTCAAACCTCATAAATTTTCGTTCGGTTTCATCAAACCCATCCTAATTTCTTCAAACCCATGCTAAATTGCTCAAACCTCAGATAAATTTTCAAACCTCATAAATTTTCGTTCGGTTTCATCAAACCCATCCTAATTTCTTCAAACCCATGCTAAATTGCTCAAACCTCATAAATTTTCGTTTGGTTTCATCAAACCCATCCTAATTTCGTCAAACCCATGCCAATTTTGTCAAACCTCACATAAATTTTCAAACCTCATAAATTTTCGTTCGGTTTCATCAAACCCATCCTAATTTCTTCAAACCCATGCTAAATTGCTCAAACCTCAGATAAATTTTCAAACCTCATAAATTTTCGTTCGGTTTCATCAAACCCATCCTAATTTCTTCAAACCCATGCTAAATTGCTCAAACCTCATAAATTTTCGTTTGGTTTCATCAAACCCGTCCTAATTTCGTCAAACCCATGCTAAGTTTGTCAAACCTCACATAAATTTTCAAACCTCACATAAATTTTCGTTCGGTTTCATCAAACCCATCCTAATTTCTTCAAACCCATGCTAAATTGCTCAAACCTCATAAATTTTCGTTCGGTTTCATCAAACCCATCCTAATTTCTTCAAACCCATGCTAAATTGCTCAAACCTCATAAATTTTCGTTTGGTTTCATCAAACTCATCCTAATTTCGTCAAACCCATGCTAATTTTGTCAAACCTCACATAAATTTTCAAACCTCACATAAATTTTCGTTCGGTTTCATCAAACCCATCCTAATTTCTTCAAACCCATGCTAAATTGCTCAAACCTCATAAATTTTCGTTCGGTTTCATCAAACCCATCCTAATTTCTTCAAACCCATGCTAAATTGCTCAAACCTCATAAATTTTCGTTCGGTTTCATCAAACCCATCCTAATTTCTTCAAACCCATGCTAAATTGCTCAAACCTCATAAATTTTCGTTTGGTTTCATCAAACCCATCCTAATTTCGTCAAACCCATGCTAATTTTGTCAAACCTCACATAAATTTTCAAACCTCACATAAATTTTCGTTCGGTTTCATCAAACCCATCCTAATTTCTTCAAACCCATGCTAAATTGCTCAAACCTCAGATAAATTTTCAAACCTCATAAATTTTCGTTCGGTTTCATCAAACCCATCCTAATTTCTTCAAACCCATGCTAAATTGCTCAAACCTCATAAATTTTCGTTTGGTTTCATCAAACCCATCCTAATTTCGTCAAACCCATGCCAATTTTGTCAAACCTCACATAAATTTTCAAACCTCATAAATTTTCGTTCGGTTTCATCAAACCCATCCTAATTTCTTCAAACCCATGCTAAATTGCTCAAACCTCAGATAAATTTTCAAACCTCATAAATTTTCGTTCGGTTTCATCAAACCCATCCTAATTTCTTCAAACCCATGCTAAATTGCTCAAACCTCATAAATTTTCGTTTGGTTTCATCAAACCCATCCTAATTTCGTCAAACCCATGCCAATTTTGTCAAACCTCACATAAATTTTCAAACCTCATAAATTTTCGTTCGGTTTCATCAAACCCATCCTAATTTCTTCAAACCCATGCTAAATTGCTCAAACCTCATAAATTTTCGTTTGGTTTCATCAAACCCATCCTAATTTCGTCAAACCCATGCCAATTTTGTCAAACCTCACATAAATTTTCAAACCTCATAAATTTTCGTTCGGTTTCATCAAACCCATCCTAATTTCTTCAAACCCATGCTAAATTGCTCAAACCTCATAAATTTTCGTTTGGTTTCATCAAACCCATCCTAATTTCGTCAAACCCATGCTAATTTTGTCAAACCTCACATAAATTTTCAAACCTCACATAAATTTTCGTTCGGTTTCATCAAACCCATCCTAATTTCTTCAAACCCATGCTAAATTGCTCAAACCTCAGATAAATTTTCAAACCTCATAAATTTTCGTTCGGTTTCATCAAACCCATCCTAATTTCTTCAAACCCATGCTAAATTGCTCAAACCTCAGATAAATTTTCAAACCTCATAAATTTTCGTTCGGTTTCATCAAACCCATCCTAATTTCTTCAAACCCATGCTAAATTGCTCAAACCTCATAAATTTTCGTTTGGTTTCATCAAACCCATCCTAATTTCGTCAAACCCATGCTAATTTTGTCAAACCTCACATAAATTTTCAAACCTCACATAAATTTTCGTTCGGTTTCATCAAACCCATCCTAATTTCTTCAAACCCATGCTAAATTGCTCAAACCTCAGATAAATTTTCAAACCTCATAAATTTTCGTTCGGTTTCATCAAACCCATCCTAATTTCTTCAAACCCATGCTAAATTGCTCAAACCTCATAAATTTTCGTTTGGTTTCATCAAACCCATCCTAATTTCGTCAAACCCATGCTAATTTTGTCAAACCTCACATAAATTTTCAAACCTCACATAAATTTTCGTTCGGTTTCATCAAACCCATCCTAATTTCTTCAAACCCATGCTAAATTGCTCAAACCTCAGATAAATTTTCAAACCTCATAAATTTTCGTTCGGTTTCATCAAACCCATCCTAATTTCTTCAAACCCATGCTAAATTGCTCAAACCCATCCTAATTTCGTCAAACCCATGCCAATTTTGTCAAACCTCAGATAAATTTTCAAACCTCATAAATTTTCGTTCGGTTTCATCAAACCCATCCTAATTTCTTCAAACCCATGCTAAATTGCTCAAACCTCATAAATTTTCGTTCGGTTTCATCAAACCCATCCTAATTTCTTCAAACCCATGCTAAATTGCTCAAACCTCATAAATTTTCGTTTGGTTTCATCAAACCCATCCTAATTTCGTCAAACCCATGCTAATTTTGTCAAACCTCACATAAATTTTCAAACCTCACATAAATTTTCGTTCGGTTTCATCAAACCCATCCTAATTTCTTCAAACCCATGCTAAATTGCTCAAACCTCAGATAAATTTTCAAACCTCATAAATTTTCGTTCGGTTTCATCAAACCCATCCTAATTTCTTCAAACCCATGCTAAATTGCTCAAACCTCATAAATTTTCGTTTGGTTTCATCAAACCCATCCTAATTTCGTCAAACCCATGCTAATTTTGTCAAACCTCACATAAATTTTCAAACCTCACATAAATTTTCGTTCGGTTTCATCAAACCCATCCTAATTTCTTCAAACCCATGCTAAATTGCTCAAACCTCAGATAAATTTTCAAACCTCATAAATTTTCGTTCGGTTTCATCAAACCCATCCTAATTTCTTCAAACCCATGCTAAATTGCTCAAACCTCATAAATTTTCGTTTGGTTTCATCAAACCCATCCTAATTTCGTCAAACCCATGCTAATTTTGTCAAACCTCACATAAATTTTCAAACCTCACATAAATTTTCGTTCGGTTTCATCAAACCCATCCTAATTTCTTCAAACCCATGCTAAATTGCTCAAACCTCAGATAAATTTTCAAACCTCATAAATTTTCGTTCGGTTTCATCAAACCCATCCTAATTTCTTCAAACCCATGCTAAATTGCTCAAACCTCATAAATTTTCGTTTGGTTTCATCAAACCCATCCTAATTTCGTCAAACCCATGCTAATTTTGTCAATCCTCACATAAATTTTCAAACCTCACATAAATTTTCGTTCGGTTTCATCAAACCCATCCTAATTTCTTCAAACCCATGCTAAATTGCTCAAACCTCAGATAAATTTTCAAACCTCATAAATTTTCGTTCGGTTTCATCAAACCCATCCTAATTTCTTCAAACCCATGCTAAATTGCTCAAACCTCAGATAAATTTTCAAACCTCATAAATTTTCGTTCGGTTTCATCAAACCCATCCTAATTTCTTCAAACCCATGCTAAATTGCTCAAACCTCATAAATTTTCGTTCGGTTTCATCAAACCCATCCTAATTTCTTCAAACCCATGCTAAATTGCTCAAACCTCAGATAAATTTTCAAACCTCATAAATTTTCGTTCGGTTTCATCAAACCCATCCTAATTTCTTCAAACCCATGCTAAATTGCTCAAACCTCATAAATTTTCGTTTGGTTTCATCAAACCCATCCTAATTTCGTCAAACCCATGCTAATTTTGTCAAACCTCACATAAATTTTCAAACCTCACATAAATTTTCGTTCGGTTTCATCAAACCCATCCTAATTTCTTCAAACCCATGCTAAATTGCTCAAACCCCATAAATTTTCGTTTGGTTTCATCAAACCCATCCTAATTTCGTCAAACCCATGCCAATTTTGTCAAACCTCACATAAATTTTCAAACCTCATAAATTTTCGTTCGGTTTCATCAAACCCATCCTAATTTCTTCAAACCCATGCTAAATTGCTCAAACCTCAGATAAATTTTCAAACCTCATAAATTTTCGTTCGGTTTCATCAAACCCATCCTAATTTCTTCAAACCCATGCTAAATTGCTCAAACCTCATAAATTTTCGTTCGGTTTCATCAAACCCATCCTAATTTCTTCAAACCCATGCTAAATTGCTCAAACCTCAGATAAATTTTCAAACCTCATAAATTTTCGTTCGGTTTCATCAAACCCATCCTAATTTCTTCAAACCCATGCTAAATTGCTCAAACCTCATAAATTTTCGTTTGGTTTCATCAAACCCATCCTAATTTCGTCAAACCCATGCTAATTTTGTCAAACCTCACATAAATTTTCAAACCTCACATAAATTTTCGTTCGGTTTCATCAAACCCATCCTAATTTCTTCAAACCCATGCTAAATTGCTCAAACCTCAGATAAATTTTCAAACCTCATAAATTTTCGTTCGGTTTCATCAAACCCATCCTAATTTCTTCAAACCCATGCTAAATTGCTCAAACCTCAGATAAATTTTCAAACCTCATAAATTTTCGTTCGGTTTCATCAAACCCATCCTAATTTCTTCAAACCCATGCTAAATTGCTCAAACCTCATAAATTTTCGTTTGGTTTCATCAAACCCATCCTAATTTCGTCAAACCCATGCCAATTTTGTCAAACCTCACATAAATTTTCAAACCTCATAAATTTTCGTTCGGTTTCATCAAACCCATCCTAATTTCTTCAAACCCATGCTAAATTGCTCAAACCTCAGATAAATTTTCAAACCTCATAAATTTTCGTTCGGTTTCATCAAACCCATCCTAATTTCTTCAAACCCATGCTAAATTGCTCAAACCTCATAAATTTTCGTTTGGTTTCATCAAACCCATCCTAATTTCGTCAAACCCATGCTAATTTTGTCAAACCTCACATAAATTTTCAAACCCCACATAAATTTTCGTTCGGTTTCATCAAACCCATCCTAATTTCTTCAAACCCATGCTAAATTGCTCAAACCTCATAAATTTTCGTTTGGTTTCATCAAACCCATCCTAATTTCGTCAAACCCATGCTAATTTTGTCAAACCTCACATAAATTTTCAAACCTCACATAAATTTTCGTTCGGTTTCATCAAACCCATCCTAATTTCTTCAAACCCATGCTAAATTGCTCAAACCTCAGATAAATTTTCAAACCTCATAAATTTTCGTTCGGTTTCATCAAACCCATCCTAATTTCTTCAAACCCATGCTAAATTGCTCAAACCTCATAAATTTTCGTTTGGTTTCATCAAACCCATCCTAATTTCGTCAAACCCATGCCAATTTTGTCAAACCTCACATAAATTTTCAAACCTCATAAATTTTCGTTCGGTTTCATCAAACCCATCCTAATTTCTTCAAACCCATGCTAAATTGCTCAAACCTCATAAATTTTCGTTTGGTTTCATCAAACCCATCCTAATTTCGTCAAACCCATGCTAATTTTGTCAAACCTCACATAAATTTTCAAACCCCACATAAATTTTCGTTCGGTTTCATCAAACCCATCCTAATTTCTTCAAACCCATGCTAAATTGCTCAAACCTCAGATAAATTTTCAAACCTCATAAATTTTCGTTCGGTTTCATCAAACCCATCCTAATTTCTTCAAACCCATGCTAAATTGCTCAAACATCATAAATTTTCGTTTGGTTTCATCAAACCCATCCTAATTTCGTCAAACCCATGCCAATTTTGTCAAACCTCACATAAATTTTCAAACCTCATAAATTTTCGTTCGGTTTCATCAAACCCATCCTAATTTCTTCAAACCCATGCTAAATTGCTCAAACCTCAGATAAATTTTCAAACCTCATAAATTTTCGTTCGGTTTCATCAAACCCATCCTAATTTCTTCAAACCCATGCTAAATTGCTCAAACCTCAGATAAATTTTCAAACCTCATAAATTTTCGTTCGGTTTCATCAAACCCATCCTAATTTCTTCAAACCCATGCTAAATTGCTCAAACCTCATAAATTTTCGTTTGGTTTCATCAAACCCATCCTAATTTCGTCAAACCCATGCTAATTTTGTCAAACCTCACATAAACTTTCAAACCTCACATAAATTTTCGTTCGGTTTCATCAAACCCATCCTAATTTCTTCAAACCCATGCTAAATTGCTCAAACCTCAGATAAATTTTCAAACCTCATAAATTTTCGTTCTGTTTCATCAAACCCATGCTAAATTGCTCAAACCTCAGATAAATTTTCAAACCTCATAAATTTTCGTTCGGTTTCATCAAACCCATCCTAATTTCTTCAAACCCATGCTAAATTGCTCAAACCTCATAAATTTTCGTTTGGTTTCATCAAACCCATATTAATTTCGTCAAACCCATGCTAATTTTGTCAAACCTCACATAAATTTTCAAACCTCACATAAATTTTCGTTCGGTTTCATCAAACCCATCCTAATTTCTTCAAACCCATGCTAAATTGCTCAAACCTCAGATAAATTTTCAAACCTCATAAATTTTCGTTCGGTTTCATCAAACCCATCCTAATTTCTTCAAACCCATGCTAAATTGCTCAAACCTCATAAATTTTCGTTTGGTTTCATCAAACCCATCCTAATTTCGTCAAACCCATGCCAATTTTGTCAAACCTCACATAAATTTTCAAACCTCATAAATTTTCGTTCGGTTTCATCAAACCCATCCTAATTTCTTCAAACCCATGCTAAATTGCTCAAACCTCAGATAAATTTTCAAACCTCATAAATTTTCGTTCGGTTTCATCAAACCTATCCTAATTTCTTCAAACCCATGCTAAATTGCTCAAACCTCATAAATTTTCGTTTGGTTTCATCAAACCCATCCTAATTTCGTCAAACCCATGCTAATTTTGTCAAACCTCACATAAATTTTCAAACCTCACATAAATTTTCGTTCGGTTTCATCAAACCCATCCTAATTTCTTCAAACCCATGCTAAATTGCTCAAACCTCAGATAAATTTTCAAACCTCATAAATTTTCGTTCGGTTTCATCAAACCCATCCTAATTTCTTCAAACCCATGCTAAATTGCTCAAACCTCAGATAAATTTTCAAACCTCATAAATTTTCGTTCGGTTTCATCAAACCCATCCTAATTTCTTCAAACCCATGCTAAATTGCTCAAACCTCAGATAAATTTTCAAACCTCATAAATTTTCGTTCGGTTTCATCAAACCCATCCTAATTTCTTCAAACCCATGCTAAATTGCTCAAACCTCATAAATTTTCGTTTGGTTTCATCAAACCCATCCTAATTTCGTCAAACCCATGCTAATTTTGTCAAACCTCACATAAATTTTCAAACCTCACATAAATTTTCGTTCGGTTTCATCAAACCCATCCTAATTTCTTCAAACCCATGCTAAATTGCTCAAACCTCAGATAAATTTTCAAACCTCATAAATTTTCGTTCGGTTTCATCAAACCCATCCTAATTTCTTCAAACCCATGCTAAATTGCTCAAACCTCATAAATTTTCGTTTGGTTTCATCAAACCCATCCTAATTTCGTCAAACCCATGCTAATTTTGTCAAACCTCACATAAATTTTCAAACCTCACATAAATTTTCGTTCGGTTTCATCAAACCCATCCTAATTTCTTCAAACCCATGCTAAATTGCTCAAACCTCAGATAAATTTTCAAACCTCATAAATTTTCGTTCGGTTTCATCAAACCCATCCTAATTTCTTCAAACCCATGCTAAATTGCTCAAACCTCAGATAAATTTTCAAACCTCATAAATTTTCGTTCGGTTTCATCAAACCCATCCTAATTTCTTCAAACCCATGCTAAATTGCTCAAACCTCATAAATTTTCGTTCGGTTTCATCAAACCCATCCTAATTTCTTCAAACCCATGCTAAATTGCTCAAACCTCAGATAAATTTTCAAACCTCATAAATTTTCGTTCGGTTTCATCAAACCCACTAATTTCTTCAAACCCATGCTAAATTGCTCAAACCTCATAAATTTTCGTTTGGTTTCATCAAACCCATCCTAATTTCGTCAAACCCATGCTAATTTTGTCAAACCTCACATAAATTTTCAAACCTCACATAAGTTTTCGTTCGGTTTCATCAAACCCATCCTAATTTCTTCAAACCCATGCTAAATTGCTCAAACCTCAGATAAATTTTCAAACCTCATAAATTTTCGTTCGGTTTCATCAAACCCATCCTAATTTCTTCAAACCCATGCTAAATTGCTCAAACCTCAGATAAATTTTCAAACCTCATAAATTTTCGTTCGGTTTCATCAAACCCATCCTAATTTCTTCAAACCCATGCTAAATTGCTCAAACCTCATAAATTTTCGTTTGGTTTCATCAAACCCATCCTAATTTCGTCAAACCCATGCTAATTTTGTCAAACCTCACATAAATTTTCGTTCGGTTTCATCAAACCCATCCTAATTTCTTCAAACCCATGCTAAATTGCTCAAACCTCAGATAAATTTTCAAACCTCATAAATTTTCGTTCGGTTTCATCAAACCCATCCTAATTTCTTCAAACCCATGCTAAATTGCTCAAACCTCATAAATTTTCGTTTGGTTTCATCAAACCCATCCTAATTTCGTCAAACCCATGCCAATTTTGTCAAACCTCAGATAAATTTTCAAACCTCATAAATTTTCGTTCGGTTTCATCAAACCCATCCTAATTTCTTCAAACCCATGCTAAATTGCTCAAACCTCATAAATTTTCGTTCGGTTTCATCAAACCCATGCTAAATTGCTCAAACCTCATAAATTTTCGTTTGGTTTCATCAAACCCATCCTAATTTCGTCAAACCCATGCTAATTTTGTCAAACCTCACATAAATTTTCAAACCTCACATAAATTTTCGTTCGGTTTCATCAAACCCATCCTAATTTCTTCAAACCCATGCTAAATAGCTCAAACCTCAGATAAATTTTCAAACCTCATAAATTTTCGTTCGGTTTCATCAAACCCATCCTAATTTCTTCAAACCCATGCTAAATTGCTCAAACCTCATAAATTTTCGTTTGGTTTCATCAAACCCATCCTAATTTCGTCAAACCCATGCCAATTTTGTCAAACCTCACATAAATTTTCAAACCTCATAAATTTTCGTTCGGTTTCATCAAACCCATCCTAATTTCTTCAAACCCATGCTAAATTGCTCAAACCTCAGATAAATTTTCAAACCTCATAAATTTTCGTTCGGTTTCATCAAACCCATCCTAATTTCTTCAAACCCATGCTAAATTGCTCAAACCTCAGATAAATTTTCAAACCTCATAAATTTTCGTTCGGTTTCATCAAACCCATCCTAATTTCTTCAAACCCATGCTAAATTGCTCAAACCTCATAAATTTTCGTTTGGTTTCATCAAACCCATCCTAATTTCGTCAAACCCATGCTAATTTTGTCAAACCTCACATAAATTTTCAAACCTCACATAAATTTTCGTTCGGTTTCATCAAACCCATCCTAATTTCTTCAAACCCATGCTAAATTGCTCAAACCTCAGATAAATTTTCAAACCTCATAAATTTTCGTTCGGTTTCATCAAACCCATCCTAATTTCTTCAAACCCATGCTAAATTGCTCAAACCTCAGATAAATTTTCAAACCTCATAAATTTTCGTTCGGTTTCATCAAACCCATCCTAATTTCTTCAAACCCATGCTAAATTGCTCAAACCTCATAAATTTTCGTTTGGTTTCATCAAACCCATCCTAATTTCGTCAAACCCATGCCAATTTTGTCAAACCTCACATAAATTTTCAAACCTCATAAATTTTCGTTCGGTTTCATCAAACCCATCCTAATTTCTTCAAACCCATGCTAAATTGCTCAAACCTCAGATAAATTTTCAAACCTCATAAATTTTCGTTCGGTTTCATCAAACCCATCCTAATTTCTTCAAACCCATGCTAAATTGCTCAAACCTCATAAATTTTCGTTCGGTTTCATCAAACCCATCCTAATTTCTTCAAACCCATGCTAAATTGCTCAAACCTCAGATAAATTTTCAAACCTCATAAATTTTCGTTCGGTTTCATCAAACCCATCCTAATTTCTTCAAACCCATGCTAAATTGCTCAAACCTCATAAATTTTCGTTTGGTTTCATCAAACCCATCCTAATTTCGTCAAACCCATGCTAATTTTGTCAAACCTCACATAAATTTTCAAACCTCACATAAATTTTCGTTCGGTTTCATCAAACCCATCCTAATTTCTTCAAACCCATGCTAAATTGCTCAAACCTCAGATAAATTTTCAAACCTCATAAATTTTCGTTCGGTTTCATCAAACCCATCCTAATTTCTTCAAACCCATGCTAAATTGCTCAAACCTCATAAATTTTCGTTTGGTTTCATCAAACCCATCCTAATTTCGTCAAACCCATGCTAATTTTGTCAAACCTCACATAAATTTTCAAACCTCACATAAATTTTCGTTCGGTTTCATCAAACCCATCCTAATTTCTTCAAACCCATGCTAAATTGCTCAAACCTCAGATAAATTTTCAAACCTCATAAATTTTCGTTCGGTTTCATCAAACCCATCCTAATTTCTTCAAACCCATGCTAAATTGCTCAAACCTCAGATAAATTTTCAAACCTCATAAATTTTCGTTCGGTTTCATCAAACCCATCCTAATTTCTTCAAACCCATGCTAAATTTTCGTTCGGTTTCATCAAACCCATCCTAATTTCTTCAAACCCATGCTAAATTGCTCAAACCTCATAAATTTTCGTTTGGTTTCATCAAACCCATCCTAATTTCGTCAAACCCATGCTAATTTTGTCAAACCTCACATACATTTTCAAACCTCACATAAATTTTCGTTCGGTTTCATCAAACCCATCCTAATTTCTTCAAACCCATGCTAAATTGCTCAAACCTCAGATAAATTTTCAAACCTCATAAATTTTCGTTCGGTTTCATCAAACCCATCCTAATTTCTTCAAACCCATGCTAAATTGCTCAAACCTCATAAATTTTCGTTTGGTTTCATCAAACCCATCCTAATTTCGTCAAACCCATGCTAATTTTGTCAAACCTCACATAAATTTTCAAACCTCACATAAATTTTCGTTCGGTTTCATCAAACCCATCCTAATTTCTTCAAACCCATGCTAAATTGCTCAAACCTCAGATAAATTTTCAAACCTCATAAATTTTCGTTCGGTTTCATCAAACCCATCCTAATTTCTTCAAACCCATGCTAAATTGCTCAAACCTCATAAATTTTCGTTTGGTTTCATCAAACCCATCCTAATTTCGTCAAACCCATGCTAATTTTGTCAAACCTCACATAAATTTTCAAACCTCACATAAATTTTCGTTCGGTTTCATCAAACCCATCCTAATTTCTTCAAACCCATGCTAAATTGCTCAAACCTCAGATAAATTTTCAAACCTCATAAATTTTCGTTAGGTTTCATCAAACCCATCCTAATTTCTTCAAACCCATGCTAAATTGCTCAAACCTCAGATAAATTTTCAAACCTCATAAATTTTCGTTCGGTTTCATCAAACCCATCCTAATTTCTTCAAACCCATGCTAAATTGCTCAAACCTCATAAATTTTCGTTCGGTTTCATCAAACCCATCCTAATTTCTTCAAACCCATGCTAAATTGCTCAAACCTCATAAATTTTCGTTTGGTTTCATCAAACCCATCCTAATTTCGTCAAACCCATGCTAATTTTGTCAAACCTCACATAAATTTTCAAACCTCACATAAATTTTCGTTCGGTTTCATCAAACCCATCCTAATTTCTTCAAACCCATGCTAAATTGCTCAAACCTCAGATAAATTTTCAAACCTCATAAATTTTCGTTCGGTTTCATCAAACCCATCCTAATTTCTTCAAACCCATGCTAAATTGCTCAAACCTCATAAATTTTCGTTCGGTTTCATCAAACCCATCCTAATTTCTTCAAACCCATGCTAAATTGCTCAAACCTCATAAATTTTCGTTTGGTTTCATCAAACCCATCCTAATTTCGTCAAACCCATGCTAATTTTGTCAAACCTCACATAAATTTTCAAACCTCACATAAATTTTCGTTCGGTTTCATCAAACCCATCCTAATTTCTTCAAACCCATGCTAAATTGCTCAAACCTCAGATAAATTTTCAAACCTCATAAATTTTCGTTCGGTTTCATCAAACCCATCCTAATTTCTTCAAATCCATGCTAAATTGCTCAAACCTCATAAATTTTCGTTTGGTTTCATCAAACCCATCCTAATTTCGTCAAACCCATGCCAATTTTGTCAAACCTCACATAAATTTTCAAACCTCATAAATTTTCGTTCGGTTTCATCAAACCCATACTAATTTCTTCAAACCCATGCTAAATTGCTCAAACCTCAGATAAATTTTCAAACCTCATAAATTTTCGTTCGGTTTCATCAAACCCATCCTAATTTCTTCAAACCCATGCTAAATTGCTCAAACCTCATAAATTTTCGTTTGGTTTCATCAAACCCATCCTAATTTCGTCAAACCCATGCCAATTTTGTCAAACCTCACATAAATTTTCAAACCTCATAAATTTTCGTTCGGTTTCATCAAACCCATCCTAATTTCTTCAAACCCATGCTAAATTGCTCAAACCTCAGATAAATTTTCAAACCTCATAAATTTTCGTTCGGTTTCATCAAACCCATCCTAATTTCTTCAAACCCATGCTAAATTGCTCAAACCTCATAAATTTTCGTTCGGTTTCATCAAACCCATCCTAATTTCTTCAAACCCATGCTAAATTGCTCAAACCTCATAAATTTTCGTTTGGTTTCATCAAACCCATCCTAATTTCGTCAAACCCATGCTAATTTTGTCAAACCTCACATAAATTTTCAAACCTCACATAAATTTTCGTTCGGTTTCATCAAACCCATCCTAATTTCTTCAAACCCATGCTAAATTGCTCAAACCTCAGATAAATTTTCAAACCTCATAAATTTTCGTTCGGTTTCATCAAACCCATCCTAATTTCTTCAAACCCATGCTAAATTGCTCAAACCTCATAAATTTTCGTTTGGTTTCATCAAACCCATCCTAATTTCGTCAAACCCATGCCAATTTTGTCAAACCTCACATAAATTTTCAAACCTCATAAATTTTCGTTCGGTTTCATCAAACCCATCCTAATTTCTTCAAACCCATGCTAAATTGCTCAAACCTCAGATAAATTTTCAAACCTCATAAATTTTCGTTCGGTTTCATCAAACCCATCCTAATTTCTTCAAACCCATGCTAAATTGCTCAAACCTCATAAATTTTCGTTTGGTTTCATCAAACCCATCCTAATTTCGTCAAACCCATGCCAATTTTGTCAAACCTCACATAAATTTTCAAACCTCATAAATTTTCGTTCGGTTTCATCAAACCCATCCTAATTTCTTCAAACCCATGCTAAATTGCTCAAACCTCAGATAAATTTTCAAACCTCATAAATTTTCGTTCGGTTTCATCAAACCCATCCTAATTTCTTCAAACCCATGCTAAATTGCTCAAACCTCATAAATTTTCGTTTGGTTTCATCAAACCCATCCTAATTTCTTCAAACCCATGCTAAATTGCTCAAACCTCATAAATTTTCGTTCGGTTTCATCAAACCCATCCTAATTTCTTCAAACCCATGCTAAATTGCTCAAACCTCATAAATTTTCGTTTGGTTTCATCAAACCCATCCTAATTTCGTCAAACCCATGCTAATTTTGTCAAACCTCACATAAATTTTCAAACCTCACATAAATTTTCGTTCGGTTTCATCAAACCCATCCTAATTTCTTCAAACCCATGCTAAATTGCTCAAACCTCATAAATTTTCGTTTGGTTTCATCAAACCCATCCTAATTTCGTCAAACCCATGCTAATTTTGTCAAACCTCACATAAATTTTCAAACCTCACATAAATTTTCGTTCGGTTTCATCAAACCCATCCTAATTTCTTCAAACCCATGCTAAATTGCTCAAACCTCAGATAAATTTTCAAACCTCATAAATTTTCGTTCGGTTTCATCAAACCCATCCTAATTTCTTCAAACCCATGCTAAATTGCTCAAACCTCATAAATTTTCGTTTTGTTTCATCAAACCCATCCTAATTTCGTCAAACCCATGCCAATTTTGTCAAACCTCACATAAATTTTCAAACCTCATAAATTTTCGTTCGGTTTCATCAAACCCATCCTAATTTCTTCAAACCCATGCTAAATTGCTCAAACCTCAGATAAATTTTCAAACCTCATAAATTTTCGTTCGGTTTCATCAAACCCATCCTAATTTCTTCAAACCCATGCTAAATTGCTCAAACCTCATAAATTTTCGTTTGGTTTCATCAAACCCATCCTAATTTCTTCAAACCCATGCTAAATTGCTCAAACCTCATAAATTTTCGTTCGGTTTCATCAAACCCATCCTAATTTCTTCAAACCCATGCTAAATTGCTCAAACCTCATAAATTTTCGTTTGGTTTCATCAAACCCATCCTAATTTCGTCAAACCCATGCTAATTTTGTCAAACCTCACATAAATTTTCAAACCTCACATAAATTTTCGTTCGGTTTCATCAAACCCATCCTAATTTCTTCAAACCCATGCTAAATTGCTCAAACCTCATAAATTTTCGTTTGGTTTCATCAAACCCATCCTAATTTCGTCAAACCCATGCTAATTTTGTCAAACCTCACATAAATTTTCAAACCTCACATAAATTTTCGTTCGGTTTCATCAAACCCATCCTAATTTCTTCAAACCCATGCTAAATTGCTCAAACCTCAGATAAATTTTCAAACCTCATAAATTTTCGTTCGGTTTCATCAAACCCATCCTAATTTCTTCAAACCCATGCTAAATTGCTCAAACCTCATAAATTTTCGTTTGGTTTCATCAAACCCATCCTAATTTCGTCAAACCCATGCCAATTTTGTCAAACCTCACATAAATTTTCAAACCTCATAAATTTTCGTTCGGTTTCATCAAACCCATCCTAATTTCTTCAAACCCATGCTAAATTGCTCAAACCTCAGATAAATTTTCAAACCTCATAAATTTTCGTTCGGTTTCATCAAACCCATCCTAATTTCTTCAAACCCATGCTAAATTGCTCAAACCTCATAAATTTTCGTTCGGTTTCATCAAACCCATCCTAATTTCTTCAAACCCATGCTAAATTGCTCAAACCTCATAAATTTTCGTTTGGTTTCATCAAACCCATCCTAATTTCGTTAAACCCATGCTAATTTTGTCAAACCTCACATAAATTTTCAAACCTCACATAAATTTTCGTTCGGTTTCATCAAACCCATCCTAATTTCTTCAAACCCATGCTAAATTGCTCAAACCTCAGATAAATTTTCAAACCTCATAAATTTTCGTTTGGTTTCATCAAACCCATCCTAATTTCGTCAAACCCATGCCAATTTTGTCAAACCTCACATAAATTTTCAAACCTCATAAATTTTCGTTCGGTTTCATCAAACCCATCCTAATTTCTTCAAACCCATGCTAAATTGCTCAAACCTCAGATAAATTTTCAAACCTCATAAATTTTCGTTCGGTTTCATCAAACCCATCCTAATTTCTTCAAACCCATGCTAAATTGCTCAAACCTCAGATAAATTTTCAAACCTCATAAATTTTCGTTCGGTTTCATCAAACCCATCCTAATTTCTTCAAACCCATGCTAAATTGCTCAAACCTCATAAATTTTCGTTCGGTTTCATCAAACCCATCCTAATTTCGTCAAACCCATGTTAATTTTGTCAAACCTCACATAAATTTTCAAACCTCACATAAATTTTCGTTCGGTTTCATCAAACCCATCCTAATTTCTTCAAACCCATGCTAAATTGCTCAAACCTCATAAATTTTCGTTTGGTTTCATCAAACCCATCCTAATTTCGTCAAACCCATGCTAATTTTGTCAAACCTCACATAAATTTTCAAACCTCACATAAATTTTCGTTCGGTTTCATCAAACCCATCCTAATTTCTTCAAACCCATGCTAAATTGCTCAAACCTCAGATAAATTGCTCAAACCTCATAAATTTTCGTTTGGTTTCATCAAACCCATCCTAATTTCGTCAAACCCATGCCAATTTTGTCAAACCTCACATAAATTTTCAAACCTCATAAATTTTCGTTCGGTTTCATCAAACCCATCCTAATTTCTTCAAACCCATGCTAAATTGCTCAAACCTCATAAATTTTCGTTTGGTTTCATCAAACCCATCCTAATTTCGTCAAACCCATGCTAATTTTGTCAAACCTCACATAAATTTTCAAACCTCACATAAATTTTCGTTCGGTTTCATCAAACCCATCCTAATTTCTTCAAACCCATGCTAAATTGCTCAAACCTCAGATAAATTGCTCAAACCTCATAAATTTTCGTTTGGTTTCATCAAACCCATCCTAATTTCGTCAAACCCATGCCAATTTTGTCAAACCTCACATAAATTTTCAAACCTCATAAATTTTCGTTCGGTTTCATCAAACCCATCCTAATTTCTTCAAACCCATGCTAAATTGCTCAAACCTCAGATAAATTTTCAAACCTCATAAATTTTCGTTCGGTTTCATCAAACCCATCCTAATTTCTTCAAACCCATGCTAAATTGCTCAAACCTCATAAATTTTCGTTTGGTTTCATCAAACCCATCCTAATTTCGTCAAACCCATGCTAATTTTGTCAAACCTCACATAAATTTTCAAACCTCACATAAATTTTCGTTCGGTTTCATCAAACCCATCCTAATTTCTTCAAACCCATGCTAAATTGCTCAAACCTCAGATAAATTTTCAAACCTCATAAATTTTCGTTCGGTTTCATCAAACCCATCCTAATTTCTTCAAACCCATGCTAAATTGCTCAAACCTCATAAATTTTCGTTTGGTTTCATCAAACCCATCCTAATTTCTTCAAACCCATGCTAAATTGCTCAAACCTCATAAATTTTCGTTCGGTTTCATCAAACCCATCCTAATTTCTTCAAACCCATGCTAAATTGCTCAAACCTCATAAATTTTCGTTTGGTTTCATCAAACCCATCCTAATTTCGTCAAACCCATGCTAATTTTGTCAAACCTCACATAAATTTTCAAACCTCACATAAATTTTCGTTCGGTTTCATCAAACCCATCCTAATTTCTTCAAACCCATGCTAAATTGCTCAAACCTCAGATAAATTTTCAAACCTCATAAATTTTCGTTCGGTTTCATCAAACCCATCCTAATTTCTTCAAACCCATGCTAAATTGCTCAAACCTCATAAATTTTCGTTTGGTTTCATCAAACCCATCCTAATTTCGTCAAACCCATGCTAATTTTGTCAAACCTCACATAAATTTTCAAACCTCACATAAATTTTCGTTCGGTTTCATCAAACCCATCCTAATTTCTTCAAACCCATGCTAAATTGCTCAAACCTCAGATAAATTTTCAAACCTCATAAATTTTCGTTCGGTTTCATCAAACCCATCCTAATTTCTTCAAACCCATGCTAAATTGCTCAAACCTCCTAAATTTTCGTTTGGTTTCATCAAACCCATCCTAATTTCGTCAAACCCATGCCAATTTTGTCAAACCTCACATAAATTTTCAAACCTCATAAATTTTCGTTCGGTTTCATCAAACCCATCCTAATTTCTTCAAACCCATGCTAAATTGCTCAAACCTCATAAATTTTCGTTTGGTTTCATCAAACCCATCCTAATTTCGTCAAACCCATGCTAATTTTGTCAAACCTCACATAAATTTTCAAACCTCACATAACCTTTCGTTCGGTTTCATCAAACCCATCCTAATTTCTTCAAACCCATGCTAAATTGCTCAAACCTCAGATAAATTTTCAAACCTCATAAATTTTCGTTCGGTTTCATCAAACCCATCCTAATTTCTTCAAACCCATGCTAAATTGCTCAAACCTCATAAATTTTCGTTTGGTTTCATCAAACCCATCCTAATTTCTTCAAACCCATGCTAAATTGCTCAAACCTCATAAATTTTCGTTCGGTTTCATCAAACCCATCCTAATTTCTTCAAACCCATGCTAAATTGCTCAAACCTCATAAATTTTCGTTTGGTTTCATCAAACCCATCCTAATTTCGTCAAACCCATGCTGATTTTGTCAAACCTCACATAAATTTTCAAACCTCACATAAATTTTCGTTCGGTTTCATCAAACCCATCCTAATTTCTTCAAACCCATGCTAAATTGCTCAAACCTCATAAATTTTCGTTTGGTTTCATCAAACCCATCCTAATTTCGTCAAACCCATGCTAATTTTGTCAAACCTCACATAAATTTTCAAACCTCACATAAATTTTCGTTCGGTTTCATCAAACCCATCCTAATTTCTTCAAACCCATGCTAAATTGCTCAAACCTCAGATAAATTTTCAAACCTCATAAATTTTCGTTCGGTTTCATCAAACCCATCCTAATTTCTTCAAACACATGCTAAATTGCTCAAACCTCATAAATTTTCGTTCGGTTTCATCAAACCCATCCTAATTTCTTCAAACCCATGCTAAATTGCTCAAACCTCAGATAAATTTTCAAACCTCATAAATTTTCGTTCGGTTTCATCAAACCCATCCTAATTTCTTCAAACCCATGCTAAATTGCTCAAACCTCATAAATTTTCGTTTGGTTTCATCAAACCCATCCTAATTTCTTCAAACCCATGCTAAATTGCTCAAACCTCATAAATTTTCGTTCGGTTTCATCAAACCCATCCTAATTTCTTCAAACCCATGCTAAATTGCTCAAACCTCATAAATTTTCGTTTGGTTTCATCAAACCCATCCTAATTTCGTCAAACCCATGCTAATTTTGTCAAACCTCACATAAATTTTCAAACCTCACATAAATTTTCGTTCGGTTTCATCAAACCCATCCTAATTTCTTCAAACCCATGCTAAATTGCTCAAACCTCAGATAAATTTTCAAACCTCATAAATTTTCGTTCGGTTTCATCAAACCCATCCTAATTTCTTCAAACCCATGCTAAATTGCTCAAACCTCATAAATTTTCGTTTGGTTTCATCAAACCCATCCTAATTTCGTCAAACCCATGCCAATTTTGTCAAACCTCACATAAATTTTCAAACCTCATAAATTTTCGTCGGTTTCATCAAACCCATCCTAATTTCGTCAAACCCATGCTAATTTTGTCAAACCTCACATAAATTTTCAAACCTCACATAAATTTTCGTTCGGTTTCATCAAACCCATCCTAATTTCTTCACACCCATGCTAAATTGCTCAAACCTCAGATAAATTTTCAAACCTCATAAATTTTCGTTCGGTTTCATCAAACCCATCCTAATTTCTTCAAACCCATGCTAAATTGCTCAAACCTCATAAATTTTCGTTTGGTTTCATCAAACCCATCCTAATTTCGTCAAACCCATGCCAATTTTGTCAAACCTCACATAAATTTTCAAACCTCATAAATTTTCGTTCGGTTTCATCAAACCCATCCTAATTTCTTCAAACCCATGCTAAATTGCTCAAACCTCAGATAAATTTTCAAACCTCATAAATTTTCGTTCGGTTTCATCAAACCCATCCTAATTTCTTCAAACCCATGCTAAATTGCTCAAACCTCATAAATTTTCGTTTGGTTTCATCAAACCCATCCTAATTTCGTCAAACCCATGCCAATTTTGTCAAACCTCACATAAATTTTCAAACCTCATAAATTTTCGTTCGGTTTCATCAAACCCATCCTAATTTCTTCAAACCCATGCTAAATTGCTCAAACCTCATAAATTTTCGTTTGGTTTCATCAAACCCATCCTAATTTCGTCAAACCCATGCTAATTTTGTCAAACCTCACATAAATTTTCAAACCTCACATAAATTTTCGTTCGGTTTCATCAAACCCATCCTAATTTCTTCAAACCCATGCTAAATTGCTCAAACCTCAGATAAATTTTCAAACCTCATAAATTTTCGTTCGGTTTCATCAAACCCATCCTAATTTCTTCAAACCCATGCTAAATTGCTCAAACCTCATAAATTTTCGTTTGGTTTCATCAAACCCATCCTAATTTCGTCAAACCCATGCCAATTTTGTCAAACCTCACATAAATTTTCAAACCTCATAAATTTTCGTTCGGTTTCATCAAACCCATCCTAATTTCTTCAAACCCATGCTAAATTGCTCAAACCTCAGATAAATTTTCAAACCTCATAAATTTTCGTTCGGTTTCATCAAACCCATCCTAATTTCTTCAAACCCATGCTAAATTGCTCAAACCTCATAAATTTTCGTTTGGTTTCATCAAACCCATCCTAATTTCTTCAAACCCATGCTAAATTGCTCAAACCTCATAAATTTTCGTTCGGTTTCATCAAACCCATCCTAATTTCTTCAAACCCATGCTAAATTGCTCAAACCTCATAAATTTTCGTTTGGTTTCATCAAACCCATCCTAATTTCGTCAAACCCATGCTAATTTTGTCAAACCTCACATAAATTTTCAAACCTCACATAAATTTTCGTTCGGTTTCATCAAACCCATCCTAATTTCTTCAAACCCATGCTAAATTGCTCAAACCTCAGATAAATTTTCAAACCTCATAAATTTTCGTTCGGTTTCATCAAACCCATCCTAATTTCTTCAAACCCATGCTAAATTGCTCAAACCTCATAAATTTTCGTTTGGTTTCATCAAACCCATCCTAATTTCGTCAAACCCATGCCAATTTTGTCAAACCTCACATAAATTTTCAAACCTCATAAATTTTCGTTCGGTTTCATCAAACCCATCCTAATTTCTTCAAACCCATGCTAAATTGCTCAAACCTCAGATAAATTTTCAAACCTCATAAATTTTCGTTCGGTTTCATCAAACCCATCCTAATTTCTTCAAACCCATGCTAAATTGCTCAAACCTCATAAATTTTCGTTTGGTTTCATCAAACCCATCCTAATTTCGTCAAACCCATGCCAATTTTGTCAAACCTCACATAAATTTTCAAACCTCATAAATTTTCGTTCGGTTTCATCAAACCCATCCTAATTTCTTCAAACCCATGCTAAATTGCTCAAACCTCAGATAAATTTTCAAACCTCATAAATTTTCGTTCGGTTTCATCAAACCCATCCTAATTTCTTCAAACCCATGCTAAATTGCTCAAACCTCATAAATTTTCGTTTGGTTTCATCAAACCCATCCTAATTTCGTCAAACCCATGCTAAGTTTGTCAAACCTCACATAAATTTTCAAACCTCACATAAATTTTCGTTCGGTTTCATCAAACCCATCCTAATTTCTTCAAACCCATGCTAAATTGCTCAAACCTCATAAATTTTCGTTCGGTTTCATCAAACCCATCCTAATTTCTTCAAACCCATGCTAAATTGCTCAAACCTCATAAATTTTCGTTCGGTTTCATCAAACCCATCCTAATTTCTTCAAACCCATGCTAAATTGCTCAAACCTCATAAATTTTCGTTCGGTTTCATCAAACCCATCCTAATTTCTTCAAACCCATGCTAAATTGCTCAAACCTCAGATAAATTTTCAAACCTCATAAATTTTCGTTCGGTTTCATCAAACCCATCCTAATTTCTTCAAACCCATGCTAAATTGCTCAAACCTCATAAATTTTCGTTCGGTTTCATCAAACCCATCCTAATTTCTTCAAACCCATGCTAAATTGCTCAAACCTCATAAATTTTCGTTTGGTTTCATCAAACTCATCCTAATTTCGTCAAACCCATGCTAATTTTGTCAAACCTCACATAAATTTTCAAACCTCACATAAATTTTCGTTCGGTTTCATCAAACCCATCCTAATTTCTTCAAACCCATGCTAAATTGCTCAAACCTCATAAATTTTCGTTCGGTTTCATCAAACCCATCCTAATTTCTTCAAACCCATGCTAAATTGCTCAAACCTCATAAATTTTCGTTCGGTTTCATCAAACCCATCCTAATTTCTTCAAACCCATGCTAAATTGCTCAAACCTCATAAATTTTCGTTTGGTTTCATCAAACCCATCCTAATTTCGTCAAACCCATGCTAATTTTGTCAAACCTCACATAAATTTTCAAACCTCACATAAATTTTCGTTCGGTTTCATCAAACCCATCCTAATTTCTTCAAACCCATGCTAAATTGCTCAAACCTCAGATAAATTTTCAAACCTCATAAATTTTCGTTCGGTTTCATCAAACCCATCCTAATTTCTTCAAACCCATGCTAAATTGCTCAAACCTCATAAATTTTCGTTTGGTTTCATCAAACCCATCCTAATTTCGTCAAACCCATGCCAATTTTGTCAAACCTCACATAAATTTTCAAACCTCATAAATTTTCGTTCGGTTTCATCAAACCCATCCTAATTTCTTCAAACCCATGCTAAATTGCTCAAACCTCAGATAAATTTTCAAACCTCATAAATTTTCGTTAGGTTTCATCAAACCCATCCTAATTTCTTCAAACCCATGCTAAATTGCTCAAACCTCAGATAAATTTTCAAACCTCATAAATTTTCGTTCGGTTTCATCAAACCCATCCTAATTTCTTCAAACCCATGCTAAATTGCTCAAACCTCATAAATTTTCGTTCGGTTTCATCAAACCCATCCTAATTTCTTCAAACCCATGCTAAATTGCTCAAACCTCATAAATTTTCGTTTGGTTTCATCAAACCCATCCTAATTTCGTCAAACCCATGCTAATTTTGTCAAACCTCACATAAATTTTCAAACCTCACATAAATTTTCGTTCGGTTTCATCAAACCCATCCTAATTTCTTCAAACCCATGCTAAATTGCTCAAACCTCAGATAAATTTTCAAACCTCATAAATTTTCGTTCGGTTTCATCAAACCCATCCTAATTTCTTCAAACCCATGCTAAATTGCTCAAACCTCATAAATTTTCGTTCGGTTTCATCAAACCCATCCTAATTTCTTCAAACCCATGCTAAATTGCTCAAACCTCATAAATTTTCGTTTGGTTTCATCAAACCCATCCTAATTTCGTCAAACCCATGCTAATTTTGTCAAACCTCACATAAATTTTCAAACCTCACATAAATTTTCGTTCGGTTTCATCAAACCCATCCTAATTTCTTCAAACCCATGCTAAATTGCTCAAACCTCAGATAAATTTTCAAACCTCATAAATTTTCGTTCGGTTTCATCAAACCCATCCTAATTTCTTCAAATCCATGCTAAATTGCTCAAACCTCATAAATTTTCGTTTGGTTTCATCAAACCCATCCTAATTTCGTCAAACCCATGCCAATTTTGTCAAACCTCACATAAATTTTCAAACCTCATAAATTTTCGTTCGGTTTCATCAAACCCATACTAATTTCTTCAAACCCATGCTAAATTGCTCAAACCTCAGATAAATTTTCAAACCTCATAAATTTTCGTTCGGTTTCATCAAACCCATCCTAATTTCTTCAAACCCATGCTAAATTGCTCAAACCTCATAAATTTTCGTTTGGTTTCATCAAACCCATCCTAATTTCGTCAAACCCATGCCAATTTTGTCAAACCTCACATAAATTTTCAAACCTCATAAATTTTCGTTCGGTTTCATCAAACCCATCCTAATTTCTTCAAACCCATGCTAAATTGCTCAAACCTCAGATAAATTTTCAAACCTCATAAATTTTCGTTCGGTTTCATCAAACCCATCCTAATTTCTTCAAACCCATGCTAAATTGCTCAAACCTCATAAATTTTCGTTCGGTTTCATCAAACCCATCCTAATTTCTTCAAACCCATGCTAAATTGCTCAAACCTCATAAATTTTCGTTTGGTTTCATCAAACCCATCCTAATTTCGTCAAACCCATGCTAATTTTGTCAAACCTCACATAAATTTTCAAACCTCACATAAATTTTCGTTCGGTTTCATCAAACCCATCCTAATTTCTTCAAACCCATGCTAAATTGCTCAAACCTCAGATAAATTTTCAAACCTCATAAATTTTCGTTCGGTTTCATCAAACCCATCCTAATTTCTTCAAACCCATGCTAAATTGCTCAAACCTCATAAATTTTCGTTTGGTTTCATCAAACCCATCCTAATTTCGTCAAACCCATGCCAATTTTGTCAAACCTCACATAAATTTTCAAACCTCATAAATTTTCGTTCGGTTTCATCAAACCCATCCTAATTTCTTCAAACCCATGCTAAATTGCTCAAACCTCAGATAAATTTTCAAACCTCATAAATTTTCGTTCGGTTTCATCAAACCCATCCTAATTTCTTCAAACCCATGCTAAATTGCTCAAACCTCATAAATTTTCGTTTGGTTTCATCAAACCCATCCTAATTTCGTCAAACCCATGCCAATTTTGTCAAACCTCACATAAATTTTCAAACCTCATAAATTTTCGTTCGGTTTCATCAAACCCATCCTAATTTCTTCAAACCCATGCTAAATTGCTCAAACCTCAGATAAATTTTCAAACCTCATAAATTTTCGTTCGGTTTCATCAAACCCATCCTAATTTCTTCAAACCCATGCTAAATTGCTCAAACCTCAGATAAATTTTCCAACCTCATAAATTTTCGTTCGGTTTCATCAAACCCATCCTAATTTCTTCAAACCCATGCTAAATTGCTCAAACCTCATAAATTTTCGTTTGGTTTCATCAAACCCATCCTAATTTCGTCAAACCCATGCTAATTTTGTCAAACCTCACATAAATTTTCAAACCTCACATAAATTTTCGTTCGGTTTCATCAAACCCATCCTAATTTCTTCAAACCCATGCTAAATTGCTCAAACCTCAGATAAATTTTCAAACCTCATAAATTTTCGTTCGGTTTCATCAAACCCATCCTAATTTCTTCAAACCCATGCTAAATTGCTCAAACCTCAGATAAATTTTCAAACCTCATAAATTTTCGTTCGGTTTCATCAAACCCATCCTAATTTCTTCAAACCCATGCTAAATTGCTCAAACCTCATAAATTTTCGTTTGGTTTCATCAAACCCATCCTAATTTCGTCAAACCCATGCCAATTTTGTCAAACCTCACATAAATTTTCAAACCTCATAAATTTTCGTTCGGTTTCATCAAACCCATCCTAATTTCTTCAAACCCATGCTAAATTGCTCAAACCTCAGATAAATTTTCAAACCTCATAAATTTTCGTTTGGTTTCATCAAACCCATCCTAATTTCTTCAAACCCATGCTAAATTGCTCAAACCTCAGATAAATTTTCAAACCTCATAAATTTTCGTTCGGTTTCATCAAACCCATCCTAATTTCTTCAAACCCATGCTAAATTGCTCAAACCTCATAAATTTTCGTTTGGTTTCATCAAACCCATCCTAATTTCGTCAAACCCATGCTAATTTTGTCAAACCTCACATAAACTTTCAAACCTCACATAAATTTTCGTTCGGTTTCATCAAACCCATCCTAATTTCTTCAAACCCATGCTAAATTGCTCAAACCTCAGATAAATTTTCAAACCTCATAAATTTTCGTTCGGTTTCATCAAACCCGTCCTAATTTCTTCAAACCGATGCTAAATTGCTCAAACCTCAGATAAATTTTCAAACCTCATAAATTTTCGTTCGGTTTCATCAAACCCATCCTAATTTCTTCAAACCCATGCTAAATTGCTCAAACCTCAGATAAATTTTCAAACCTCATAAATTTTCGTTCGGTTTCATCAAACCCGTCCTAATTTCTTCAAACCGATGCTAAATTGCTCAAACCTCAGATAAATTTTCAAACCTCATAAATTTTCGTTCGGTTTCATCAAACCCATCCTAATTTCTTCAAACCCATGCTAAATTGCTCAAACCTCATAAATTTTCGTTTGGTTTCATCAAACCCATCCTAATTTCGTCAAACCCATGCCAATTTTGTCAAACCTCACATAAATTTTCAAACCTCATAAATTTTCGTTCGGTTTCATCAAACCCATCCTAATTTCTTCAAACCCATGCTAAATTGCTCAAACCTCAGATAAATTTTCAAACCTCATAAATTTTCGTTCGGTTTCATCAAACCCATCCTAATTTCTTCAAACCCATACTAAATTGCTCAAACCTCATAAATTTTCGTTTGGTTTCATCAAACCCATCCTAATTTCGTCAAACCCATGCTAATTTTGTCAAACCTCACATAAATTTTCAAACCTCACATAAATTTTCGTTCGGTTTCATCAAACCCATCCTAATTTCTTCAAACCCATGCTAAATTGCTCAAACCTCAGATAAATTTTCAAACCTCATAAATTTTCGTTCGGTTTCATCAAACCCATCCTAATTTCTTCAAACCCATGCTAAATTGCTCAAACCTCAGATAAATTTTCAAACCTCATAAATTTTCGTTCGGTTTCATCAAACCCATCCTAATTTCTTCAAACCCATGCTAAATTGCTCAAACCTCAGATAAATTTTCAAACCTCATAAATTTTCGTTCGGTTTCATCAAACCCATCCTAATTTCTTCAAACCCATGCTAAATTGCTCAAACCTCATAAATTTTCGTTTGGTTTCATCAAACCCATCCTAATTTCGTCAAACCCATGCTAATTTTGTCAAACCTCACATAAATTTTCAAACCTCACATAAATTTTCGTTCGGTTTCATCAAACCCATCCTAATTTCTTCAAACCCATGCTAAATTGCTCAAACCTCAGATAAATTTTCAAACCTCATAAATTTTCGTTCGGTTTCATCAAACCCATCCTAATTTCTTCAAACCCATGCTAAATTGCTCAAACCTCATAAATTTTCGTTTGGTTTCATCAAACCCATCCTAATTTCGTCAAACCCATGCTAATTTTGTCAAACCTCACATAAATTTTCAAACCTCACATAAATTTTCGTTCGGTTTCATCAAACCCATCCTAATTTCTTCAAACCCATGCTAAATTGCTCAAACCTCAGATAAATTTTCAAACCTCATAAATTTTCGTTCGGTTTCATCAAACCCATCCTAATTTCTTCAAACCCATGCTAAATTGCTCAAACCTCAGATAAATTTTCAAACCTCATAAATTTTCGTTCGGTTTCATCAAACCCATCCTAATTTCTTCAAACCCATGCTAAATTGCTCAAACCTCATAAATTTTCGTTTGGTTTCATCAAACCCATCCTAATTTCGTCAAACCCATGCTAATTTTGTCAAACCTCACATAAATTTTCAAACCTCACATAAATTTTCGTTCGGTTTCATCAAACCCATCCTAATTTCTTCAAACCCATGCTAAATTGCTCAAACCTCAGATAAATTTTCAAACCTCATAAATTTTCGTTCGGTTTCATCAAACCCATCCTAATTTCTTCAAACCCATGCTAAATTGCTCAAACCTCATAAATTTTCGTTTGGTTTCATCAAACCCATCCTAATTTCGTCAAACCCATGCTAATTTTGTCAAACCTCACATAAATTTTCAAACCTCACATAAATTTTCGTTCGGTTTCATCAAACCCATCCTAATTTCTTCAAACCCATGCTAAATTGCTCAAACCTCATAAATTTTCGTTTGGTTTCATCAAACCCATCCTAATTTCGTCAAACCCATGCTAATTTTGTCAAACCTCACATAAATTTTCAAACCTCACATAAATTTTCGTTCGGTTTCATCAAACCCATCCTAATTTCTTCAAACCCATGCTAAATTGCTCAAACCTCAGATAAATTTTCAAACCTCATAAATTTTCGTTCGGTTTCATCAAACCCATCCTAATTTCTTCAAACCCATGCTAAATTGCTCAAACCTCATAAATTTTCGTTTGGTTTCATCAAACCCATCCTAATTTCGTCAAACCCATGCCAATTTTGTCAAACCTCACATAAATTTTCAAACCTCATAAATTTTCGTTCGGTTTCATCAAACCCATCCTAATTTCTTCAAACCCATGCTAAATTGCTCAAACCTCAGATAAATTTTCAAACCTCATAAATTTTCGTTCGGTTTCATCAAACCCATCCTAATTTCTTCAAACCCATGCTAAATTGCTCAAACCTCATAAATTTTCGTTTGGTTTCATCAAACCCATCCTAATTTCTTCAAACCCATGCTAAATTGCTCAAACCTCATAAATTTTCGTTCGGTTTCATCAAACCCATCCTAATTTCTTCAAACCCATGCTAAATTGCTCAAACCTCATAAATTTTCGTTTGGTTTCATCAAACCCATCCTAATTTCGTCAAACCCATGCTAATTTTGTCAAACCTCACATAAATTTTCAAACCTCACATAAATTTTCGTTCGGTTTCATCAAACCCATCCTAATTTCTTCAAACCCATGCTAAATTGCTCAAACCTCAGATAAATTTTCAAACCTCATAAATTTTCGTTCGGTTTCATCAAACCCATCCTAATTTCTTCAAACCCATGCTAAATTGCTCAAACCTCATAAATTTTCGTTTGGTTTCATCAAACCCATCCTAATTTCGTCAAACCCATGCCAATTTTGTCAAACCTCACATAAATTTTCAAACCTCATAAATTTTCGTTCGGTTTCATCAAACCCATCCTAATTTCTTCAAACCCATGCTAAATTGCTCAAACCTCAGATAAATTTTCAAACCTCATAAATTTTCGTTCGGTTTCATCAAACCCATCCTAATTTCTTCAAACCCATGCTAAATTGCTCAAACCTCATAAATTTTCGTTTGGTTTCATCAAACCCATCCTAATTTCTTCAAACCCATGCTAAATTGCTCAAACCTCATAAATTTTCGTTCGGTTTCATCAAACCCATCCTAATTTCTTCAAACCCATGCTAAATTGCTCAAACCTCATAAATTTTCGTTTGGTTTCATCAAACCCATCCTAATTTCGTCAAACCCATGCTAATTTTGTCAAACCTCACATAAATTTTCAAACCTCACATAAATTTTCGTTCGGTTTCATCAAACCCATCCTAATTTCTTCAAACCCATGCTAAATTGCTCAAACCTCAGATAAATTTTCAAACCTCATAAATTTTCGTTCGGTTTCATCAAACCCATCCTAATTTCTTCAAACCCATGCTAAATTGCTCAAACCTCATAAATTTTCGTTTGGTTTCATCAAACCCATCCTAATTTCGTCAAACCCATGCCAATTTTGTCAAACCTCACATAAATTTTCAAACCTCATAAATTTTCGTTCGGTTTCATCAAACCCATCCTAATTTCGTCAAACCCATGCTAATTTTGTCAAACCTCACATAAATTTTCAAACCTCACATAAATTTTCGTTCGGTTTCATCAAACCCATCCTAATTTCTTCAAACCCATGCTAAATTGCTCAAACCTCAGATAAATTTTCAAACCTCATAAATTTTCGTTCGGTTTCATCAAACCCATCCTAATTTCTTCAAACCCATGCTAAATTGCTCAAACCTCAGATAAATTTTCAAACCTCATAAATTTTCGTTCGGTTTCATCAAACCCATCCTAATTTCTTCAAACCCATGCTAAATTGCTCAAACCTCATAAATTTTCGTTCGGTTTCATCAAACCCATCCTAATTTCTTCAAACCCATGCTAAATTGCTCAAACCTCAGATAAATTTTCAAACCTCATAAATTTTCGTTCGGTTTCATCAAACCCATCCTAATTTCTTCAAACCCATGCTAAATTGCTCAAACCTCATAAATTTTCGTTTGGTTTCATCAAACCCATCCTAATTTCGTCAAACCCATGCTAATTTTGTCAAACCTCACATAAATTTTCAAACCTCACATAAATTTTCGTTCGGTTTCATCAAACCCATCCTAATTTCTTCAAACCCATGCTAAATTGCTCAAACCTCAGATAAATTTTCAAACCTCATAAATTTTCGTTCGGTTTCATCAAACCCATCCTAATTTCTTCAAACCCATGCTAAATTGCTCAAACCTCAGATAAATTTTCAAACCTCATAAATTTTCGTTCGGTTTCATCAAACCCACCCTAATTTCTTCAAACCCATGCTAAATTGCTCAAACCTCAGATAAATTTTCCAACCTCATAAATTTTCGTTCGGTTTCATCAAACCCATCCTAATTTCTTCAAACCCATGCTAAATTGCTCAAACCTCATAAATTTTCGTTTGGTTTCATCAAACCCATCCTAATTTCGTCAAACCCATGCTAATTTTGTCAAACCTCGCATAAATTTTCAAACCTCACATAAATTTTCGTTCGGTTTCATCAAACCCATCCTAATTTCTTCAAACCCATGCTAAATTGCTCAAACCTCAGATAAATTTTCAAACCTCATAAATTTTCGTTCGGTTTCATCAAACCCATCCTAATTTCTTCAAACCCATGCTAAATTGCTCAAACCTCAGATAAATTTTCAAACCTCATAAATTTTCGTTCGGTTTCATCAAACCCATCCTAATTTCTTCAAACCCATGCTAAATTGCTCAAACCTCATAAATTTTCGTTTGGTTTCATCAAACCCATCCTAATTTCGTCAAACCCATGCCAATTTTGTCAAACCTCACATAAATTTTCAAACCTCATAAATTTTCGTTCGGTTTCATCAAACCCATCCTAATTTCTTCAAACCCATGCTAAATTGCTCAAACCTCAGATAAATTTTCAAACCTCATAAATTTTCGTTTGGTTTCATCAAACCCATCCTAATTTCTTCAAACCCATGCTAAATTGCTCAAACCTCAGATAAATTTTCAAACCTCATAAATTTTCGTTCGGTTTCATCAAACCCATCCTAATTTCTTCAAACCCATGCTAAATTGCTCAAACCTCATAAATTTTCGTTTGGTTTCATCAAACCCATCCTAATTTCGTCAAACCCATGCTAATTTTGTCAAACCTCACATAAACTTTCAAACCTCACATAAATTTTCGTTCGGTTTCATCAAACCCATCCTAATTTCTTCAAACCCATGCTAAATTGCTCAAACCTCAGATAAATTTTCAAACCTCATAAATTTTCGTTCGGTTTCATCAAACCCGTCCTAATTTCTTCAAACCGATGCTAAATTGCTCAAACCTCAGATAAATTTTCAAACCTCATAAATTTTCGTTCGGTTTCATCAAACCCATCCTAATTTCTTCAAACCCATGCTAAATTGCTCAAACCTCAGATAAATTTTCAAACCTCATAAATTTTCGTTCGGTTTCATCAAACCCGTCCTAATTTCTTCAAACCGATGCTAAATTGCTCAAACCTCAGATAAATTTTCAAACCTCATAAATTTTCGTTCGGTTTCATCAAACCCATCCTAATTTCTTCAAACCCATGCTAAATTGCTCAAACCTCATAAATTTTCGTTTGGTTTCATCAAACCCATCCTAATTTCGTCAAACCCATGCCAATTTTGTCAAACCTCACATAAATTTTCAAACCTCATAAATTTTCGTTCGGTTTCATCAAACCCATCCTAATTTCTTCAAACCCATGCTAAATTGCTCAAACCTCAGATAAATTTTCAAACCTCATAAATTTTCGTTCGGTTTCATCAAACCCATCCTAATTTCTTCAAACCCATGCTAAATTGCTCAAACCTCATAAATTTTCGTTTGGTTTCATCAAACCCATCCTAATTTCGTCAAACCCATGCTAATTTTGTCAAACCTCACATAAATTTTCAAACCTCACATAAATTTTCGTTCGGTTTCTTCAAACCCATCCTAATTTCTTCAAACCCATGCTAAATTGCTCAAACCTCAGATAAATTTTCAAACCTCATAAATTTTCGTTCGGTTTCATCAAACCCATCCTAATTTCTTCAAACCCATGCTAAATTGCTCAAACCTCAGATAAATTTTCAAACCTCATAAATTTTCGTTCGGTTTCATCAAACCCATCCTAATTTCTTCAAACCCATGCTAAATTGCTCAAACCTCAGATAAATTTTCAAACCTCATAAATTTTCGTTCGGTTTCATCAAACCCATCCTAATTTCTTCAAACCCATGCTAAATTGCTCAAACCTCATAAATTTTCGTTTGGTTTCATCAAACCCATCCTAATTTCGTCAAACCCATGCTAATTTTGTCAAACCTCACATAAATTTTCAAACCTCACATAAATTTTCGTTCGGTTTCATCAAACCCATCCTAATTTCTTCAAACCCATGCTAAATTGCTCAAACCTCAGATAAATTTTCAAACCTCATAAATTTTCGTTCGGTTTCATCAAACCCATCCTAATTTCTTCAAACCCATGCTAAATTGCTCAAACCTCATAAATTTTCGTTTGGTTTCATCAAACCCATCCTAATTTCGTCAAACCCATGCTAATTTTGTCAAACCTCACATAAATTTTCAAACCTCACATAAATTTTCGTTCGGTTTCATCAAACCCATCCTAATTTCTTCAAACCCATGCTAAATTGCTCAAACCTCAGATAAATTTTCAAACCTCATAAATTTTCGTTCGGTTTCATCAAACCCATCCTAATTTCTTCAAACCCATGCTAAATTGCTCAAACCTCAGATAAATTTTCAAACCTCATAAATTTTCGTTCGGTTTCATCAAACCCATCCTAATTTCTTCAAACCCATGCTAAATTGCTCAAACCTCATAAATTTTCGTTCGGTTTCATCAAACCCATCCTAATTTCTTCAAACCCATGCTAAATTGCTCAAACCTCAGATAAATTTTCAAACCTCATAAATTTTCGTTCGGTTTCATCAAACCCATCCTAATTTCTTCAAACCCATGCTAAATTGCTCAAACCTCATAAATTTTCGTTTGGTTTCATCAAACCCATCCTAATTTCGTCAAACCCATGCTAATTTTGTCAAACCTCACATAAATTTTCAAACCTCACATAAATTTTCGTTCGGTTTCATCAAACCCATCCTAATTTCTTCAAACCCATGCTAAATTGCTCAAACCTCAGATAAATTTTCAAACCTCATAAATTTTCGTTCGGTTTCATCAAACCCATCCTAATTTCTTCAAACCCATGCTAAATTGCTCAAACCTCATAAATTTTCGTTTGGTTTCATCAAACCCATCCTAATTTCGTCAAACCCATGCCAATTTTGTCAAACCTCACATAAATTTTCAAACCTCATAAATTTTCGTTCGGTTTCATCAAACCCATCCTAATTTCTTCAAACCCATGCTAAATTGCTCAAACCTCAGATAAATTTTCAAACCTCATAAATTTTCGTTCGGTTTCATCAAACCCATCCTATATTTCTTCAAACCCATGCTAAATTGCTCAAACCTCATAAATTTTCGTTTGGTTTCATCAAACCCATCCTAATTTCGTCAAACCCATGCCAATTTTGTCAAACCTCACATAAATTTTCAAACCTCATAAATTTTCGTTCGGTTTCATCAAACCCATCCTAATTTCTTCAAACCCATGCTAAATTGCTCAAACCTCAGATAAATTTTCAAACCTCATAAATTTTCGTTCGGTTTCATCAAACCCATCCTAATTTCTTCAAACCCATGCTAAATTGCTCAAACCTCAGATAAATTTTCCAACCTCATAAATTTTCGTTCGGTTTCATCAAACCCATCCTAATTTCTTCAAACCCATGCTAAATTGCTCAAACCTCATAAATTTTCGTTTGGTTTCATCAAACCCATCCTAATTTCGTCAAACCCATGCTAATTTTGTCAAACCTCACATAAATTTTCAAACCTCACATAAATTTTCGTTCGGTTTCATCAAACCCATCCTAATTTCTTCAAACCCATGCTAAATTGCTCAAACCTCAGATAAATTTTCAAACCTCATAAATTTTCGTTCGGTTTCATCAAACCCATCCTAATTTCTTCAAACCCATGCTAAATTGCTCAAACCTCAGATAAATTTTCAAACCTCATAAATTTTCGTTCGGTTTCATCAAACCCATCCTAATTTCTTCAAACCCATGCTAAATTGCTCAAACCTCATAAATTTTCGTTTGGTTTCATCAAACCCATCCTAATTTCGTCAAACCCATGCCAATTTTGTCAAACCTCACATAAATTTTCAAACCTCATAAATTTTCGTTCGGTTTCATCAAACCCATCCTAATTTCTTCAAACCCATGCTAAATTGCTCAAACCTCAGATAAATTTTCAAACCTCATAAATTTTCGTTTGGTTTCATCAAACCCATCCTAATTTCTTCAAACCCATGCTAAATTGCTCAAACCTCAGATAAATTTTCAAACCTCATAAATTTTCGTTCGGTTTCATCAAACCCATCCTAATTTCTTCAAACCCATGCTAAATTGCTCAAACCTCATAAATTTTCGTTTGGTTTCATCAAACCCATCCTAATTTCGTCAAACCCATGCTAATTTTGTCAAACCTCACATAAACTTTCAAACCTCACATAAATTTTCGTTCGGTTTCATCAAACCCATCCTAATTTCTTCAAACCCATGCTAAATTGCTCAAACCTCAGATAAATTTTCAAACCTCATAAATTTTGGTTCGGTTTCATCAAACCCGTCCTAATTTCTTCAAACCGATGCTAAATTGCTCAAACCTCAGATAAATTTTCAAACCTCATAAATTTTCGTTCGGTTTCATCAAACCCATCCTAATTTCTTCAAACCCATGCTAAATTGCTCAAACCTCAGATAAATTTTCAAACCTCATAAATTTTCGTTCGGTTTCATCAAACCCGTCCTAATTTCTTCAAACCGATGCTAAATTGCTCAAACCTCAGATAAATTTTCAAACCTCATAAATTTTCGTTCGGTTTCATCAAACCCATCCTAATTTCTTCAAACCCATGCTAAATTGCTCAAACCTCATAAATTTTCGTTTGGTTTCATCAAACCCATCCTAATTTCGTCAAACCCATGCCAATTTTGTCAAACCTCACATAAATTTTCAAACCTCATAAATTTTCGTTCGGTTTCATCAAACCCATCCTAATTTCTTCAAACCCATGCTAAATTGCTCAAACCTCAGATAAATTTTCAAACCTCATAAATTTTCGTTCGGTTTCATCAAACCCATCCTAATATCTTCAAACCCATGCTAAATTGCTCAAACCTCATAAATTTTCGTTTGGTTTCATCAAACCCATCCTAATTTCGTCAAACCCATGCTAATTTTGTCAAACCTCACATAAATTTTCAAACCTCACATAAATTTTCGTTCGGTTTCATCAAACCCATCCTAATTTCTTCAAACCCATGCTAAATTGCTCAAACCTCAGATAAATTTTCAAACCTCATAAATTTTCGTTCGGTTTCATCAAACCCATCCTAATTTCTTCAAACCCATGCTAAATTGCTCAAACCTCAGATAAATTTTCAAACCTCATAAATTTTCGTTCGGTTTCATCAAACCCATCCTAATTTCTTCAAACCCATGCTAAATTGCTCAAACCTCAGATAAATTTTCAAACCTCATAAATTTTCGTTCGGTTTCATCAAACCCATCCTAATTTCTTCAAACCCATGCTAAATTGCTCAAACCTCATAAATTTTCGTTTGGTTTCATCAAACCCATCCTAATTTCGTCAAACCCATGCTAATTTTGTCAAACCTCACATAAATTTTCAAACCTCACATAAATTTTCGTTCGGTTTCATCAAACCCATCCTAATTTCTTCAAACCCATGCTAAATTGCTCAAACCTCAGATAAATTTTCAAACCTCATAAATTTTCGTTCGGTTTCATCAAACCCATCCTAATTTCTTCAAACCCATGCTAAATTGCTCAAACCTCATAAATTTTCGTTTGGTTTCATCAAACCCATCCTAATTTCGTCAAACCCATGCTAATTTTGTCAAACCTCACATAAATTTTCAAACCTCACATAAATTTTCGTTCGGTTTCATCAAACCCATCCTAATTTCTTCAAACCCATGCTAAATTGCTCAAACCTCAGATAAATTTTCAAACCTCATAAATTTTCGTTCGGTTTCATCAAACCCATCCTAATTTCTTCAAACCCATGCTAAATTGCTCAAACCTCATAAATTTTCGTTCGGTTTCATCAAACCTATCCTAATTTCTTCAAACCCATGCTAAATTGCTCAAACCTCAGATAAATTTTCAAACCTCATAAATTTTCGTTCGGTTTCATCAAACCCATCCTAATTTCTTCAAACCCATGCTAAATTGCTCAAACCTCATAAATTTTCGTTCGGTTTCATCAAACCTATCCTAATTTCTTCAAACCCATGCTAAATTGCTCAAACCTCAGATAAATTTTCAAACCTCATAAATTTTCGTTCGGTTTCATCAAACCCATCCTAATTTCTTCAAACCCATGCTAAATTGCTCAAACCTCATAAATTTTCGTTTGGTTTCATCAAACCCATCCTAATTTCGTCAAACCCATGCTAATTTTGTCAAACCTCACATAAATTTTCAAACCTCACATAAATTTTCGTTCGGTTTCATCAAACCCATCCTAATTTCTTCAAACCCATGCTAAATTGCTCAAACCTCAGATAAATTTTCAAACCTCATAAATTTTCGTTCGGTTTCATCAAACCCATCCTAATTTCTTCAAACCCATGCTAAATTGCTCAAACCTCAGATAAATTTTCAAACCTCATAAATTTTCGTTCGGTTTCATCAAACCCATCCTAATTTCTTCAAACCCATGCTAAATTGCTCAAACCTCATAAATTTTCGTTCGGTTTCATCAAACCCATCCTAATTTCTTCAAACCCATGCTAAATTGCTCAAACCTCAGATAAATTTTCAAACCTCATAAATTTTCGTTCGGTTTCATCAAACCCATCCTAATTTCTTCAAACCCATGCTAAATTGCTCAAACCTCATAAATTTTCGTTTGGTTTCATCAAACCCATCCTAATTTCGTCAAACCCATGCTAATTTTGTCAAACCTCACATAAATTTTCAAACCTCACATAAATTTTCGTTCGGTTTCATCAAACCCATCCTAATTTCTTCAAACCCATGCTAAATTGCTCAAACCTCAGATAAATTTTCAAACCTCATAAATTTTCGTTCGGTTTCATCAAACCCATCCTAATTTCTTCAAACCCATGCTAAATTGCTCAAACCTCAGATAAATTTTCAAACCTCATAAATTTTCGTTCGGTTTCATCAAACCCATCCTAATTTCTTCAAACCCATGCTAAATTGCTCAAACCTCATAAATTTTCGTTTGGTTTCATCAAACCCATCCTAATTTCGTCAAACCCATGCTAATTTTGTCAAACCTCACATAAATTTTCAAACCTCACATAAATTTTCGTTCGGTTTCATCAAACCCATCCTAATTTCTTCAAACCCATGCTAAATTGCTCAAACCTCAGATAAATTTTCAAACCTCATAAATTTTCGTTCGGTTTCATCAAACCCATCCTAATTTCTTCAAACCCATGCTAAATTGCTCAAACCTCATAAATTTTCGTTTGGTTTCATCAAACCCATCCTAATTTCGTCAAACCCATGCTAATTTTGTCAAACCTCACATAAACTTTCAAACCTCACATAAATTTTCGTTCGGTTTCATCAAACCCATCCTAATTTCTTCAAACCCATGCTAAATTGCTCAAACCTCAGATAAATTTTCAAACCTCATAAATTTTCGTTCGGTTTCATCAAACCCGTCCTAATTTCTTCAAACCGATGCTAAATTGCTCAAACCTCAGATAAATTTTCAAACCTCATAAATTTTCGTTCGGTTTCATCAAACCCATCCTAATTTCTTCAAACCCATGCTAAATTGCTCAAACCTCAGATAAATTTTCAAACCTCATAAATTTTCGTTCGGTTTCATCAAACCCGTCCTAATTTCTTCAAACCGATGCTAAATTGCTCAAACCTCAGATAAATTTTCAAACCTCATAAATTTTCGTTCGGTTTCATCAAACCCATCCTAATTTCTTCAAACCCATGCTAAATTGCTCAAACCTCATAAATTTTCGTTTGGTTTCATCAAACCCATCCTAATTTCGTCAAACCCATGCCAATTTTGTCAAACCTCACATAAATTTTCAAACCTCATAAATTTTCGTTCGGTTTCATCAAACCCATCCTAATTTCTTCAAACCCATGCTAAATTGCTCAAACCTCAGATAAATTTTCAAACCTCATAAATTTTCGTTCGGTTTCATCAAACCCATCCTAATTTCTTCAAACCCATGCTAATTTTGTCAAACCTCACATAAATTTTCAAACCTCACATAAATTTTCGTTCGGTTTCATCAAACCCATCCTAATTTCTTCAAACCCATGCTAAATTGCTCAAACCTCAGATAAATTTTCAAACCTCATAAATTTTCGTTCGGTTTCATCAAACCCATCCTAATTTCTTCAAACCCATGCTAAATTGCTCAAACCTCAGATAAATTTTCAAACCTCATAAATTTTCGTTCGGTTTCATCAAACCCATCCTAATTTCTTCAAACCCATGCTAAATTGCTCAAACCTCAGATAAATTTTCAAACCTCATAAATTTTCGTTCGGTTTCATCAAACCCATCCTAATTTCTTCAAACCCATGCTAAATTGCTCAAACCTCATAAATTTTCGTTTGGTTTCATCAAACCCATCCTAATTTCGTCAAACCCATGCTAATTTTGTCAAACCTCACATAAATTTTCAAACCTCACATAAATTTTCGTTCGGTTTCATCAAACCCATCCTAATTTCTTCAAACCCATGCTAAATTGCTCAAACCTCAGATAAATTTTCAAACCTCATAAATTTTCGTTCGGTTTCATCAAACCCATCCTAATTTCTTCAAACCCATGCTAAATTGCTCAAACCTCATAAATTTTCGTTTGGTTTCATCAAACCCATCCTAATTTCGTCAAACCCATGCTAATTTTGTCAAACCTCACATAAATTTTCAAACCTCACATAAATTTTCGTTCGGTTTCATCAAACCCATCCTAATTTCTTCAAACCCATGCTAAATTGCTCAAACCTCAGATAAATTTTCAAACCTCATAAATTTTCGTTCGGTTTCATCAAACCCATCCTAATTTCTTCAAACCCATGCTAAATTGCTCAAACCTCAGATAAATTTTCAAACCTCATAAATTTTCGTTCGGTTTCATCAAACCCATCCTAATTTCTTCAAACCCATGCTAAATTGCTCAAACCTCATAAATTTTCGTTCGGTTTCATCAAACCCATCCTAATTTCTTCAAACCCATGCTAAATTGCTCAAACCTCAGATAAATTTTCAAACCTCATAAATTTTCGTTCGGTTTCATCAAACCCATCCTAATTTCTTCAAACCCATGCTAAATTGCTCAAACCTCATAAATTTTCGTTTGGTTTCATCAAACCCATCCTAATTTCGTCAAACCCATGCTAATTTTGTCAAACCTCACATAAATTTTCAAACCTCACATAAATTTTCGTTCGGTTTCATCAAACCCATCCTAATTTCTTCAAACCCATGCTAAATTGCTCAAACCTCAGATAAATTTTCAAACCTCATAAATTTTCGTTCGGTTTCATCAAACCCATCCTAATTTCTTCAAACCCATGCTAAATTGCTCAAACCTCAGATAAATTTTCAAACCTCATAAATTTTCGTTCGGTTTCATCAAACCCATCCTAATTTCTTCAAACCCATGCTAAATTGCTCAAACCTCATAAATTTTCGTTTGGTTTCATCAAACCCATCCTAATTTCGTCAAACCCATGCTAATTTTGTCAAACCTCACATAAATTTTCAAACCTCACATAAATTTTCGTTCGGTTTCATCAAACCCATCCTAATTTCTTCAAACCCATGCTAAATTGCTCAAACCTCAGATAAATTTTCAAACCTCATAAATTTTCGTTCGGTTTCATCAAACCCATCCTAATTTCTTCAAACCCATGCTAAATTGCTCAAACCTCATAAATTTTCGTTTGGTTTCATCAAACCCATCCTAATTTCGTCAAACCCATGCTAATTTTGTCAAACCTCACATAAATTTTCAAACCTCACATAAATTTTCGTTCGGTTTCATCAAACCCATCCTAATTTCTTCAAACCCATGCTAAATTGCTCAAACCTCATAAATTTTCGTTTGGTTTCATCAAACCCATCCTAATTTCGTCAAACCCATGCTAATTTTGTCAAACCTCACATAAATTTTCAAACCTCACATAAATTTTCGTTCGGTTTCATCAAACCCATCCTAATTTCTTCAAACCCATGCTAAATTGCTCAAACCTCAGATAAATTTTCAAACCTCATAAATTTTCGTTCGGTTTCATCAAACCCATCCTAATTTCTTCAAACCCATGCTAAATTGCTCAAACCTCATAAATTTTCGTTTGGTTTCATCAAACCCATCCTAATTTCGTCAAACCCATGCCAATTTTGTCAAACCTCACATAAATTTTCAAACCTCATAAATTTTCGTTCGGTTTCATCAAACCCATCCTAATTTCTTCAAACCCATGCTAAATTGCTCAAACCTCAGATAAATTTTCAAACCTCATAAATTTTCGTTCGGTTTCATCAAACCCATCCTAATTTCTTCAAACCCATGCTAAATTGCTCAAACCTCATAAATTTTCGTTTGGTTTCATCAAACCCATCCTAATTTCTTCAAACCCATGCTAAATTGCTCAAACCTCATAAATTTTCGTTCGGTTTCATCAAACCCATCCTAATTTCTTCAAACCCATGCTAAATTGCTCAAACCTCATAAATTTTCGTTTGGTTTCATCAAACCCATCCTAATTTCGTCAAACCCATGCTAATTTTGTCAAACCTCACATAAATTTTCAAACCTCACATAAATTTTCGTTCGGTTTCATCAAACCCATCCTAATTTCTTCAAACCCATGCTAAATTGCTCAAACCTCAGATAAATTTTCAAACCTCATAAATTTTCGTTCGGTTTCATCAAACCCATCCTAATTTCTTCAAACCCATGCTAAATTGCTCAAACCTCATAAATTTTCGTTTGGTTTCATCAAACCCATCCTAATTTCGTCAAACCCATGCCAATTTTGTCAAACCTCACATAAATTTTCAAACCTCATAAATTTTCGTTCGGTTTCATCAAACCCATCCTAATTTCGTCAAACCCATGCTAATTTTGTCAAACCTCACATAAATTTTCAAACCTCACATAAATTTTCGTTCGGTTTCATCAAACCCATCCTAATTTCTTCAAACCCATGCTAAATTGCTCAAACCTCATAAATTTTCGTTTGGTTTCATCAAACCCATCCTAATTTCGTCAAACCCATGCTAATTTTGTCAAACCTCACATAAATTTTCAAACCTCACATAAATTTTCGTTCGGTTTCATCAAACCCATCCTAATTTCTTCAAACCCATGCTAAATTGCTCAAACCTCAGATAAATTTTCAAACCTCATAAATTTTCGTTCGGTTTCATCAAACCCATCCTAATTTCTTCAAACCCATGCTAAATTGCTCAAACCTCATAAATTTTCGTTTGGTTTCATCAAACCCATCCTAATTTCGTCAAACCCATGCTAATTTTGTCAAACCTCACATAAATTTTCAAACCTCACATAAATTTTCGTTCGGTTTCATCAAACCCATCCTAATTTCTTCAAACCCATGCTAAATTGCTCAAACCTCATAAATTTTCGTTTGGTTTCATCAAACCCATCCTAATTTCGTCAAACCCATGCTAATTTTGTCAAACCTCACATAAATTTTCAAACCTCACATAAATTTTCGTTCGGTTTCATCAAACCCATCCTAATTTCTTCAAACCCATGCTAAATTGCTCAAACCTCAGATAAATTTTCAAACCTCATAAATTTTCGTTCGGTTTCATCAAACCCATCCTAATTTCTTCAAACCCATGCTAAATTGCTCAAACCTCATAAATTTTCGTTTGGTTTCATCAAACCCATCCTAATTTCGTCAAACCCATGCCAATTTTGTCAAACCTCACATAAATTTTCAAACCTCATAAATTTTCGTTCGGTTTCATCAAACCCATCCTAATTTCTTCAAACCCATGCTAAATTGCTCAAACCTCAGATAAATTTTCAAACCTCATAAATTTTCGTTCGGTTTCATCAAACCCATCCTAATTTCTTCAAACCCATGCTAAATTGCTCAAACCTCATAAATTTTCGTTTGGTTTCATCAAACCCATCCTAATTTCTTCAAACCCATGCTAAATTGCTCAAACCTCATAAATTTTCGTTCGGTTTCATCAAACCCATCCTAATTTCTTCAAACCCATGCTAAATTGCTCAAACCTCATAAATTTTCGTTTGGTTTCATCAAACCCATCCTAATTTCGTCAAACCCATGCTAATTTTGTCAAACCTCACATAAATTTTCAAACCTCACATAAATTTTCGTTCGGTTTCATCAAACCCATCCTAATTTCTTCAAACCCATGCTAAATTGCTCAAACCTCAGATAAATTTTCAAACCTCATAAATTTTCGTTCGGTTTCATCAAACCCATCCTAATTTCTTCAAACCCATGCTAAATTGCTCAAACCTCATAAATTTTCGTTTGGTTTCATCAAACCCATCCTAATTTCGTCAAACCCATGCCAATTTTGTCAAACCTCACATAAATTTTCAAACCTCATAAATTTTCGTTCGGTTTCATCAAACCCATCCTAATTTCGTCAAACCCATGCTAATTTTGTCAAACCTCACATAAATTTTCAAACCTCACATAAATTTTCGTTCGGTTTCATCAAACCCATCCTAATTTCTTCAAACCCATGCTAAATTGCTCAAACCTCATAAATTTTCGTTTGGTTTCATCAAACCCATCCTAATTTCGTCAAACCCATGCTAATTTTGTCAAACCTCACATAAATTTTCAAACCTCACATAAATTTTCGTTCGGTTTCATCAAACCCATCCTAATTTCTTCAAACCCATGCTAAATTGCTCAAACCTCAGATAAATTTTCAAACCTCATAAATTTTCGTTCGGTTTCATCAAACCCATCCTAATTTCTTCAAACCCATGCTAAATTGCTCAAACCTCATAAATTTTCGTTTGGTTTCATCAAACCCATCCTAATTTCGTCAAACCCATGCTAATTTTGTCAAACCCTCACATAAATTTTCAAACCTCACATAAATTTTCGTTCGGTTTTCATCAAACCCATCCTATTTCTTCAAACCCATGCTAAATTGCTCAAACCTCATAAATTTTCGTTGGTTTTCATCAAACCCATCCTAATTTCGTCAAAACCCATGCTAATTTTGTCAAACCTCACATAAATTTTCAAACCTCACATAAATTTTCGTTCGGTTTCATCAAACCATCCTAATTTCTTCAAACCCATGCTAAATTGCTCAAACCTCAGATAAATTTTCAAACCTCATAAATTTTCGTTCGGTTTCATCAAACCCATCCTAATTTCTTCAAACCCATGCTAAATTGCTCAAACCTCATAAATTTTCGTTTGGTTTCATCAAACCCATCCTAATTTCGTCAAACCCATGCCAATTTTGTCAAACCTCACATAAATTTTCAAACCTCATAAATTTTCGTTCGGTTTCATCAAACCCATCCTAATTTCTTCAAACCCATGCTAAATTGCTCAAACCTCAGATAAATTTTCAAACCTCATAAATTTTCGTTCGGTTTCATCAAAACCCATCCTAATTTCTTCAAACCCATGCTAAATTGCTCAAACCTCATAAATTTTCGTTTGGTTTCATCAAACCCATCCTAATTTCTTCAAACCCATGCTAAATTGCTCAAACCTCATAAATTTTCGTTCGGTTTCATCAAACCCATCCTAATTTCTTCAAACCCATGCTAAATTGCTCAAACCTCATAAATTTTCGTTTGGTTTCATCAAACCCATCCTAATTTCGTCAAACCCATGCTAATTTTGTCAAACCTCACATAAATTTTCAAACCTCACATAAATTTTCGTTCGGTTTCATCAAACCCATCCTAATTTCTTCAAAACCCATGCTAAATTGCTCAAACCTCAGATAAATTTTCAAACCTCATAAATTTTCGTTCGGTTTCATCAAACCCATCCTAATTTCTTCAAACCCATGCTAAATTGCTCAAACCTCATAAATTTTCGTTTGGTTTCATCAAACCCATCCTAATTTCGTCAAACCCATGCCAATTTTGTCAAACCTCACATAAATTTTCAAACCTCATAAATTTTCGTTCGGTTTCATCAAACCCATCCTAATTTCGTCAAACCCATGCTAATTTTGTCAAACCTCACATAAATTTTCAAACCTCACATAAATTTTCGTTCGGTTTCATCAAACCCATCCTAATTTCTTCAAACCCATGCTAAAATTGCTCAAAACCTCAGATAAATTTTCAAACCTCATAAATTTTCGTTCGGTTTCATCAAACCCATCCTATTTTCTTCAAACCCATGCTAAATTGCTCAAACCTCATAAATTTTCGTTTGGTTTCATCAAACCCATCCTAATTTCGTCAAACCCATGCCAATTTTGTGAAACCTCACATAAATTTTCAAACCTCATAAATTTTCGTTCGGTTTCATCAAACCCATCCTAATTTCTTCAAACCCATGCTAAATTGCTCAAACCTCATAAATTTTCGTTTGGTTCATCAAACCCATCCTTATTTCGTCAAACCCATGCCAATTTTGTCAAACCTCACATAAATTTTCAAACCTCATAAATTTTCGTTCGGTTTCATCAAACCCATCCTAATTTCTTCAAACCCATGCTAAATTGCTCAAACCTCATAAATTTTCGTTTGGTTTCATCAAACCCATCCTAATTTCGTCAAACCCATGCTAATTTGGTCAAACCTCACATAAATTTTCAAACCTCACATAAATTTTCGTTCGGTTTCATCAAACCCATCCTAATTTCTTCAAACCCATGCTAAATTGCTCAAACCTCAGATAAATTTTCAAACCTCATAAATTTTCGTTCGGTTTCATCAAACCCATCCTAATTTCTTCAAACCCATGCTAAATTGCTCAAACCTCATAAATTTTCGTTTGGTTTCATCAAACCCATCCTAATTTCGTCAAACCCATGCCAATTTTGTCAAACCTCACATAAATTTTCAAACCTCATAAATTTTCGTTCGGTTTCATCAAACCCATCCTAATTTCTTCAAACCCATGCTAAATTGCTCAAACCTCAGATAAATTTTCAAACCTCATAAATTTTCGTTCGGTTTCATCAAACCCATCCTAATTTCTTCAAACCCATGCTAAATTGCTCAAACCTCATAAATTTTCGTTTGGTTTCATCAAACCCATCCTAATTTCGTCAAACCCATGCCAATTTTGTCAAACCTCACATAAATTTTCAAACCTCATAAATTTTCGTTCGGTTTCATCAAACCCATCCTAATTTCTTCAAACCCATGCTAAATTGCTCAAACCTCAGATAAATTTTCAAACCTCATAAATTTTCGTTCGGTTTCATCAAACCCATCCTAATTTCTTCAAACCCATGCTAAATTGCTCAAACCTCAGATAAATTTTCCAACCTCATAAATTTTCGTTCGGTTTCATCAAACCCATCCTAATTTCTTCAAACCCATGCTAAATTGCTCAAACCTCATAAATTTTCGTTTGGTTTCATCAAACCCATCCTAATTTCGTCAAACCCATGCTAATTTTGTCAAACCTCACATAAATTTTCAAACCTCACATAAATTTTCGTTCGGTTTCATCAAACCCATCCTAATTTCTTCAAACCCATGCTAAATTGCTCAAACCTCAGATAAATTTTCAAACCTCATAAATTTTCGTTCGGTTTCATCAAACCCATCCTAATTTCTTCAAACCCATGCTAAATTGCTCAAACCTCAGATAAATTTTCAAACCTCATAAATTTTCGTTCGGTTTCATCAAACCCATCCTAATTTCTTCAAACCCATGCTAAATTGCTCAAACCTCATAAATTTTCGTTTGGTTTCATCAAACCCATCCTAATTTCGTCAAACCCATGCCAATTTTGTCAAACCTCACATAAATTTTCAAACCTCATAAATTTTCGTTCGGTTTCATCAAACCCATCCTAATTTCTTCAAACCCATGCTAAATTGCTCAAACCTCAGATAAATTTTCAAACCTCATAAATTTTCGTTTGGTTTCATCAAACCCATCCTAATTTCTTCAAACCCATGCTAAATTGCTCAAACCTCAGATAAATTTTCAAACCTCATAAATTTTCGTTCGGTTTCATCAAACCCATCCTAATTTCTTCAAACCCATGCTAAATTGCTCAAACCTCATAAATTTTCGTTTGGTTTCATCAAACCCATCCTAATTTCGTCAAACCCATGCTAATTTTGTCAAACCTCACATAAACTTTCAAACCTCACATAAATTTTCGTTCGGTTTCATCAAACCCATCCTAATTTCTTCAAACCCATGCTAAATTGCTCAAACCTCAGATAAATTTTCAAACCTCATAAATTTTCGTTCGGTTTCATCAAACCCGTCCTAATTTCTTCAAACCGATGCTAAATTGCTCAAACCTCAGATAAATTTTCAAACCTCATAAATTTTCGTTCGGTTTCATCAAACCCATCCTAATTTCTTCAAACCCATGCTAAATTGCTCAAACCTCAGATAAATTTTCAAACCTCATAAATTTTCGTTCGGTTTCATCAAACCCGTCCTAATTTCTTCAAACCGATGCTAAATTGCTCAAACCTCAGATAAATTTTCAAACCTCATAAATTTTCGTTCGGTTTCATCAAACCCATCCTAATTTCTTCAAACCCATGCTAAATTGCTCAAACCTCATAAATTTTCGTTTGGTTTCATCAAACCCATCCTAATTTCGTCAAACCCATGCCAATTTTGTCAAACCTCACATAAATTTTCAAACCTCATAAATTTTCGTTCGGTTTCATCAAACCCATCCTAATTTCTTCAAACCCATGCTAAATTGCTCAAACCTCAGATAAATTTTCAAACCTCATAAATTTTCGTTCGGTTTCATCAAACCCATCCTAATTTCTTCAAACCCATGCTAAATTGCTCAAACCTCATAAATTTTCGTTTGGTTTCATCAAACCCATCCTAATTTCGTCAAACCCATGCTAATTTTGTCAAACCTCACATAAATTTTCAAACCTCACATAAATTTTCGTTCGGTTTCATCAAACCCATCCTAATTTCTTCAAACCCATGCTAAATTGCTCAAACCTCAGATAAATTTTCAAACCTCATAAATTTTCGTTCGGTTTCATCAAACCCATCCTAATTTCTTCAAACCCATGCTAAATTGCTCAAACCTCAGATAAATTTTCAAACCTCATAAATTTTCGTTCGGTTTCATCAAACCCATCCTAATTTCTTCAAACCCATGCTAAATTGCTCAAACCTCAGATAAATTTTCAAACCTCATAAATTTTCGTTCGGTTTCATCAAACCCATCCTAATTTCTTCAAACCCATGCTAAATTGCTCAAACCTCATAAATTTTCGTTTGGTTTCATCAAACCCATCCTAATTTCGTCAAACCCATGCTAATTTTGTCAAACCTCACATAAATTTTCAAACCTCACATAAATTTTCGTTCGGTTTCATCAAACCCATCCTAATTTCTTCAAACCCATGCTAAATTGCTCAAACCTCAGATAAATTTTCAAACCTCATAAATTTTCGTTCGGTTTCATCAAACCCATCCTAATTTCTTCAAACCCATGCTAAATTGCTCAAACCTCATAAATTTTCGTTTGGTTTCATCAAACCCATCCTAATTTCGTCAAACCCATGCTAATTTTGTCAAACCTCACATAAATTTTCAAACCTCACATAAATTTTCGTTCGGTTTCATCAAACCCATCCTAATTTCTTCAAACCCATGCTAAATTGCTCAAACCTCAGATAAATTTTCAAACCTCATAAATTTTCGTTCGGTTTCATCAAACCCATCCTAATTTCTTCAAACCCATGCTAAATTGCTCAAACCTCAGATAAATTTTCAAACCTCATAAATTTTCGTTCGGTTTCATCAAACCCATCCTAATTTCTTCAAACCCATGCTAAATTGCTCAAACCTCATAAATTTTCGTTCGGTTTCATCAAACCCATCCTAATTTCTTCAAACCCATGCTAAATTGCTCAAACCTCAGATAAATTTTCAAACCTCATAAATTTTCGTTCGGTTTCATCAAACCCATCCTAATTTCTTCAAACCCATGCTAAATTGCTCAAACCTCATAAATTTTCGTTTGGTTTCATCAAACCCATCCTAATTTCGTCAAACCCATGCTAATTTTGTCAAACCTCACATAAATTTTCAAACCTCACATAAATTTTCGTTCGGTTTCATCAAACCCATCCTAATTTCTTCAAACCCATGCTAAATTGCTCAAACCTCAGATAAATTTTCAAACCTCATAAATTTTCGTTCGGTTTCATCAAACCCATCCTAATTTCTTCAAACCCATGCTAAATTGCTCAAACCTCAGATAAATTTTCAAACCTCATAAATTTTCGTTCGGTTTCATCAAACCCATCCTAATTTCTTCAAACCCATGCTAAATTGCTCAAACCTCATAAATTTTCGTTTGGTTTCATCAAACCCATCCTAATTTCGTCAAACCCATGCTAATTTTGTCAAACCTCACATAAATTTTCAAACCTCACATAAATTTTCGTTCGGTTTCATCAAACCCATCCTAATTTCTTCAAACCCATGCTAAATTGCTCAAACCTCAGATAAATTTTCAAACCTCATAAATTTTCGTTCGGTTTCATCAAACCCATCCTAATTTCTTCAAACCCATGCTAAATTGCTCAAACCTCATAAATTTTCGTTTGGTTTCATCAAACCCATCCTAATTTCGTCAAACCCATGCTAATTTTGTCAAACCTCACATAAATTTTCAAACCTCACATAAATTTTCGTTCGGTTTCATCAAACCCATCCTAATTTCTTCAAACCCATGCTAAATTGCTCAAACCTCATAAATTTTCGTTTGGTTTCATCAAACCCATCCTAATTTCGTCAAACCCATGCTAATTTTGTCAAACCTCACATAAATTTTCAAACCTCACATAAATTTTCGTTCGGTTTCATCAAACCCATCCTAATTTCTTCAAACCCATGCTAAATTGCTCAAACCTCAGATAAATTTTCAAACCTCATAAATTTTCGTTCGGTTTCATCAAACCCATCCTAATTTCTTCAAACCCATGCTAAATTGCTCAAACCTCATAAATTTTCGTTTGGTTTCATCAAACCCATCCTAATTTCGTCAAACCCATGCCAATTTTGTCAAACCTCACATAAATTTTCAAACCTCATAAATTTTCGTTCGGTTTCATCAAACCCATCCTAATTTCTTCAAACCCATGCTAAATTGCTCAAACCTCAGATAAATTTTCAAACCTCATAAATTTTCGTTCGGTTTCATCAAACCCATCCTAATTTCTTCAAACCCATGCTAAATTGCTCAAACCTCATAAATTTTCGTTTGGTTTCATCAAACCCATCCTAATTTCTTCAAACCCATGCTAAATTGCTCAAACCTCATAAATTTTCGTTCGGTTTCATCAAACCCATCCTAATTTCTTCAAACCCATGCTAAATTGCTCAAACCTCATAAATTTTCGTTTGGTTTCATCAAACCCATCCTAATTTCGTCAAACCCATGCTAATTTTGTCAAACCTCACATAAATTTTCAAACCTCACATAAATTTTCGTTCGGTTTCATCAAACCCATCCTAATTTCTTCAAACCCATGCTAAATTGCTCAAACCTCAGATAAATTTTCAAACCTCATAAATTTTCGTTCGGTTTCATCAAACCCATCCTAATTTCTTCAAACCCATGCTAAATTGCTCAAACCTCAGATAAATTTTCAAACCTCATAAATTTTCGTTCGGTTTCATCAAACCCATCCTAATTTCTTCAAACCCATGCTAAATTGCTCAAACCTCATAAATTTTCGTTTGGTTTCATCAAACCCATCCTAATTTCGTCAAACCCATGCTAATTTTGTCAAACCTCACATAAATTTTCAAACCTCACATAAATTTTCGTTCGGTTTCATCAAACCCATCCTAATTTCTTCAAACCCATGCTAAATTGCTCAAACCTCAGATAAATTTTCAAACCTCATAAATTTTCGTTCGGTTTCATCAAACCCATCCTAATTTCTTCAAACCCATGCTAAATTGCTCAAACCTCAGATAAATTTTCAAACCTCATAAATTTTCGTTCGGTTTCATCAAACCCATCCTAATTTCTTCAAACCCATGCTAAATTGCTCAAACCTCATAAATTTTCGTTTGGTTTCATCAAACCCATCCTAATTTCGTCAAACCCATGCCAATTTTGTCAAACCTCACATAAATTTTCAAACCTCATAAATTTTCGTTCGGTTTCATCAAACCCATCCTAATTTCTTCAAACCCATGCTAAATTGCTCAAACCTCAGATAAATTTTCAAACCTCATAAATTTTCGTTCGGTTTCATCAAACCCATCCTAATTTCTTCAAACCCATGCTAAATTGCTCAAACCTCATAAATTTTCGTTTGGTTTCATCAAACCCATCCTAATTTCGTCAAACCCATGCTAATTTTGTTAAACCTCACATAAATTTTCAAACCCCACATAAATTTTCGTTCGGTTTCATCAAACCCATCCTAATTTCTTCAAACCCATGCTAAATTGCTCAAACCTCATAAATTTTCGTTTGGTTTCATCAAACCCATCCTAATTTCGTCAAACCCATGCTAATTTTGTCAAACCTCACATAAATTTTCAAACCTCACATAAATTTTCGTTCGGTTTCATCAAACCCATCCTAATTTCTTCAAACCCATGCTAAATTGCTCAAACCTCAGATAAATTTTCAAACCTCATAAATTTTCGTTCGGTTTCATCAAACCCATCCTAATTTCTTCAAACCCATGCTAAATTGCTCAAACCTCATAAATTTTCGTTTGGTTTCATCAAACCCATCCTAATTTCGTCAAACCCATGCCAATTTTGTCAAACCTCACATAAATTTTCAAACCTCATAAATTTTCGTTCGGTTTCATCAAACCCATCCTAATTTCTTCAAACCCATGCTAAATTGCTCAAACCTCATAAATTTTCGTTTGGTTTCATCAAACCCATCCTAATTTCGTCAAACCCATGCTAATTTTGTCAAACCTCACATAAATTTTCAAACCCCACATAAATTTTCGTTCGGTTTCATCAAACCCATCCTAATTTCTTCAAACCCATGCTAAATTGCTCAAACCTCAGATAAATTTTCAAACCTCATAAATTTTCGTTCGGTTTCATCAAACCCATCCTAATTTCTTCAAACCCATGCTAAATTGCTCAAACCTCATAAATTTTCGTTTGGTTTCATCAAACCCATCCTAATTTCGTCAAACCCATGCCAATTTTGTCAAACCTCACATAAATTTTCAAACCTCATAAATTTTCGTTCGGTTTCATCAAACCCATCCTAATTTCTTCAAACCCATGCTAAATTGCTCAAACCTCAGATAAATATTCAAACCTCATAAATTTTCGTTCGGTTTCATCAAACCCATCCTAATTTCTTCAAACCCATGCTAAATTGCTCAAACCTCATAAATTTTCGTTTGGTTTCATCAAACCCATCCTAATTTCGTCAAACCCATGCTAATTTTGTCAAACCTCACATAAATTTTCAAACCTCACATAAATTTTCGTTCGGTTTCATCAAACTCATCCTAATTTCTTCAAACCCATGCTAAATTGCTCAAACCTCAGATAAATTTTCAAACCTCATAAATTTTCGTTCGGTTTCATCAAACCCATCCTAATTTCTTCAAACCCATGCTAAATTGCTCAAACCTCAGATAAATTTTCAAACCTCATAAATTTTCGTTCGGTTTCATCAAACCCATCCTAATTTCTTCAAACCCATGCTAAATTGCTCAAACCTCAGATAAATTTTCAAACCTCATAAATTTTCGTTCGGTTTCATCAAACCCATCCTAATTTCTTCAAACCCATGCTAAATTGCTCAAACCTCATAAATTTTCGTTTGGTTTCATCAAACCCATCCTAATTTCGTCAAACCCATGCTAATTTTGTCAAACCTCACATAAATTTTCAAACCTCACATAAATTTTCGTTCGGTTTCATCAAACCCATCCTAATTTCTTCAAACCCATGCTAAATTGCTCAAACCTCAGATAAATTTTCAAACCTCATAAATTTTCGTTCGGTTTCATCAAACCCATCCTAATTTCTTCAAACCCATGCTAAATTGCTCAAACCTCATAAATTTTCGTTTGGTTTCATCAAACCCATCCTAATTTCGTCAAACCCATGCCAATTTTGTCAAACCTCACATAAATTTTCAAACCTCATAAATTTTCGTTCGGTTTCATCAAACCCATCCTAATTTCTTCAAACCCATGCTAAATTGCTCAAACCTCAGATAAATTTTCAAACCTCATAAATTTTCGGTCGGTTTCATCAAACCCATCCTAATTTCTTCAAACCCATGCTAAATTGCTCAAACCTCATAAATTTTCGTTTGGTTTCATCAAACCCATCCTAATTTCGTCAAACCCATGCTAATTTTGTCAAACCTCACATAAATTTTCAAACCTCACATAAATTTTCGTTCGGTTTCATCAAACTCATCCTAATTTCTTCAAACCCATGCTAAATTGCTCAAACCTCAGATAAATTTTCAAACCTCATAAATTTTCGTTCGGTTTCATCAAACCCATCCTAATTTCTTCAAACCCATGCTAAATTGCTCAAACCTCAGATAAATTTTCAAACCTCATAAATTTTCGTTCGGTTTCATCAAACCCATCCTAATTTCTTCAAACCCATGCTAAATTGCTCAAACCTCAGATAAATTTTCAAACCTCATAAATTTTCGTTCGGTTTCATCAAACCCATCCTAATTTCTTCAAACCCATGCTAAATTGCTCAAACCTCATAAATTTTCGTTTGGTTTCATCAAACCCATCCTAATTTCGTCAAACCCATGCTAATTTTGTCAAACCTCACATAAATTTTCGTTCGGTTTCATCAAACCCATCCTAATTTCTTCAAACCCATGCTAAATTGCTCAAACCTCATAAATTTTCGTTTGGTTTCATCAAACCCATCCTAATTTCGTCAAACCCATGCTAATTTTGTCAAACCTCACATAAATTTTCAAACCTCACATAAATTTTCGTTCGGTTTCATCAAACCCATCCTAATTTCTTCAAACCCATGCTAAATTGCTCAAACCTCAGATAAATTTTCAAACCTCATAAATTTTCGTTCGGTTTCATCAAACCCATCCTAATTTCTTCAAACCCATGCTAAATTGCTCAAACCTCATAAATTTTCGTTCGGTTTCATCAAACCCATCCTAATTTCTTCAAACCCATGCTAAATTGCTCAAACCTCAGATAAATTTTCAAACCTCATAAATTTTCGTTCGGTTTCATCAAACCCATCCTAATTTCTTCAAACCCATGCTAAATTGCTCAAACCTCATAAATTTTCGTTTGGTTTCATCAAACCCATCCTAATTTCGTCAAACCCATGCTAATTTTGTCAAACTTCACATAAATTTTCAAACCTCACATAAATTTTCGTTCGGTTTCATCAAACCCATCCTAATTTCTTCAAACCCATGCTAAATTGCTCAAACCTCAGATAAATTTTCAAACCTCATAAATTTTCGTTCGGTTTCATCAAACCCATCCTAATTTCTTCAAACCCATGCTAAATTGCTCAAACCTCAGATAAATTTTCAAACCTCATAAATTTTCGTTCGGTTTCATCAAACCCATCCTAATTTCTTCAAACCCATGCTAAATTGCTCAAACCTCATAAATTTTCGTTTGGTTTCATCAAACCCATCCTAATTTCGTCAAACCCATGCCAATTTTGTCAAACCTCACATAAATTTTCAAACCTCATAAATTTTCGTTCGGTTTCATCAAACCCATCCTAATTTCTTCAAACCCATGCTAAATTGCTCAAACCTCAGATAAATTTTCAAACCTCATAAATTTTCGTTCGGTTTCATCAAACCCATCCTAATTTCTTCAAACCCATGCTAAATTGCTCAAACCTCATAAATTTTCGTTTGGTTTCATCAAACCCATCCTAATTTCGTCAAACCCATGCTAATTTTGTCAAACCTCACATAAATTTTCAAACCTCACATAAATTTTCGTTCGGTTTCATCAAACTCATCCTAATTTCTTCAAACCCATGCTAAATTGCTCAAACCTCAGATAAATTTTCAAACCTCATAAATTTTCGTTCGGTTTCATCAAACCCATCCTAATTTCTTCAAACCCATGCTAAATTGCTCAAACCTCAGATAAATTTTCAAACCTCATAAATTTTCGTTCGGTTTCATCAAACCCATCCTAATTTCTTCAAACCCATGCTAAATTGCTCAAACCTCAGATAAATTTTCAAACCTCATAAATTTTCGTTCGGTTTCATCAAACCCATCCTAATTTCTTCAAACCCATGCTAAATTGCTCAAACCTCATAAATTTTCGTTTGGTTTCATCAAACCCATCCTAATTTCGTCAAACCCATGCTAATTTTGTCAAACCTCACATAAATTTTCAAACCTCACATAAATTTTCGTTCGGTTTCATCAAACCCATCCTAATTTCTTCAAACCCATGCTAAATTGCTCAAACCTCAGATAAATTTTCAAACCTCATAAATTTTCGTTCGGTTTCATCAAACCCATCCTAATTTCTTCAAACCCATGCTAAATTGCTCAAACCTCATAAATTTTCGTTTGGTTTCATCAAACCCATCCTAATTTCGTCAAACCCATGCCAATTTTGTCAAACCTCACATAAATTTTCAAACCTCATAAATTTTCGTTCGGTTTCATCAAACCCATCCTAATTTCTTCAAACCCATGCTAAATTGCTCAAACCTCAGATACATTTTCAAACCTCATAAATTTTCGGTCGGTTTCATCAAACCCATCCTAATTTCTTCAAACCCATGCTAAATTGCTCAAACCTCATAAATTTTCGTTTGGTTTCATCAAACCCATCCTAATTTCGTCAAACCCATGCTAATTTTGTCAAACCTCACATAAATTTTCAAACCTCACATAAATTTTCGTTCGGTTTCATCAAACTCATCCTAATTTCTTCAAACCCATGCTAAATTGCTCAAACCTCAGATAAATTTTCAAACCTCATAAATTTTCGTTCGGTTTCATCAAACCCATCCTAATTTCTTCAAACCCATGCTAAATTGCTCAAACCTCAGATAAATTTTCAAACCTCATAAATTTTCGTTCGGTTTCATCAAACCCATCCTAATTTCTTCAAACCCATGCTAAATTGCTCAAACCTCAGATAAATTTTCAAACCTCATAAATTTTCGTTCGGTTTCATCAAACCCATCCTAATTTCTTCAAACCCATGCTAAATTGCTCAAACCTCATAAATTTTCGTTTGGTTTCATCAAACCCATCCTAATTTCGTCAAACCCATGCTAATTTTGTCAAACCTCACATAAATTTTCAAACCTCACATAAATTTTCGTTCGGTTTCATCAAACCCATCCTAATTTCTTCAAACCCATGCTAAATTGCTCAAACCTCATAAATTTTCGTTTGGTTTCATCAAACCCATCCTAATTTCGTCAAACCCATGCTAATTTTGTCAAACCTCACATAAATTTTCAAACCTCACATAAATTTTCGTTCGGTTTCATCAAACCCATCCTAATTTCTTCAAACCCATGCTAAATTGCTCAAACCTCAGATAAATTTTCAAACCTCATAAATTTTCGTTCGGTTTCATCAAACCCATCCTAATTTCTTCAAACCCATGCTAAATTGCTCAAACCTCAGATAAATTTTCAAACCTCATAAATTTTCGTTCGGTTTCATCAAACCCATCCTAATTTCTTCAAACCCATGCTAAATTGCTCAAACCTCATAAATTTTCGTTCGGTTTCATCAAACCCATCCTAATTTCTTCAAACCCATGCTAAATTGCTCAAACCTCAGATAAATTTTCAAACCTCATAAATTTTCGTTCGGTTTCATCAAACCCATCCTAATTTCTTCAAACCCATGCTAAATTGCTCAAACCTCATAAATTTTCGTTTGGTTTCATCAAACCCATCCTAATTTCGTCAAACCCATGCTAATTTTGTCAAACCTCACATAAATTTTCAAACCTCACATAAATTTTCGTTCGGTTTCATCAAACCCATCCTAATTTCTTCAAACCCATGCTAAATTGCTCAAACCTCAGATAAATTTTCAAACCTCATAAATTTTCGTTCGGTTTCATCAAACCCATCCTAATTTCTTCAAACCCATGCTAAATTGCTCAAACCTCAGATAAATTTTCAAACCTCATAAATTTTCGTTCGGTTTCATCAAACCCATCCTAATTTCTTCAAACCCATGCTAAATTGCTCAAACCTCATAAATTTTCGTTTGGTTTCATCAAACCCATCCTAATTTCGTCAAACCCATGCTAATTTTGTCAAACCTCACATAAATTTTCAAACCTCACATAAATTTTCGTTCGGTTTCATCAAACCCATCCTAATTTCTTCAAACCCATGCTAAATTGCTCAAACCTCAGATAAATTTTCAAACCTCATAAATTTTCGTTCGGTTTCATCAAACCCATCCTAATTTCTTCAAACCCATGCTAAATTGCTCAAACCTCATAAATTTTCGTTTGGTTTCATCAAACCCATCCTAATTTCGTCAAACCCATGCTAATTTTGTCAAACCTCACATAAATTTTCAAACCTCACATAAATTTTCGTTCGGTTTCATCAAACCCATCCTAATTTCTTCAAACCCATGCTAAATTGCTCAAACCTCAGATAAATTTTCAAACCTCATAAATTTTCGTTCGGTTTCATCAAACCCATCCTAATTTCTTCAAACCCATGCTAAATTGCTCAAACCTCATAAATTTTCGTTTGGTTTCATCAAACCCATCCTAATTTCGTCAAACCCATGCCAATTTTGTCAAACCTCAGATAAATTTTCAAACCTCATAAATTTTCGTTCGGTTTCATCAAACCCATCCTAATTTCTTCAAACCCATGCTAAATTGCTCAAACCTCAGATAAATTTTCAAACCTCATAAATTTTCGTTCGGTTTCATCAAACCCATCCTAATTTCTTCAAACCCATGCTAAATTGCTCAAACCTCATAAATTTTCGTTTGGTTTCATCAAACCCATCCTAATTTCGTCAAACCCATGCCAATTTTGTCAAACCTCACATAAATTTTCAAACCTCATAAATTTTCGTTCGGTTTCATCAAACCCATCCTAATTTCTTCAAACCCATGCTAAATTGCTCAAACCTCATAAATTTTCGTTTGGTTTCATCAAACCCATCCTAATTTCGTCAAACCCATGCTAATTTTGTCAAACCTCACATAAATTTTCAAACCCCACATAAATTTTCGTTCGGTTTCATCAAACCCATCCTAATTTCTTCAAACCCATGCTAAATTGCTCAAACCTCAGATAAATTTTCAAACCTCATAAATTTTCGTTCGGTTTCATCAAACCCATCCTAATTTCTTCAAACCCATGCTAAATTGCTCAAACCTCATAAATTTTCGTTTGGTTTCATCAAACCCATCCTAATTTCGTCAAACCCATGCTAATTTTGTCAAACCTCACATAAATTTTCAAACCTCACATAAATTTTCGTTCGGTTTCATCAAACCCATCCTAATTTCTTCAAACCCATGCTAAATTGCTCAAACCTCAGATAAATTTTCAAACCTCATAAATTTTCGTTCGGTTTCATCAAACCCATCCTAATTTCTTCAAACCCATGCTAAATTGCTCAAACCTCATAAATTTTCGTTTGGTTTCATCAAACCCATCCTAATTTCGTCAAACCCATGCTAATTTTGTCAAACCTCACATAAATTTTCAAACCTCACATAAATTTTCGTTCGGTTTCATCAAACCCATCCTAATTTCTTCAAACCCATGCTAAATTGCTCAAACCTCAGATAAATTTTCAAACCTCATAAATTTTCGTTCGGTTTCATCAAACCCATCCTAATTTCTTCAAACCCATGCTAAATTGCTCAAACCTCAGATAAATTTTCAAACCTCATAAATTTTCGTTCGGTTTCATCAAACCCATCCTAATTTCTTCAAACCCATGCTAAATTGCTCAAACCTCATAAATTTTCGTTCGGTTTCATCAAACCCATCCTAATTTCTTCAAACCCATGCTAAATTGCTCAAACCTCAGATAGATTTTCAAACCTCATAAATTTTCGTTCGGTTTCATCAAACCCATCCTAATTTCTTCAAACCCATGCTAAATTGCTCAAACCTCATAAATTTTCGTTTGGTTTCATCAAACCCATCCTAATTTCGTCAAACCCATGCTAATTTTGTCAAACCTCACATAAATTTTCAAACCTCACATAAATTTTCGTTCGGTTTCATCAAACCCATCCTAATTTCTTCAAACCCATGCTAAATTGCTCAAACCTCAGATAAATTTTCAAACCTCATAAATTTTCGTTCGGTTTCATCAAACCCATCCTAATTTCTTCAAACCCATGCTAAATTGCTCAAACCTCAGATAAATTTTCAAACCTCATAAATTTTCGTTCGGTTTCATCAAACCCATCCTAATTTCTTCAAACCCATGCTAAATTGCTCAAACCTCATAAATTTTCGTTTGGTTTCATCAAACCCATCCTAATTTCGTCAAACCCATGCTAATTTTGTCAAACCTCACATAAATTTTCAAACCTCACATAAATTTTCGTTCGGTTTCATCAAACCCATCCTAATTTCTTCAAACCCATGCTAAATTGCTCAAACCTCAGATAAATTTTCAAACCTCATAAATTTTCGTTCGGTTTCATCAAACCCATCCTAATTTCTTCAAACCCATGCTAAATTGCTCAAACCTCATAAATTTTCGTTTGGTTTCATCAAACCCATCCTAATTTCGTCAAACCCATGCCAATTTTGTCAAACCTCACATAAATTTTCAAACCTCATAAATTTTCGTTCGGTTTCATCAAACCCATCCTAATTTCTTCAAACCCATGCTAAATTGCTCAAACCTCATAAATTTTCGTTTGGTTTCATCAAACCCATCCTAATTTCGTCAAACCCATGCCAATTTTGTCAAACCTCACATAAATTTTCAAACCTCATAAATTTTCGTTCGGTTTCATCAAACCCATCCTAATTTCTTCAAACCCATGCTAAATTGCTCAAACCTCATAAATTTTCGTTTGGTTTCATCAAACCCATCCTAATTTCGTCAAACCCATGCTAATTTTGTCAAACCTCACATAAATTTTCAAACCTCACATAAATTTTCGTTCGGCTTCATCAAACCCATCCTAATTTCTTCAAACCCATGCTAAATTGCTCAAACCTCAGATAAATTTTCAAACCTCATAAATTTTCGTTCGGTTTCATCAAACCCATCCTAATTTCTTCAAACCCATGCTAAATTGCTCAAACCTCAGATAAATTTTCAAACCTCATAAATTTTCGTTCGGTTTCATCAAACCCATCCTAATTTCTTCAAACCCATGCTAAATTGCTCAAACCTCATAAATTTTCGTTTGGTTTCATCAAACCCATCCTAATTTCGTCAAACCCATGCTAATTTTGTCAAACCTCACATAAATTTTCAAACCTCACATAAATTTTCGTTCGGTTTCATCAAACCCATCCTAATTTCTTCAAACCCATGCTAAATTGCTCAAACCTCAGATAAATTTTCAAACCTCATAAATTTTCGTTCGGTTTCATCAAACCCATCCTAATTTCTTCAAACCCATGCTAAATTGCTCAAACCTCATAAATTTTCGTTTGGTTTCATCAAACCCATCCTAATTTCGTCAAACCCATGCCAATTTTGTCAAACCTCACATAAATTTTCAAACCTCATAAATTTTCGTTCGGTTTCATCAAACCCATCCTAATTTCTTCAAACCCATGCTAAATTGCTCAAACCTCAGATAAATTTTCAAACCTCATAAATTTTCGTTCGGTTTCATCAAACCCATCCTAATTTCTTCAAACCCATGCTAAATTGCTCAAACCTCATAAATTTTCGTTTGGTTTCATCAAACCCATCCTAATTTCGTCAAACCCATGCTAATTTTGTCAAACCTCACATAAATTTTCAAACCCCACATAAATTTTCGTTCGGTTTCATCAAACCCATCCTAATTTCTTCAAACCCATGCTAAATTGCTCAAACCTCATAAATTTTCGTTTGGTTTCATCAAACCCATCCTAATTTCGTCAAACCCATGCTAATTTTGTCAAACCTCACATAAATTTTCAAACCTCACATAAATTTTCGTTCGGTTTCATCAAACCCATCCTAATTTCTTCAAACCCATGCTAAATTGCTCAAACCTCAGATAAATTTTCAAACCTCATAAATTTTCGTTCGGTTTCATCAAACCCATCCTAATTTCTTCAAACCCATGCTAAATTGCTCAAACCTCATAAATTTTCGTTTGGTTTCATCAAACCCATCCTAATTTCGTCAAACCCATGCCAATTTTGTCAAACCTCACATAAATTTTCAAACCTCATAAATTTTCGTTCGGTTTCATCAAACCCATCCTAATTTCTTCAAACCCATGCTAAATTGCTCAAGCCTCATAAATTTTCGTTTGGTTTCATCAAACCCATCCTAATTTCGTCAAACCCATGCTAATTTTGTCAAACCTCACATAAATTTTCAAACCCCACATAAATTTTCGTTCGGTTTCATCAAACCCATCCTAATTTCTTCAAACCCATGCTAAATTGCTCAAACCTCAGATAAATTTTCAAACCTCATAAATTTTCGTTCGGTTTCATCAAACCCATCCTAATTTCTTCAAACCCATGCTAAATTGCTCAAACCTCATAAATTTTCGTTTGGTTTCATCAAACCCATCCTAATTTCGTCAAACCCATGCCAATTTTGTCAAACCTCACATAAATTTTCAAACCTCATAAATTTTCGTTCGGTTTCATCAAACCCATCCTAATTTCTTCAAACCCATGCTAAATTGCTCAAACCTCAGATAAATTTTCAAACCTCATAAATTTTCGTTCGGTTTCATCAAACCCATCCTAATTTCTTCAAACCCATGCTAAATTGCTCAAACCTCAGATAAATTTTCAAACCTCATATATTTTCGTTCGGTTTCATCAAACCCATCCTAATTTCTTCAAACCCATGCTAAATTGCTCAAACCTCATAAATTTTCGTTTGGTTTCATCAAACCCATCCTAATTTCGTCAAACCCATGCTAATTTTGTCAAACCTCACATAAACTTTTAAACCTCACATAAATTTTCGTTCGGTTTCATCAAACCCATCCTAATTTCTTCAAACCCATGCTAAATTGCTCAAACCTCAGATAAATTTTCAAACCTCATAAATTTTCGTTCTGTTTCATCAAACCCATGCTAAATTGCTCAAACCTCAGATAAATTTTCAAACCTCATAAATTTTCGTTCGGTTTCATCAAACCCATCCTAATTTCTTCAAACCCATGCTAAATTGCTCAAACCTCAGATAAATTTTCAAACCTCATAAATTTTCGTTCGGTTTCATCAAACCCATCCTAATTTCTTCAAACCCATGCTAAATTGCTCAAACCTCATAAATTTTCGTTTGGTTTCATCAAACCCATCCTAATTTCGTCAAACCCATGCTAATTTTGTCAAACCTCACATAAATTTTCAAACCTCACATAAATTTTCGTTCGGTTTCATCAAACCCATCCTAATTTCTTCAAACCCATGCTAAATTGCTCAAACCTCAGATAAATTTTCAAACCTCATAAATTTTCGTTCGGTTTCATCAAACCCATCCTAATTTCTTCAAACCCATGCTAAATTGCTCAAACCTCATAAATTTTCGTTTGGTTTCATCAAACCCATCCTAATTTCGTCAAACCCATGCTAATTTTGTCAAACCTCACATAAATTTTCAAACCTCACATAAATTTTCGTTCGGATTCATCAAACCCATCCTAATTTCTTCAAACCCATGCTAAATTGCTCAAACCTCAGATAAATTTTCAAACCTCATAAATTTTCGTTCGGTTTCATCAAACCCATCCTAATTTCTTCAAACCCATGCTAAATTGCTCAAACCTCAGATAAATTTTCAAACCTCATAAATTTTCGTTCGGTTTCATCAAACCCATCCTAATTTCTTCAAACCCATGCTAAATTGCTCAAACCTCATAAATTTTCGTTCGGTTTCATCAAACCCATCCTAATTTCTTCAAACCCATGCTAAATTGCTCAAACCTCAGATAAATTTTCAAACCTCATAAATTTTCGTTCGGTTTCATCAAACCCATCCTAATTTCTTCAAACCCATGCTAAATTGCTCAAACCTCATAAATTTTCGTTTGGTTTCATCAAACCCATCCTAATTTCGTCAAACCCATGCTAATTTTGTCAAACCTCACATAAATTTTCAAACCTCACATAAATTTTCGTTCGGTTTCATCAAACCCATCCTAATTTCTTCAAACCCATGCTAAATTGCTCAAACCTCAGATAAATTTTCAAACCTCATAAATTTTCGTTCGGTTTCATCAAACCCATCCTAATTTCTTCAAACCCATGCTAAATTGCTCAAACCTCATAAATTTTCGTTTGGTTTCATCAAACCCATCCTAATTTCGTCAAACCCATGCTAATTTTGTCAAACCTCACATAAATTTTCAAACCTCACATAAATTTTCGTTCGGTTTCATCAAACCCATCCTAATTTCTTCAAACCCATGCTAAATTGCTCAAACCTCAGATAAATTTTCAAACCTCATAAATTTTCGTTCGGTTTCATCAAACCCATCCTAATTTCTTCAAACCCATGCTAAATTGCTCAAACCTCATAAATTTTCGTTTGGTTTCATCAAACCCATCCTAATTTCGTCAAACCCATGCTAATTTTGTCAAACCTCACATAAATTTTCAAACCTCACATAAATTTTCGTTCGGTTTCATCAAACCCATCCTAATTTCTTCAAACCCATGCTAAATTGCTCAAACCTCATAAATTTTCGTTTGGTTTCATCAAACCCATCCTAATTTCGTCAAACCCATGCTAATTTTGTCAAACCTCACATAAATTTTCAAACCTCACATAAATTTTCGTTCGGTTTCATCAAACCCATCCTAATTTCTTCAAACCCATGCTAAATTGCTCAAACCTCAGATAAATTTTCAAACCTCATAAATTTTCGTTCGGTTTCATCAAACCCATCCTAATTTCTTCAAACCCATGCTAAATTGCTCAAACCTCATAAATTTTCGTTTGGTTTCATCAAACCCATCCTAATTTCGTCAAACCCATGCCAATTTTGTCAAACCTCACATAAATTTTCAAACCTCATAAATTTTCGTTCGGTTTCATCAAACCCATCCTAATTTCTTCAAACCCATGCTAAATTGCTCAAACCTCAGATAAATTTTCAAACCTCATAAATTTTCGTTCGGTTTCATCAAACCCATCCTAATTTCTTCAAACCCATGCTAAATTGCTCAAACCTCATAAATTTTCGTTTGGTTTCATCAAACCCATCCTAATTTCTTCAAACCCATGCTAAATTGCTCAAACCTCATAAATTTTCGTTTGGTTTCATCAAACCCATCCTAATTTCGTCAAACCCATGCTAATTTTGTCAAACCTCACATAAATTTTCAAACCTCACATAAATTTTCGTTCGGTTTCATCAAACCCATCCTAATTTCTTCAAACCCATGCTAAATTGCTCAAACCTCAGATAAATTTTCAAACCTCATAAATTTTCGTTCGGTTTCATCAAACCCATCCTAATTTCTTCAAACCCATGCTAAATTGCTCAAACCTCATAAATTTTCGTTTGGTTTCATCAAACCCATCCTAATTTCGTCAAACCCATGCCAATTTTGTCAAACCTCACATAAATTTTCAAACCTCATAAATTTTCGTTCGGTTTCATCAAACCCATCCTAATTTCGTCAAACCCATGCTAATTTTGTCAAACCTCACATAAATTTTCAAACCTCACATAAATTTTCGTTCGGTTTCATCAAACCCATCCTAATTTCTTCAAACCCATGCTAAATTGCTCAAACCTCATAAATTTTCGTTTGGTTTCATCAAACCCATCCTAATTTCGTCAAACCCATGCTAATTTTGTCAAACCTCACATAAATTTTCAAACCTCACATAAATTTTCGTTCGGTTTCATCAAACCCATCCTAATTTCTTCAAACCCATGCTAAATTGCTCAAACCTCAGATAAATTTTCAAACCTCATAAATTTTCGTTCGGTTTCATCAAACCCATCCTAATTTCTTCAAACCCATGCTAAATTGCTCAAACCTCATAAATTTTCGTTTGGTTTCATCAAACCCATCCTAATTTCGTCAAACCCATGCTAATTTTGTCAAACCTCACATAAATTTTCAAACCTCACATAAATTTTCGTTCGGTTTCATCAAACCCATCCTAATTTCTTCAAACCCATGCTAAATTGCTCAAACCTCATAAATTTTCGTTTGGTTTCATCAAACCCATCCTAATTTCGTCAAACCCATGCTAATTTTGTCAAACCTCACATAAATTTTCAAACCTCACATAAATTTTCGTTCGGTTTCATCAAACCCATCCTAATTTCTTCAAACCCATGCTAAATTGCTCAAACCTCAGATAAATTTTCAAACCTCATAAATTTTCGTTCGGTTTCATCAAACCCATCCTAATTTCTTCAAACCCATGCTAAATTGCTCAAACCTCATAAATTTTCGTTTGGTTTCATCAAACCCATCCTAATTTCGTCAAACCCATGCCAATTTTGTCAAACCTCACATAAATTTTCAAACCTCATAAATTTTCGTTCGGTTTCATCAAACCCATCCTAATTTCTTCAAACCCATGCTAAATTGCTCAAACCTCAGATAAATTTTCAAACCTCATAAATTTTCGTTCGGTTTCATCAAACCCATCCTAATTTCTTCAAACCCATGCTAAATTGCTCAAACCTCATAAATTTTCGTTTGGTTTCATCAAACCCATCCTAATTTCTTCAAACCCATGCTAAATTGCTCAAACCTCATAAATTTTCGTTCGGTTTCATCAAACCCATCCTAATTTCTTCAAACCCATGCTAAATTGCTCAAACCTCATAAATTTTCGTTTGGTTTCATCAAACCCATCCTAATTTCGTCAAACCCATGCTAATTTTGTCAAACCTCACATAAATTTTCAAACCTCACATAAATTTTCGTTCGGTTTCATCAAACCCATCCTAATTTCTTCAAACCCATGCTAAATTGCTCAAACCTCAGATAAATTTTCAAACCTCATAAATTTTCGTTCGGTTTCATCAAACCCATCCTAATTTCTTCAAACCCATGCTAAATTGCTCAAACCTCATAAATTTTCGTTTGGTTTCATCAAACCCATCCTAATTTCGTCAAACCCATGCCAATTTTGTCAAACCTCACATAAATTTTCAAACCTCATAAATTTTCGTTCGGTTTCATCAAACCCATCCTAATTTCGTCAAACCCATGCTAATTTTGTCAAACCTCACATAAATTTTCAAACCTCACATAAATTTTCGTTCGGTTTCATCAAACCCATCCTAATTTCTTCAAACCCATGCTAAATTGCTCAAACCTCAGATAAATTTTCAAACCTCATAAATTTTCGTTCGGTTTCATCAAACCCATCCTAATTTCTTCAAACCCATGCTAAATTGCTCAAACCTCAGATAAATTTTCAAACCTCATAAATTTTCGTTCGGTTTCATCAAACCCATCCTAATTTCTTCAAACCCATGCTAAATTGCTCAAACCTCATAAATTTTCGTTCGGTTTCATCAAACCCATCCTAATTTCTTCAAACCCATGCTAAATTGCTCAAACCTCAGATAAATTTTCAAACCTCATAAATTTTCGTTCGGTTTCATCAAACCCATCCTAATTTCTTCAAACCCATGCTAAATTGCTCAAACCTCATAAATTTTCGTTTGGTTTCATCAAACCCATCCTAATTTCGTCAAACCCATGCTAATTTTGTCAAACCTCACATAAATTTTCAAACCTCACATAAATTTTCGTTCGGTTTCATCAAACCCATCCTAATTTCTTCAAACCCATGCTAAATTGCTCAAACCTCAGATAAATTTTCAAACCTCATAAATTTTCGTTCGGTTTCATCAAACCCATCCTAATTTCTTCAAACCCATGCTAAATTGCTCAAACCTCAGATAAATTTTCAAACCTCATAAATTTTCGTTCGGTTTCATCAAACCCATCCTAATTTCTTCAAACCCATGCTAAATTGCTCAAACCTCATAAATTTTCGTTTGGTTTCATCAAACCCATCCTAATTTCGTCAAACCCATGCCAATTTTGTCAAACCTCACATAAATTTTCAAACCTCATAAATTTTCGTTCGGTTTCATCAAACCCATCCTAATTTCTTCAAACCCATGCTAAATTGCTCAAACCTCAGATAAATTTTCAAACCTCATAAATTTTCGTTTGGTTTCATCAAACCCATCCTAATTTCTTCAAACCCATGCTAAATTGCTCAAACCTCAGATAAATTTTCAAACCTCATAAATTTTCGTTCGGTTTCATCAAACCCATCCTAATTTCTTCAAACCCATGCTAAATTGCTCAAACCTCATAAATTTTCGTTTGGTTTCATCAAACCCATCCTAATTTCGTCAAACCCATGCTAATTTTGTCAAACCTCACATAAACTTTCAAACCTCACATAAATTTTCGTTCGGTTTCATCAAACCCATCCTAATTTCTTCAAACCCATGCTAAATTGCTCAAACCTCAGATAAATTTTCAAACCTCATAAATTTTCGTTCGGTTTCATCAAACCCGTCCTAATTTCTTCAAACCGATGCTAAATTGCTCAAACCTCAGATAAATTTTCAAACCTCATAAATTTTCGTTCGGTTTCATCAAACCCATCCTAATTTCTTCAAACCCATGCTAAATTGCTCAAACCTCAGATAAATTTTCAAACCTCATAAATTTTCGTTCGGTTTCATCAAACCCGTCCTAATTTCTTCAAACCGATGCTAAATTGCTCAAACCTCAGATAAATTTTCAAACCTCATAAATTTTCGTTCGGTTTCATCAAACCCATCCTAATTTCTTCAAACCCATGCTAAATTGCTCAAACCTCATAAATTTTCGTTTGGTTTCATCAAACCCATCCTAATTTCGTCAAACCCATGCCAATTTTGTCAAACCTCACATAAATTTTCAAACCTCATAAATTTTCGTTCGGTTTCATCAAACCCATCCTAATTTCTTCAAACCCATGCTAAATTGCTCAAACCTCAGATAAATTTTCAAACCTCATAAATTTTCGTTCGGTTTCATCAAACCCATCCTAATTTCTTCAAACCCATGCTAAATTGCTCAAACCTCATAAATTTTCGTTTGGTTTCATCAAACCCATCCTAATTTCGTCAAACCCATGCTAATTTTGTCAAACCTCACATAAATTTTCAAACCTCACATAAATTTTCGTTCGGTTTCATCAAACCCATCCTAATTTCTTCAAACCCATGCTAAATTGCTCAAACCTCAGATAAATTTTCAAACCTCATAAATTTTCGTTCGGTTTCATCAAACCCATCCTAATTTCTTCAAACCCATGCTAAATTGCTCAAACCTCAGATAAATTTTCAAACCTCATAAATTTTCGTTCGGTTTCATCAAACCCATCCTAATTTCTTCAAACCCATGCTAAATTGCTCAAACCTCAGATAAATTTTCAAACCTCATAAATTTTCGTTCGGTTTCATCAAACCCATCCTAATTTCTTCAAACCCATGCTAAATTGCTCAAACCTCATAAATTTTCGTTTGGTTTCATCAAACCCATCCTAATTTCGTCAAACCCATGCTAATTTTGTCAAACCTCACATAAATTTTCAAACCTCACATAAATTTTCGTTCGGTTTCATCAAACCCATCCTAATTTCTTCAAACCCATGCTAAATTGCTCAAACCTCAGATAAATTTTCAAACCTCATAAATTTTCGTTCGGTTTCATCAAACCCATCCTAATTTCTTCAAACCCATGCTAAATTGCTCAAACCTCATAAATTTTCGTTTGGTTTCATCAAACCCATCCTAATTTCGTCAAACCCATGCTAATTTTGTCAAACCTCACATAAATTTTCAAACCTCACATAAATTTTCGTTCGGTTTCATCAAACCCATCCTAATTTCTTCAAACCCATGCTAAATTGCTCAAACCTCAGATAAATTTTCAAACCTCATAAATTTTCGTTCGGTTTCATCAAACCCATCCTAATTTCTTCAAACCCATGCTAAATTGCTCAAACCTCAGATAAATTTTCAAACCTCATAAATTTTCGTTCGGTTTCATCAAACCCATCCTAATTTCTTCAAACCCATGCTAAATTGCTCAAACCTCATAAATTTTCGTTCGGTTTCATCAAACCCATCCTAATTTCTTCAAACCCATGCTAAATTGCTCAAACCTCAGATAAATTTTCAAACCTCATAAATTTTCGTTCGGTTTCATCAAACCCATCCTAATTTCTTCAAACCCATGCTAAATTGCTCAAACCTCATAAATTTTCGTTTGGTTTCATCAAACCCATCCTAATTTCGTCAAACCCATGCTAATTTTGTCAAACCTCACATAAATTTTCAAACCTCACATAAATTTTCGTTCGGTTTCATCAAACCCATCCTAATTTCTTCAAACCCATGCTAAATTGCTCAAACCTCAGATAAATTTTCAAACCTCATAAATTTTCGTTCGGTTTCATCAAACCCATCCTAATTTCTTCAAACCCATGCTAAATTGCTCAAACCTCATAAATTTTCGTTTGGTTTCATCAAACCCATCCTAATTTCGTCAAACCCATGCCAATTTTGTCAAACCTCACATAAATTTTCAAACCTCATAAATTTTCGTTCGGTTTCATCAAACCCATCCTAATTTCTTCAAACCCATGCTAAATTGCTCAAACCTCAGATAAATTTTCAAACCTCATAAATTTTCGTTCGGTTTCATCAAACCCATCCTAATTTCTTCAAACCCATGCTAAATTGCTCAAACCTCATAAATTTTCGTTTGGTTTCATCAAACCCATCCTAATTTCGTCAAACCCATGCCAATTTTGTCAAACCTCACATAAATTTTCAAACCTCATAAATTTTCGTTCGGTTTCATCAAACCCATCCTAATTTCTTCAAACCCATGCTAAATTGCTCAAACCTCAGATAAATTTTCAAACCTCATAAATTTTCGTTCGGTTTCATCAAACCCATCCTAATTTCTTCAAACCCATGCTAAATTGCTCAAACCTCAGATAAATTTTCCAACCTCATAAATTTTCGTTCGGTTTCATCAAACCCATCCTAATTTCTTCAAACCCATGCTAAATTGCTCAAACCTCATAAATTTTCGTTTGGTTTCATCAAACCCATCCTAATTTCGTCAAACCCATGCTAATTTTGTCAAACCTCACATAAATTTTCAAACCTCACATAAATTTTCGTTCGGTTTCATCAAACCCATCCTAATTTCTTCAAACCCATGCTAAATTGCTCAAACCTCAGATAAATTTTCAAACCTCATAAATTTTCGTTCGGTTTCATCAAACCCATCCTAATTTCTTCAAACCCATGCTAAATTGCTCAAACCTCAGATAAATTTTCAAACCTCATAAATTTTCGTTCGGTTTCATCAAACCCATCCTAATTTCTTCAAACCCATGCTAAATTGCTCAAACCTCATAAATTTTCGTTTGGTTTCATCAAACCCATCCTAATTTCGTCAAACCCATGCCAATTTTGTCAAACCTCACATAAATTTTCAAACCTCATAAATTTTCGTTCGGTTTCATCAAACCCATCCTAATTTCTTCAAACCCATGCTAAATTGCTCAAACCTCAGATAAATTTTCAAACCTCATAAATTTTCGTTTGGTTTCATCAAACCCATCCTAATTTCTTCAAACCCATGCTAAATTGCTCAAACCTCAGATAAATTTTCAAACCTCATAAATTTTCGTTCGGTTTCATCAAACCCATCCTAATTTCTTCAAACCCATGCTAAATTGCTCAAACCTCATAAATTTTCGTTTGGTTTCATCAAACCCATCCTAATTTCGTCAAACCCATGCTAATTTTGTCAAACCTCACATAAACTTTCAAACCTCACATAAATTTTCGTTCGGTTTCATCAAACCCATCCTAATTTCTTCAAACCCATGCTAAATTGCTCAAACCTCAGATAAATTTTCAAACCTCATAAATTTTCGTTCGGTTTCATCAAACCCGTCCTAATTTCTTCAAACCGATGCTAAATTGCTCAAACCTCAGATAAATTTTCAAACCTCATAAATTTTCGTTCGGTTTCATCAAACCCATCCTAATTTCTTCAAACCCATGCTAAATTGCTCAAACCTCAGATAAATTTTCAAACCTCATAAATTTTCGTTCGGTTTCATCAAACCCGTCCTAATTTCTTCAAACCGATGCTAAATTGCTCAAACCTCAGATAAATTTTCAAACCTCATAAATTTTCGTTCGGTTTCATCAAACCCATCCTAATTTCTTCAAACCCATGCTAAATTGCTCAAACCTCATAAATTTTCGTTTGGTTTCATCAAACCCATCCTAATTTCGTCAAACCCATGCCAATTTTGTCAAACCTCACATAAATTTTCAAACCTCATAAATTTTCGTTCGGTTTCATCAAACCCATCCTAATTTCTTCAAACCCATGCTAAATTGCTCAAACCTCAGATAAATTTTCAAACCTCATAAATTTTCGTTCGGTTTCATCAAACCCATCCTAATTTCTTCAAACCCATGCTAAATTGCTCAAACCTCATAAATTTTCGTTTGGTTTCATCAAACCCATCCTAATTTCGTCAAACCCATGCTAATTTTGTCAAACCTCACATAAATTTTCAAACCTCACATAAATTTTCGTTCGGTTTCATCAAACCCATCCTAATTTCTTCAAACCCATGCTAAATTGCTCAAACCTCAGATAAATTTTCAAACCTCATAAATTTTCGTTCGGTTTCATCAAACCCATCCTAATTTCTTCAAACCCATGCTAAATTGCTCAAACCTCAGATAAATTTTCAAACCTCATAAATTTTCGTTCGGTTTCATCAAACCCATCCTAATTTCTTCAAACCCATGCTAAATTGCTCAAACCTCATAAATTTTCGTTTGGTTTCATCAAACCCATCCTAATTTCGTCAAACCCATGCTAATTTTGTCAAACCTCACATAAATTTTCAAACCTCACATAAATTTTCGTTCGGTTTCATCAAACCCATCCTAATTTCTTCAAACCCATGCTAAATTGCTCAAACCTCAGATAAATTTTCAAACCTCATAAATTTTCGTTCGGTTTCATCAAACCCATCCTAATTTCTTCAAACCCATGCTAAATTGCTCAAACCTCATAAATTTTCGTTTGGTTTCATCAAACCCATCCTAATTTCGTCAAACCCATGCTAATTTTGTCAAACCTCACATAAATTTTCAAACCTCACATAAATTTTCGTTCGGTTTCATCAAACCCATCCTAATTTCTTCAAACCCATGCTAAATTGCTCAAACCTCAGATAAATTTTCAAACCTCATAAATTTTCGTTCGGTTTCATCAAACCCATCCTAATTTCTTCAAACCCATGCTAAATTGCTCAAACCTCAGATAAATTTTCAAACCTCATAAATTTTCGTTCGGTTTCATCAAACCCATCCTAATTTCTTCAAACCCATGCTAAATTGCTCAAACCTCATAAATTTTCGTTCGGTTTCATCAAACCCATCCTAATTTCTTCAAACCCATGCTAAATTGCTCAAACCTCAGATAAATTTTCAAACCTCATAAATTTTCGTTCGGTTTCATCAAACCCATCCTAATTTCTTCAAACCCATGCTAAATTGCTCAAACCTCATAAATTTTCGTTTGGTTTCATCAAACCCATCCTAATTTCGTCAAACCCATGCTAATTTTGTCAAACCTCACATAAATTTTCAAACCTCACATAAATTTTCGTTCGGTTTCATCAAACCCATCCTAATTTCTTCAAACCCATGCTAAATTGCTCAAACCTCAGATAAATTTTCAAACCTCATAAATTTTCGTTCGGTTTCATCAAACCCATCCTAATTTCTTCAAACCCATGCTAAATTGCTCAAACCTCAGATAAATTTTCAAACCTCATAAATTTTCGTTCGGTTTCATCAAACCCATCCTAATTTCTTCAAACCCATGCTAAATTGCTCAAACCTCATAAATTTTCGTTCGGTTTCATCAAACCCATCCTAATTTCTTCAAACCCATGCTAAATTGCTCAAACCTCAGATAAATTTTCAAACCTCATAAATTTTCGTTCGGTTTCATCAAACCCATCCTAATTTCTTCAAACCCATGCTAAATTGCTCAAACCTCATAAATTTTCGTTTGGTTTCATCAAACCCATCCTAATTTCGTCAAACCCATGCTAATTTTGTCAAACCTCACATAAATTTTCAAACCTCACATAAATTTTCGTTCGGTTTCATCAAACCCATCCTAATTTCTTCAAACCCATGCTAAATTGCTCAAACCTCAGATAAATTTTCAAACCTCATAAATTTTCGTTCGGTTTCATCAAACCCATCCTAATTTCTTCAAACCCATGCTAAATTGCTCAAACCTCAGATAAACTTTCAAACCTCATAAATTTTCGTTCGGTTTCATCAAACCCATCCTAATTTCTTCAAACCCATGCTAAATTGCTCAAACCTCATAAATTTTCGTTTGGTTTCATCAAACCCATCCTAATTTCGTCAAACCCATGCTAATTTTGTCAAACCTCACATAAATTTTCAAACCTCACATAAATTTTCGTTCGGTTTCATCAAACCCATCCTAATTTCTTCAAACCCATGCTAAATTGCTCAAACCTCAGATAAATTTTCAAACCTCATAAATTTTCGTTCGGTTTCATCAAACCCATCCTAATTTCTTCAAACCCATGCTAAATTGCTCAAACCTCATAAATTTTCGTTTGGTTTCATCAAACCCATCCTAATTTCGTCAAACCCATGCTAATTTTGTCAAACCTCACATAAACTTTCAAACCTCACATAAATTTTCGTTCGGTTTCATCAAACCCATCCTAATTTCTTCAAACCCATGCTAAATTGCTCAAACCTCAGATAAATTTTCAAACCTCATAAATTTTCGTTCGGTTTCATCAAACCCGTCCTAATTTCTTCAAACCGATGCTAAATTGCTCAAACCTCAGATAAATTTTCAAACCTCATAAATTTTCGTTCGGTTTCATCAAACCCATCCTAATTTCTTCAAACCCATGCTAAATTGCTCAAACCTCAGATAAATTTTCAAACCTCATAAATTTTCGTTCGGTTTCATCAAACCCGTCCTAATTTCTTCAAACCGATGCTAAATTGCTCAAACCTCAGATAAATTTTCAAACCTCATAAATTTTCGTTCGGTTTCATCAAACCCATCCTAATTTCTTCAAACCCATGCTAAATTGCTCAAACCTCATAAATTTTCGTTTGGTTTCATCAAACCCATCCTAATTTCGTCAAACCCATGCCAATTTTGTCAAACCTCACATAAATTTTCAAACCTCATAAATTTTCGTTCGGTTTCATCAAACCCATCCTAATTTCTTCAAACCCATGCTAAATTGCTCAAACCTCAGATAAATTTTCAAACCTCATAAATTTTCGTTCGGTTTCATCAAACCCATCCTAATTTCTTCAAACCCATGCTAATTTTGTCAAACCTCACATAAATTTTCAAACCTCACATAAATTTTCGTTCGGTTTCATCAAACCCATCCTAATTTCTTCAAACCCATGCTAAATTGCTCAAACCTCAGATAAATTTTCAAACCTCATAAATTTTCGTTCGGTTTCATCAAACCCATCCTAATTTCTTCAAACCCATGCTAAATTGCTCAAACCTCAGATAAATTTTCAAACCTCATAAATTTTCGTTCGGTTTCATCAAACCCATCCTAATTTCTTCAAACCCATGCTAAATTGCTCAAACCTCAGATAAATTTTCAAACCTCATAAATTTTCGTTCGGTTTCATCAAACCCATCCTAATTTCTTCAAACCCATGCTAAATTGCTCAAACCTCATAAATTTTCGTTTGGTTTCATCAAACCCATCCTAATTTCGTCAAACCCATGCTAATTTTGTCAAACCTCACATAAATTTTCAAACCTCACATAAATTTTCGTTCGGTTTCATCAAACCCATCCTAATTTCTTCAAACCCATGCTAAATTGCTCAAACCTCAGATAAATTTTCAAACCTCATAAATTTTCGTTCGGTTTCATCAAACCCATCCTAATTTCTTCAAACCCATGCTAAATTGCTCAAACCTCATAAATTTTCGTTTGGTTTCATCAAACCCATCCTAATTTCGTCAAACCCATGCTAATTTTGTCAAACCTCACATAAATTTTCAAACCTCACATAAATTTTCGTTCGGTTTCATCAAACCCATCCTAATTTCTTCAAACCCATGCTAAATTGCTCAAACCTCAGATAAATTTTCAAACCTCATAAATTTTCGTTCGGTTTCATCAAACCCATCCTAATTTCTTCAAACCCATGCTAAATTGCTCAAACCTCAGATAAATTTTCAAACCTCATAAATTTTCGTTCGGTTTCATCAAACCCATCCTAATTTCTTCAAACCCATGCTAAATTGCTCAAACCTCATAAATTTTCGTTCGGTTTCATCAAACCCATCCTAATTTCTTCAAACCCATGCTAAATTGCTCAAACCTCAGATAAATTTTCAAACCTCATAAATTTTCGTTCGGTTTCATCAAACCCATCCTAATTTCTTCAAACCCATGCTAAATTGCTCAAACCTCATAAATTTTCGTTTGGTTTCATCAAACCCATCCTAATTTCGTCAAACCCATGCTAATTTTGTCAAACCTCACATAAATTTTCAAACCTCACATAAATTTTCGTTCGGTTTCATCAAACCCATCCTAATTTCTTCAAACCCATGCTAAATTGCTCAAACCTCAGATAAATTTTCAAACCTCATAAATTTTCGTTCGGTTTCATCAAACCCATCCTAATTTCTTCAAACCCATGCTAAATTGCTCAAACCTCAGATAAATTTTCAAACCTCATAAATTTTCGTTCGGTTTCATCAAACCCATCCTAATTTCTTCAAACCCATGCTAAATTGCTCAAACCTCATAAATTTTCGTTTGGTTTCATCAAACCCATCCTAATTTCGTCAAACCCATGCTAATTTTGTCAAACCTCACATAAATTTTCAAACCTCACATAAATTTTCGTTCGGTTTCATCAAACCCATCCTAATCTCTTCAAACCCATGCTAAATTGCTCAAACCTCAGATAAATTTTCAAACCTCATAAATTTTCGTTCGGTTTCATCAAACCCATCCTAATTTCTTCAAACCCATGCTAAATTGCTCAAACCTCATAAATTTTCGTTTGGTTTCATCAAACCCATCCTAATTTCGTCAAACCCATGCTAATTTTGTCAAACCTCACATAAATTTTCAAACCTCACATAAATTTTCGTTCGGTTTCATCAAACCCATCCTAATTTCTTCAAACCCATGCTAAATTGCTCAAACCTCATAAATTTTCGTTTGGTTTCATCAAACCCATCCTAATTTCGTCAAACCCATGCTAATTTTGTCAAACCTCACATAAATTTTCAAACCTCACATAAATTTTCGTTCGGTTTCATCAAACCCATCCTAATTTCTTCAAACCCATGCTAAATTGCTCAAACCTCAGATAAATTTTCAAACCTCATAAATTTTCGTTCGGTTTCATCAAACCCATCCTAATTTCTTCAAACCCATGCTAAATTGCTCAAACCTCATAAATTTTCGTTTGGTTTCATCAAACCCATCCTAATTTCGTCAAACCCATGCCAATTTTGTCAAACCTCACATAAATTTTCAAACCTCATAAATTTTCGTTCGGTTTCATCAAACCCATCCTAATTTCTTCAAACCCATGCTAAATTGCTCAAACCTCAGATAAATTTTCAAACCTCATAAATTTTCGTTCGGTTTCATCAAACCCATCCTAATTTCTTCAAACCCATGCTAAATTGCTCAAACCTCATAAATTTTCGTTTGGTTTCATCAAACCCATCCTAATTTCTTCAAACCCATGCTAAATTGCTCAAACCTCATAAATTTTCGTTCGGTTTCATCAAACCCATCCTAATTTCTTCAAACCCATGCTAAATTGCTCAAACCTCATAAATTTTCGTTTGGTTTCATCAAACCCATCCTAATTTCGTCAAACCCATGCTAATTTTGTCAAACCTCACATAAATTTTCAAACCTCACATAAATTTTCGTTCGGTTTCATCAAACCCATCCTAATTTCTTCAAACCCATGCTAAATTGCTCAAACCTCAGATAAATTTTCAAACCTCATAAATTTTCGTTCGGTTTCATCAAACCCATCCTAATTTCTTCAAACCCATGCTAAATTGCTCAAACCTCATAAATTTTCGTTTGGTTTCATCAAACCCATCCTAATTTCGTCAAACCCATGCCAATTTTGTCAAACCTCACATAAATTTTCAAACCTCATAAATTTTCGTTCGGTTTCATCAAACCCATCCTAATTTCGTCAAACCCATGCTAATTTTGTCAAACCTCACATAAATTTTCAAACCTCACATAAATTTTCGTTCGGTTTCATCAAACCCATCCTAATTTCTTCAAACCCATGCTAAATTGCTCAAACCTCATAAATTTTCGTTTGGTTTCATCAAACCCATCCTAATTTCGTCAAACCCATGCTAATTTTGTCAAACCTCACATAAATTTTCAAACCTCACATAAATTTTCGTTCGGTTTCATCAAACCCATCCTAATTTCTTCAAACCCATGCTAAATTGCTCAAACCTCAGATAAATTTTCAAACCTCATAAATTTTCGTTCGGTTTCATCAAACCCATCCTAATTTCTTCAAACCCATGCTAAATTGCTCAAACCTCATAAATTTTCGTTTGGTTTCATCAAACCCATCGTAATTTCGTCAAACCCATGCTAATTTTGTCAAACCTCACATAAATTTTCAAACCTCACATAAATTTTCGTTCGGTTTCATCAAACCCATCCTAATTTCTTCAAACCCATGCTAAATTGCTCAAACCTCATAAATTTTCGTTTGGTTTCATCAAACCCATCCTAATTTCGTCAAACCCATGCTAATTTTGTCAAACCTCACATAAATTTTCAAACCTCACATAAATTTTCGTTCGGTTTCATCAAACCCATCCTAATTTCTTCAAACCCATGCTAAATTGCTCAAACCTCAGATAAATTTTCAAACCTCATAAATTTTCGTTCGGTTTCATCAAACCCATCCTAATTTCTTCAAACCCATGCTAAATTGCTCAAACCTCATAAATTTTCGTTTGGTTTCATCAAACCCATCCTAATTTCGTCAAACCCATGCCAATTTTGTCAAACCTCACATAAATTTTCAAACCTCATAAATTTTCGTTCGGTTTCATCAAACCCATCCTAATTTCTTCAAACCCATGCTAAATTGCTCAAACCTCAGATAAATTTTCAAACCTCATAAATTTTCGTTCGGTTTCATCAAACCCATCCTAATTTCTTCAAACCCATGCTAAATTGCTCAAACCTCATAAATTTTCGTTTGGTTTCATCAAACCCATCCTAATTTCTTCAAACCCATGCTAAATTGCTCAAACCTCATAAATTTTCGTTCGGTTTCATCAAACCCATCCTAATTTCTTCAAACCCATGCTAAATTGCTCAAACCTCATAAATTTTCGTTTGGTTTCATCAAACCCATCCTAATTTCGTCAAACCCATGCTAATTTTGTCAAACCTCACATAAATTTTCAAACCTCACATAAATTTTCGTTCGGTTTCATCAAACCCATCCTAATTTCTTCAAACCCATGCTAAATTGCTCAAACCTCAGATAAATTTTCAAACCTCATAAATTTTCGTTCGGTTTCATCAAACCCATCCTAATTTCTTCAAACCCATGCTAAATTGCTCAAACCTCATAAATTTTCGTTTGGTTTCATCAAACCCATCCTAATTTCGTCAAACCCATGCCAATTTTGTCAAACCTCACATAAATTTTCAAACCTCATAAATTTTCGTTCGGTTTCATCAAACCCATCCTAATTTCGTCAAACCCATGCTAATTTTGTCAAACCTCACATAAATTTTCAAACCTCACATAAATTTTCGTTCGGTTTCATCAAACCCATCCTAATTTCTTCAAACCCATGCTAAATTGCTCAAACCTCAGATAAATTTTCAAACCTCATAAATTTTCGTTCGGTTTCATCAAACCCATCCTAATTTCTTCAAACCCATGCTAAATTGCTCAAACCTCATAAATTTTCGTTTGGTTTCATCAAACCCATCCTAATTTCGTCAAACCCATGCCAATTTTGTGAAACCTCACATAAATTTTCAAACCTCATAAATTTTCGTTCGGTTTCATCAAACCCATCCTAATTTCTTCAAACCCATGCTAAATTGCTCAAACCTCAGATAAATTTTCAAACCTCATAAATTTTCGTTCGGTTTCATCAAACCCATCCTAATTTCTTCAAACCCATGCTAAATTGCTCAAACCTCATAAATTTTCGTTTGGTTTCATCAAACCCATCCTTATTTCGTCAAACCCATGCCAATTTTGTCAAACCTCACATAAATTTTCAAACCTCATAAATTTTCGTTCGGTTTCATCAAACCCATCCTAATTTCTTCAAACCCATGCTAAATTGCTCAAACCTCATAAATTTTCGTTTGGTTTCATCAAACCCATCCTAATTTCGTCAAACCCATGCTAATTTTGTCAAACCTCACATAAATTTTCAAACCTCACATAAATTTTCGTTCGGTTTCATCAAACCCATCCTAATTTCTTCAAACCCATGCTAAATTGCTCAAACCTCAGATAAATTTTCAAACCTCATAAATTTTCGTTCGGTTTCATCAAACCCATCCTAATTTCTTCAAACCCATGCTAAATTGCTCAAACCTCATAAATTTTCGTTTGGTTTCATCAAACCCATCCTAATTTCGTCAAACCCATGCCAATTTTGTCAAACCTCACATAAATTTTCAAACCTCATAAATTTTCGTTCGGTTTCATCAAACCCATCCTAATTTCTTCAAACCCATGCTAAATTGCTCAAACCTCAGATAAATTTTCAAACCTCATAAATTTTCGTTCGGTTTCATCAAACCCATCCTAATTTCTTCAAACCCATGCTAAATTGCTCAAACCTCATAAATTTTCGTTTGGTTTCATCAAACCCATCCTAATTTCGTCAAACCCATGCCAATTTTGTCAAACCTCACATAAATTTTCAAACCTCATAAATTTTCGTTCGGTTTCATCAAACCCATCCTAATTTCTTCAAACCCATGCTAAATTGCTCAAACCTCAGATAAATTTTCAAACCTCATAAATTTTCGTTCGGTTTCATCAAACCCATCCTAATTTCTTCAAACCCATGCTAAATTGCTCAAACCTCAGATAAATTTTCCAACCTCATAAATTTTCGTTCGGTTTCATCAAACCCATCCTAATTTCTTCAAACCCATGCTAAATTGCTCAAACCTCATAAATTTTCGTTTGGTTTCATCAAACCCATCCTAATTTCGTCAAACCCATGCTAATTTTGTCAAACCTCACATAAATTTTCAAACCTCACATAAATTTTCGTTCGGTTTCATCAAACCCATCCTAATTTCTTCAAACCCATGCTAAATTGCTCAAACCTCAGATAAATTTTCAAACCTCATAAATTTTCGTTCGGTTTCATCAAACCCATCCTAATTTCTTCAAACCCATGCTAAATTGCTCAAACCTCAGATAAATTTTCAAACCTCATAAATTTTCGTTCGGTTTCATCAAACCCATCCTAATTTCTTCAAACCCATGCTAAATTGCTCAAACCTCATAAATTTTCGTTTGGTTTCATCAAACCCATCCTAATTTCGTCAAACCCATGCCAATTTTGTCAAACCTCACATAAATTTTCAAACCTCATAAATTTTCGTTCGGTTTCATCAAACCCATCCTAATTTCTTCAAACCCATGCTAAATTGCTCAAACCTCAGATAAATTTTCAAACCTCATAAATTTTCGTTTGGTTTCATCAAACCCATCCTAATTTCTTCAAACCCATGCTAAATTGCTCAAACCTCAGATAAATTTTCAAACCTCATAAATTTTCGTTCGGTTTCATCAAACCCATCCTAATTTCTTCAAACCCATGCTAAATTGCTCAAACCTCATAAATTTTCGTTTGGTTTCATCAAACCCATCCTAATTTCGTCAAACCCATGCTAATTTTGTCAAACCTCACATAAACTTTCAAACCTCACATAAATTTTCGTTCGGTTTCATCAAACCCATCCTAATTTCTTCAAACCCATGCTAAATTGCTCAAACCTCAGATAAATTTTCAAACCTCATGAATTTTCGTTCGGTTTCATCAAACCCGTCCTAATTTCTTCAAACCGATGCTAAATTGCTCAAACCTCAGATAAATTTTCAAACCTCATAAATTTTCGTTCGGTTTCATCAAACCCATCCTAATTTCTTCAAACCCATGCTAAATTGCTCAAACCTCAGATAAATTTTCAAACCTCATAAATTTTCGTTCGGTTTCATCAAACCCGTCCTAATTTCTTCAAACCGATGCTAAATTGCTCAAACCTCAGATAAATTTTCAAACCTCATAAATTTTCGTTCGGTTTCATCAAACCCATCCTAATTTCTTCAAACCCATGCTAAATTGCTCAAACCTCATAAATTTTCGTTTGGTTTCATCAAACCCATCCTAATTTCGTCAAACCCATGCCAATTTTGTCAAACCTCACATAAATTTTCAAACCTCATAAATTTTCGTTCGGTTTCATCAAACCCATCCTAATTTCTTCAAACCCATGCTAAATTGCTCAAACCTCAGATAAATTTTCAAACCTCATAAATTTTCGTTCGGTTTCATCAAACCCATCCTAATTTCTTCAAACCCATGCTAAATTGCTCAAACCTCATAAATTTTCGTTTGGTTTCATCAAACCCATCCTAATTTCGTCAAACCCATGCTAATTTTGTCAAACCTCACATAAATTTTCAAACCTCACATAAATTTTCGTTCGGTTTCATCAAACCCATCCTAATTTCTTCAAACCCATGCTAAATTGCTCAAACCTCAGATAAATTTTCGTTCGGTTTCATCAAACCCATCCTAATTTCTTCAAACCCATGCTAAATTGCTCAAACCTCTGATAAATTTTCAAACCTCATAAATTTTCGTTCGGTTTCATCAAACCCATCCTAATTTCTTCAAACCCATGCTAAATTGCTCAAACCTCAGATAAATTTTCAAACCTCATAAATTTTCGTTCGGTTTCATCAAACCCATCCTAATTTCTTCAAACCCATGCTAAATTGCTCAAACCTCATAAATTTTCGTTTGGTTTCATCAAACCCATCCTAATTTCGTCAAACCCATGCTAATTTTGTCAAACCTCACATAAATTTTCAAACCTCACATAAATTTTCGTTCGGTTTCATCAAACCCATCCTAATTTCTTCAAACCCATGCTAAATTGCTCAAACCTCAGATAAATTTTCAAACCTCATAAATTTTCGTTCGGTTTCATCAAACCCATCCTAATTTCTTCAAACCCATGCTAAATTGCTCAAACCTCATAAATTTTCGTTTGGTTTCATCAAACCCATCCTAATTTCGTCAAACCCATGCTAATTTTGTCAAACCTCACATAAATTTTCAAACCTCACATAAATTTTCGTTCGGTTTCATCAAACCCATCCTAATTTCTTCAAACCCATGCTAAATTGCTCAAACCTCAGATAAATTTTCAAACCTCATAAATTTTCGTTCGGTTTCATCAAACCCATCCTAATTTCTTCAAACCCATGCTAAATTGCTCAAACCTCAGATAAATTTTCAAACCTCATAAATTTTCGTTCGGTTTCATCAAACCCATCCTAATTTCTTCAAACCCATGCTAAATTGCTCAAACCTCATAAATTTTCGTTCGGTTTCATCAAACCCATCCTAATTTCTTCAAACCCATGCTAAATTGCTCAAACCTCAGATAAATTTTCAAACCTCATAAATTTTCGTTCGGTTTCATCAAACCCATCCTAATTTCTTCAAACCCATGCTAAATTGCTCAAACCTCATAAATTTTCGTTTGGTTTCATCAAACCCATCCTAATTTCGTCAAACCCATGCTAATTTTGTCAAACCTCACATAAATTTTCAAACCTCACATAAATTTTCGTTCGGTTTCATCAAACCCATCCTAATTTCTTCAAACCCATGCTAAATTGCTCAAACCTCAGATAAATTTTCAAACCTCATAAATTTTCGTTCGGTTTCATCAAACCCATCCTAATTTCTTCAAACCCATGCTAAATTGCTCAAACCTCAGATAAATTTTCAAACCTCATAAATTTTCGTTCGGTTTCATCAAACCCATCCTAATTTCTTCAAACCCATGCTAAATTGCTCAAACCTCATAAATTTTCGTTCGGTTTCATCAAACCCATCCTAATTTCTTCAAACCCATGCTAAATTGCTCAAACCTCAGATAAATTTTCAAACCTCATAAATTTTCGTTCGGTTTCATCAAACCCATCCTAATTTCTTCAAACCCATGCTAAATTGCTCAAACCTCATAAATTTTCGTTTGGTTTCATCAAACCCATCCTAATTTCGTCAAACCCATGCTAATTTTGTCAAACCTCACATAAATTTTCAAACCTCACATAAATTTTCGTTCGGTTTCATCAAACCCATCCTAATTTCTTCAAACCCATGCTAAATTGCTCAAACCTCAGATAAATTTTCAAACCTCATAAATTTTCGTTCGGTTTCATCAAACCCATCCTAATTTCTTCAAACCCATGCTAAATTGCTCAAACCTCAGATAAATTTTCAAACCTCATAAATTTTCGTTCGGTTTCATCAAACCCATCCTAATTTCTTCAAACCCATGCTAAATTGCTCAAACCTCATAAATTTTCGTTTGGTTTCATCAAACCCATCCTAATTTCGTCAAACCCATGCTAATTTTGTCAAACCTCACATAAATTTTCAAACCTCACATAAATTTTCGTTCGGTTTCATCAAACCCATCCTAATTTCTTCAAACCCATGCTAAATTGCTCAAACCTCAGATAAATTTTCAAACCTCATAAATTTTCGTTCGGTTTCATCAAACCCATCCTAATTTCTTCAAACCCATGCTAAATTGCTCAAACCTCATAAATTTTCGTTTGGTTTCATCAAACCCATCCTAATTTCGTCAAACCCATGCTAATTTTGTCAAACCTCACATAAACTTTCAAACCTCACATAAATTTTCGTTCGGTTTCATCAAACCCATCCTAATTTCTTCAAACCCATGCTAAATTGCTCAAACCTCAGATAAATTTTCAAACCTCATAAATTTTCGTTCGGTTTCATCAAACCCGTCCTAATTTCTTCAAACCGATGCTAAATTGCTCAAACCTCAGATAAATTTTCAAACCTCATAAATTTTCGTTCGGTTTCATCAAACCCATCCTAATTTCTTCAAACCCATGCTAAATTGCTCAAACCTCAGATAAATTTTCAAACCTCATAAATTTTCGTTCGGTTTCATCAAACCCGTCCTAATTTCTTCAAACCGATGCTAAATTGCTCAAACCTCAGATAAATTTTCAAACCTCATAAATTTTCGTTCGGTTTCATCAAACCCATCCTAATTTCTTCAAACCCATGCTAAATTGCTCAAACCTCATAAATTTTCGTTTGGTTTCATCAAACCCATCCTAATTTCGTCAAACCCATGCCAATTTTGTCAAACCTCACATAAATTTTCAAACCTCATAAATTTTCGTTCGGTTTCATCAAACCCATCCTAATTTCTTCAAACCCATGCTAAATTGCTCAAACCTCAGATAAATTTTCAAACCTCATAAATTTTCGTTCGGTTTCATCAAACCCATCCTAATTTCTTCAAACCCATGCTAATTTTGTCAAACCTCACATAAATTTTCAAACCTCACATAAATTTTCGTTCGGTTTCATCAAACCCATCCTAATTTCTTCAAACCCATGCTAAATTGCTCAAACCTCAGATAAATTTTCAAACCTCATAAATTTTCGTTCGGTTTCATCAAACCCATCCTAATTTCTTCAAACCCATGCTAAATTGCTCAAACCTCAGATAAATTTTCAAACCTCATAAATTTTCGTTCGGTTTCATCAAACCCATCCTAATTTCTTCAAACCCATGCTAAATTGCTCAAACCTCAGATAAATTTTCAAACCTCATAAATTTTCGTTCGGTTTCATCAAACCCATCCTAATTTCTTCAAACCCATGCTAAATTGCTCAAACCTCATAAATTTTCGTTTGGTTTCATCAAACCCATCCTAATTTCGTCAAACCCATGCTAATTTTGTCAAACCTCACATAAATTTTCAAACCTCACATAAATTTTCGTTCGGTTTCATCAAACCCATCCTAATTTCTTCAAACCCATGCTAAATTGCTCAAACCTCAGATAAATTTTCAAACCTCATAAATTTTCGTTCGGTTTCATCAAACCCATCCTAATTTCTTCAAACCCATGCTAAATTGCTCAAACCTCATAAATTTTCGTTTGGTTTCATCAAACCCATCCTAATTTCGTCAAACCCATGCTAATTTTGTCAAACCTCACATAAATTTTCAAACCTCACATAAATTTTCGTTCGGTTTCATCAAACCCATCCTAATTTCTTCAAACCCATGCTAAATTGCTCAAACCTCAGATAAATTTTCAAACCTCATAAATTTTCGTTCGGTTTCATCAAACCCATCCTAATTTCTTCAAACCCATGCTAAATTGCTCAAACCTCAGATAAATTTTCAAACCTCATAAATTTTCGTTCGGTTTCATCAAACCCATCCTAATTTCTTCAAACCCATGCTAAATTGCTCAAACCTCATAAATTTTCGTTCGGTTTCATCAAACCCATCCTAATTTCTTCAAACCCATGCTAAATTGCTCAAACCTCAGATAAATTTTCAAACCTCATAAATTTTCGTTCGGTTTCATCAAACCCATCCTAATTTCTTCAAACCCATGCTAAATTGCTCAAACCTCATAAATTTTCGTTTGGTTTCATCAAACCCATCCTAATTTCGTCAAACCCATGCTAATTTTGTCAAACCTCACATAAATTTTCAAACCTCACATAAATTTTCGTTCGGTTTCATCAAACCCATCCTAATTTCTTCAAACCCATGCTAAATTGCTCAAACCTCAGATAAATTTTCAAACCTCATAAATTTTCGTTCGGTTTCATCAAACCCATCCTAATTTCTTCAAACCCATGCTAAATTGCTCAAACCTCAGATAAATTTTCAAACCTCATAAATTTTCGTTCGGTTTCATCAAACCCATCCTAATTTCTTCAAACCCATGCTAAATTGCTCAAACCTCATAAATTTTCGTTTGGTTTCATCAAACCCATCCTAATTTCGTCAAACCCATGCTAATTTTGTCAAACCTCACATAAATTTTCAAACCTCACATAAATTTTCGTTCGGTTTCATCAAACCCATCCTAATTTCTTCAAACCCATGCTAAATTGCTCAAACCTCATAAATTTTCGTTTGGTTTCATCAAACCCATCCTAATTTCGTCAAACCCATGCTAATTTTGTCAAACCTCACATAAATTTTCAAACCTCACATAAATTTTCGTTCGGTTTCATCAAACCCATCCTAATTTCTTCAAACCCATGCTAAATTGCTCAAACCTCAGATAAATTTTCAAACCTCATAAATTTTCGTTCGGTTTCATCAAACCCATCCTAATTTCTTCAAACCCATGCTAAATTGCTCAAACCTCATAAATTTTCGTTTGGTTTCATCAAACCCATCCTAATTTCGTCAAACCCATGCCAATTTTGTCAAACCTCACATAAATTTTCAAACCTCATAAATTTTCGTTCGGTTTCATCAAACCCATCCTAATTTCTTCAAACCCATGCTAAATTGCTCAAACCTCAGATAAATTTTCAAACCTCATAAATTTTCGTTCGGTTTCATCAAACCCATCCTAATTTCTTCAAACCCATGCTAAATTGCTCAAACCTCATAAATTTTCGTTTGGTTTCATCAAACCCATCCTAATTTCTTCAAACCCATGCTAAATTGCTCAAACCTCATAAATTTTCGTTCGGTTTCATCAAACCCATCCTAATTTCTTCAAACCCATGCTAAATTGCTCAAACCTCATAAATTTTCGTTTGGTTTCATCAAACCCATCCTAATTTCGTCAAACCCATGCTAATTTTGTCAAACCTCACATAAATTTTCAAACCTCACATAAATTTTCGTTCGGTTTCATCAAACCCATCCTAATTTCTTCAAACCCATGCTAAATTGCTCAAACCTCAGATAAATTTTCAAACCTCATAAATTTTCGTTCGGTTTCATCAAACCCATCCTAATTTCTTCAAACCCATGCTAAATTGCTCAAACCTCATAAATTTTCGTTTGGTTTCATCAAACCCATCCTAATTTCGTCAAACCCATGCCAATTTTGTCAAACCTCACATAAATTTTCAAACCTCATAAATTTTCGTTCGGTTTCATCAAACCCATCCTAATTTCGTCAAACCCATGCTAATTTTGTCAAACCTCACATAAATTTTCAAACCTCACATAAATTTTCGTTCGGTTTCATCAAACCCATCCTAATTTCTTCAAACCCATGCTAAATTGCTCAAACCTCATAAATTTTCGTTTGGTTTCATCAAACCCATCCTAATTTCGTCAAACCCATGCTAATTTTGTCAAACCTCACATAAATTTTCAAACCTCACATAAATTTTCGTTCGGTTTCATCAAACCCATCCTAATTTCTTCAAACCCATGCTAAATTGCTCAAACCTCAGATAAATTTTCAAACCTCATAAATTTTCGTTCGGTTTCATCAAACCCATCCTAATTTCTTCAAACCCATGCTAAATTGCTCAAACCTCATAAATTTTCGTTTGGTTTCATCAAACCCATCCTAATTTCGTCAAACCCATGCTAATTTTGTCAAACCTCACATAAATTTTCAAACCTCACATAAATTTTCGTTCGGTTTCATCAAACCCATCCTAATTTCTTCAAACCCATGCTAAATTGCTCAAACCTCATAAATTTTCGTTTGGTTTCATCAAACCCATCCTAATTTCGTCAAACCCATGCTAATTTTGTCAAACCTCACATAAATTTTCAAACCTCACATAAATTTTCGTTCGGTTTCATCAAACCCATCCTAATTTCTTCAAACCCATGCTAAATTGCTCAAACCTCAGATAAATTTTCAAACCTCATAAATTTTCGTTCGGTTTCATCAAACCCATCCTAATTTCTTCAAACCCATGCTAAATTGCTCAAACCTCATAAATTTTCGTTTGGTTTCATCAAACCCATCCTAATTTCGTCAAACCCATGCCAATTTTGTCAAACCTCACATAAATTTTCAAACCTCATAAATTTTCGTTCGGTTTCATCAAACCCATCCTAATTTCTTCAAACCCATGCTAAATTGCTCAAACCTCAGATAAATTTTCAAACCTCATAAATTTTCGTTCGGTTTCATCAAACCCATCCTAATTTCTTCAAACCCATGCTAAATTGCTCAAACCTCATAAATTTTCGTTTGGTTTCATCAAACCCATCCTAATTTCTTCAAACCCATGCTAAATTGCTCAAACCTCATAAATTTTCGTTCGGTTTCATCAAACCCATCCTAATTTCTTCAAACCCATGCTAAATTGCTCAAACCTCATAAATTTTCGTTTGGTTTCATCAAACCCATCCTAATTTCGTCAAACCCATGCTAATTTTGTCAAACCTCACATAAATTTTCAAACCTCACATAAATTTTCGTTCGGTTTCATCAAACCCATCCTAATTTCTTCAAACCCATGCTAAATTGCTCAAACCTCAGATAAATTTTCAAACCTCATAAATTTTCGTTCGGTTTCATCAAACCCATCCTAATTTCTTCAAACCCATGCTAAATTGCTCAAACCTCATAAATTTTCGTTTGGTTTCATCAAACCCATCCTAATTTCGTCAAACCCATGCCAATTTTGTCAAACCTCACATAAATTTTCAAACCTCATAAATTTTCGTTCGGTTTCATCAAACCCATCCTAATTTCGTCAAACCCATGCTAATTTTGTCAAACCTCACATAAATTTTCAAACCTCACATAAATTTTCGTTCGGTTTCATCAAACCCATCCTAATTTCTTCAAACCCATGCTAAATTGCTCAAACCTCAGATAAATTTTCAAACCTCATAAATTTTCGTTCGGTTTCATCAAACCCATCCTAATTTCTTCAAACCCATGCTAAATTGCTCAAACCTCATAAATTTTCGTTTGGTTTCATCAAACCCATCCTAATTTCGTCAAACCCATGCCAATTTTGTGAAACCTCACATAAATTTTCAAACCTCATAAATTTTCGTTCGGTTTCATCAAACCCATCCTAATTTCTTCAAACCCATGCTAAATTGCTCAAACCTCAGATAAATTTTCAAACCTCATAAATTTTCGTTCGGTTTCATCAAACCCATCCTAATTTCTTCAAACCCATGCTAAATTGCTCAAACCTCATAAATTTTCGTTTGGTTTCATCAAACCCATCCTTATTTCGTCAAACCCATGCCAATTTTGTCAAACCTCACATAAATTTTCAAACCTCATAAATTTTCGTTCGGTTTCATCAAACCCATCCTAATTTCTTCAAACCCATGCTAAATTGCTCAAACCTCATAAATTTTCGTTTGGTTTCATCAAACCCATCCTAATTTCGTCAAACCCATGCTAATTTTGTCAAACCTCACATAAATTTTCAAACCTCACATAAATTTTCGTTCGGTTTCATCAAACCCATCCTAATTTCTTCAAACCCATGCTAAATTGCTCAAACCTCAGATAAATTTTCAAACCTCATAAATTTTCGTTCGGTTTCATCAAACCCATCCTAATTTCTTCAAACCCATGCTAAATTGCTCAAACCTCATAAATTTTCGTTTGGTTTCATCAAACCCATCCTAATTTCGTCAAACCCATGCCAATTTTGTCAAACCTCACATAAATTTTCAAACCTCATAAATTTTCGTTCGGTTTCATCAAACCCATCCTAATTTCTTCAAACCCATGCTAAATTGCTCAAACCTCAGATAAATTTTCAAACCTCATAAATTTTCGTTCGGTTTCATCAAACCCATCCTAATTTCTTCAAACCCATGCTAAATTGCTCAAACCTCATAAATTTTCGTTTGGTTTCATCAAACCCATCCTAATTTCGTCAAACCCATGCCAATTTTGTCAAACCTCACATAAATTTTCAAACCTCATAAATTTTCGTTCGGTTTCATCAAACCCATCCTAATTTCTTCAAACCCATGCTAAATTGCTCAAACCTCAGATAAATTTTCAAACCTCATAAATTTTCGTTCGGTTTCATCAAACCCATCCTAATTTCTTCAAACCCATGCTAAATTGCTCAAACCTCAGATAAATTTTCCAACCTCATAAATTTTCGTTCGGTTTCATCAAACCCATCCTAATTTCTTCAAACCCATGCTAAATTGCTCAAACCTCATAAATTTTCGTTTGGTTTCATCAAACCCATCCTAATTTCGTCAAACCCATGCTAATTTTGTCAAACCTCACATAAATTTTCAAACCTCACATAAATTTTCGTTCGGTTTCATCAAACCCATCCTAATTTCTTCAAACCCATGCTAAATTGCTCAAACCTCAGATAAATTTTCAAACCTCATAAATTTTCGTTCGGTTTCATCAAACCCATCCTAATTTCTTCAAACCCATGCTAAATTGCTCAAACCTCAGATAAATTTTCAAACCTCATAAATTTTCGTTCGGTTTCATCAAACCCATCCTAATTTCTTCAAACCCATGCTAAATTGCTCAAACCTCATAAATTTTCGTTTGGTTTCATCAAACCCATCCTAATTTCGTCAAACCCATGCCAATTTTGTCAAACCTCACATAAATTTTCAAACCTCATAAATTTTCGTTCGGTTTCATCAAACCCATCCTAATTTCTTCAAACCCATGCTAAATTGCTCAAACCTCAGATAAATTTTCAAACCTCATAAATTTTCGTTTGGTTTCATCAAACCCATCCTAATTTCTTCAAACCCATGCTAAATTGCTCAAACCTCAGATAAATTTTCAAACCTCATAAATTTTCGTTCGGTTTCATCAAACCCATCCTAATTTCTTCAAACCCATGCTAAATTGCTCAAACCTCATAAATTTTCGTTTGGTTTCATCAAACCCATCCTAATTTCGTCAAACCCATGCTAATTTTGTCAAACCTCACATAAACTTTCAAACCTCACATAAATTTTCGTTCGGTTTCATCAAACCCATCCTAATTTCTTCAAACCCATGCTAAATTGCTCAAACCTCAGATAAATTTTCAAACCTCATAAATTTTCGTTCGGTTTCATCAAACCCGTCCTAATTTCTTCAAACCGATGCTAAATTGCTCAAACCTCAGATAAATTTTCAAACCTCATAAATTTTCGTTCGGTTTCATCAAACCCATCCTAATTTCTTCAAACCCATGCTAAATTGCTCAAACCTCAGATAAATTTTCAAACCTCATAAATTTTCGTTCGGTTTCATCAAACCCGTCCTAATTTCTTCAAACCGATGCTAAATTGCTCAAACCTCAGATAAATTTTCAAACCTCATAAATTTTCGTTCGGTTTCATCAAACCCATCCTAATTTCTTCAAACCCATGCTAAATTGCTCAAACCTCATAAATTTTCGTTTGGTTTCATCAAACCCATCCTAATTTCGTCAAACCCATGCCAATTTTGTCAAACCTCACATAAATTTTCAAACCTCATAAATTTTCGTTCGGTTTCATCAAACCCATCCTAATTTCTTCAAACCCATGCTAAATTGCTCAAACCTCAGATAAATTTTCAAACCTCATAAATTTTCGTTCGGTTTCATCAAACCCATCCTAATTTCTTCAAACCCATGCTAAATTGCTCAAACCTCATAAATTTTCGTTTGGTTTCATCAAACCCATCCTAATTTCGTCAAACCCATGCTAATTTTGTCAAACCTCACATAAATTTTCAAACCTCACATAAATTTTCGTTCGGTTTCATCAAACCCATCCTAATTTCTTCAAACCCATGCTAAATTGCTCAAACCTCAGATAAATTTTCGTTCGGTTTCATCAAACCCATCCTAATTTCTTCAAACCCATGCTAAATTGCTCAAACCTCAGATAAATTTTCAAACCTCATAAATTTTCGTTCGGTTTCATCAAACCCATCCTAATTTCTTCAAACCCATGCTAAATTGCTCAAACCTCAGATAAATTTTCAAACCTCATAAATTTTCGTTCGGTTTCATCAAACCCATCCTAATTTCTTCAAACCCATGCTAAATTGCTCAAACCTCATAAATTTTCGTTTGGTTTCATCAAACCCATCCTAATTTCGTCAAACCCATGCTAATTTTGTCAAACCTCACATAAATTTTCAAACCTCACATAAATTTTCGTTCGGTTTCATCAAACCCATCCTAATTTCTTCAAACCCATGCTAAATTGCTCAAACCTCAGATAAATTTTCAAACCTCATAAATTTTCGTTCGGTTTCATCAAACCCATCCTAATTTCTTCAAACCCATGCTAAATTGCTCAAACCTCATAAATTTTCGTTTGGTTTCATCAAACCCATCCTAATTTCGTCAAACCCATGCTAATTTTGTCAAACCTCACATAAATTTTCAAACCTCACATAAATTTTCGTTCGGTTTCATCAAACCCATCCTAATTTCTTCAAACCCATGCTAAATTGCTCAAACCTCAGATAAATTTTCAAACCTCATAAATTTTCGTTCGGTTTCATCAAACCCATCCTAATTTCTTCAAACCCATGCTAAATTGCTCAAACCTCAGATAAATTTTCAAACCTCATAAATTTTCGTTCGGTTTCATCAAACCCATCCTAATTTCTTCAAACCCATGCTAAATTGCTCAAACCTCATAAATTTTCGTTCGGTTTCATCAAACCCATCCTAATTTCTTCAAACCCATGCTAAATTGCTCAAACCTCAGATAAATTTTCAAACCTCATAAATTTTCGTTCGGTTTCATCAAACCCATCCTAATTTCTTCAAACCCATGCTAAATTGCTCAAACCTCATAAATTTTCGTTTGGTTTCATCAAACCCATCCTAATTTCGTCAAACCCATGCTAATTTTGTCAAACCTCACATAAATTTTCAAACCTCACATAAATTTTCGTTCGGTTTCATCAAACCCATCCTAATTTCTTCAAACCCATGCTAAATTGCTCAAACCTCAGATAAATTTTCAAACCTCATAAATTTTCGTTCGGTTTCATCAAACCCATCCTAATTTCTTCAAACCCATGCTAAATTGCTCAAACCTCAGATAAATTTTCAAACCTCATAAATTTTCGTTCGGTTTCATCAAACCCATCCTAATTTCTTCAAACCCATGCTAAATTGCTCAAACCTCATAAATTTTCGTTCGGTTTCATCAAACCCATCCTAATTTCTTCAAACCCATGCTAAATTGCTCAAACCTCAGATAAATTTTCAAACCTCATAAATTTTCGTTCGGTTTCATCAAACCCATCCTAATTTCTTCAAACCCATGCTAAATTGCTCAAACCTCATAAATTTTCGTTTGGTTTCATCAAACCCATCCTAATTTCGTCAAACCCATGCTAATTTTGTCAAACCTCACATAAATTTTCAAACCTCACATAAATTTTCGTTCGGTTTCATCAAACCCATCCTAATTTCTTCAAACCCATGCTAAATTGCTCAAACCTCAGATAAATTTTCAAACCTCATAAATTTTCGTTCGGTTTCATCAAACCCATCCTAATTTCTTCAAACCCATGCTAAATTGCTCAAACCTCAGATAAATTTTCAAACCTCATAAATTTTCGTTCGGTTTCATCAAACCCATCCTAATTTCTTCAAACCCATGCTAAATTGCTCAAACCTCATAAATTTTCGTTTGGTTTCATCAAACCCATCCTAATTTCGTCAAACCCATGCTAATTTTGTCAAACCTCACATAAATTTTCAAACCTCACATAAATTTTCGTTCGGTTTCATCAAACCCATCCTAATTTCTTCAAACCCATGCTAAATTGCTCAAACCTCAGATAAATTTTCAAACCTCATAAATTTTCGTTCGGTTTCATCAAACCCATCCTAATTTCTTCAAACCCATGCTAAATTGCTCAAACCTCATAAATTTTCGTTTGGTTTCATCAAACCCATCCTAATTTCGTCAAACCCATGCTAATTTTGTCAAACCTCACATAAACTTTCAAACCTCACATAAATTTTCGTTCGGTTTCATCAAACCCATCCTAATTTCTTCAAACCCATGCTAAATTGCTCAAACCTCAGATAAATTTTCAAACCTCATAAATTTTCGTTCGGTTTCATCAAACCCGTCCTAATTTCTTCAAACCGATGCTAAATTGCTCAAACCTCAGATAAATTTTCAAACCTCATAAATTTTCGTTCGGTTTCATCAAACCCATCCTAATTTCTTCAAACCCATGCTAAATTGCTCAAACCTCAGATAAATTTTCAAACCTCATAAATTTTCGTTCGGTTTCATCAAACCCGTCCTAATTTCTTCAAACCGATGCTAAATTGCTCAAACCTCAGATAAATTTTCAAACCTCATAAATTTTCGTTCGGTTTCATCAAACCCATCCTAATTTCTTCAAACCCATGCTAAATTGCTCAAACCTCATAAATTTTCGTTTGGTTTCATCAAACCCATCCTAATTTCGTCAAACCCATGCCAATTTTGTCAAACCTCACATAAATTTTCAAACCTCATAAATTTTCGTTCGGTTTCATCAAACCCATCCTAATTTCTTCAAACCCATGCTAAATTGCTCAAACCTCAGATAAATTTTCAAACCTCATAAATTTTCGTTCGGTTTCATCAAACCCATCCTAATTTCTTCAAACCCATGCTAATTTTGTCAAACCTCACATAAATTTTCAAACCTCACATAAATTTTCGTTCGGTTTCATCAAACCCATCCTAATTTCTTCAAACCCATGCTAAATTGCTCAAACCTCAGATAAATTTTCAAACCTCATAAATTTTCGTTCGGTTTCATCAAACCCATCCTAATTTCTTCAAACCCATGCTAAATTGCTCAAACCTCAGATAAATTTTCAAACCTCATAAATTTTCGTTCGGTTTCATCAAACCCATCCTAATTTCTTCAAACCCATGCTAAATTGCTCAAACCTCAGATAAATTTTCAAACCTCATAAATTTTCGTTCGGTTTCATCAAACCCATCCTAATTTCTTCAAACCCATGCTAAATTGCTCAAACCTCATAAATTTTCGTTTGGTTTCATCAAACCCATCCTAATTTCGTCAAACCCATGCTAATTTTGTCAAACCTCACATAAATTTTCAAACCTCACATAAATTTTCGTTCGGTTTCATCAAACCCATCCTAATTTCTTCAAACCCATGCTAAATTGCTCAAACCTCAGATAAATTTTCAAACCTCATAAATTTTCGTTCGGTTTCATCAAACCCATCCTAATTTCTTCAAACCCATGCTAAATTGCTCAAACCTCATAAATTTTCGTTTGGTTTCATCAAACCCATCCTAATTTCGTCAAACCCATGCTAATTTTGTCAAACCTCACATAAATTTTCAAACCTCACATAAATTTTCGTTCGGTTTCATCAAACCCATCCTAATTTCTTCAAACCCATGCTAAATTGCTCAAACCTCAGATAAATTTTCAAACCTCATAAATTTTCGTTCGGTTTCATCAAACCCATCCTAATTTCTTCAAACCCATGCTAAATTGCTCAAACCTCAGATAAATTTTCAAACCTCATAAATTTTCGTTCGGTTTCATCAAACCCATCCTAATTTCTTCAAACCCATGCTAAATTGCTCAAACCTCATAAATTTTCGTTCGGTTTCATCAAACCCATCCTAATTTCTTCAAACCCATGCTAAATTGCTCAAACCTCAGATAAATTTTCAAACCTCATAAATTTTCGTTCGGTTTCATCAAACCCATCCTAATTTCTTCAAACCCATGCTAAATTGCTCAAACCTCATAAATTTTCGTTTGGTTTCATCAAACCCATCCTAATTTCGTCAAACCCATGCTAATTTTGTCAAACCTCACATAAATTTTCAAACCTCACATAAATTTTCGTTCGGTTTCATCAAACCCATCCTAATTTCTTCAAACCCATGCTAAATTGCTCAAACCTCAGATAAATTTTCAAACCTCATAAATTTTCGTTCGGTTTCATCAAACCCATCCTAATTTCTTCAAACCCATGCTAAATTGCTCAAACCTCAGATAAATTTTCAAACCTCATAAATTTTCGTTCGGTTTCATCAAACCCATCCTAATTTCTTCAAACCCATGCTAAATTGCTCAAACCTCATAAATTTTCGTTTGGTTTCATCAAACCCATCCTAATTTCGTCAAACCCATGCTAATTTTGTCAAACCTCACATAAATTTTCAAACCTCACATAAATTTTCGTTCGGTTTCATCAAACCCATCCTAATTTCTTCAAACCCATGCTAAATTGCTCAAACCTCAGATAAATTTTCAAACCTCATAAATTTTCGTTCGGTTTCATCAAACCCATCCTAATTTCTTCAAACCCATGCTAAATTGCTCAAACCTCATAAATTTTCGTTTGGTTTCATCAAACCCATCCTAATTTCGTCAAACCCATGCTAATTTTGTCAAACCTCACATAAATTTTCAAACCTCACATAAATTTTCGTTCGGTTTCATCAAACCCATCCTAATTTCTTCAAACCCATGCTAAATTGCTCAAACCTCATAAATTTTCGTTTGGTTTCATCAAACCCATCCTAATTTCGTCAAACCCATGCTAATTTTGTCAAACCTCACATAAATTTTCAAACCTCACATAAATTTTCGTTCGGTTTCATCAAACCCATCCTAATTTCTTCAAACCCATGCTAAATTGCTCAAACCTCAGATAAATTTTCAAACCTCATAAATTTTCGTTCGGTTTCATCAAACCCATCCTAATTTCTTCAAACCCATGCTAAATTGCTCAAACCTCATAAATTTTCGTTTGGTTTCATCAAACCCATCCTAATTTCGTCAAACCCATGCCAATTTTGTCAAACCTCACATAAATTTTCAAACCTCATAAATTTTCGTTCGGTTTCATCAAACCCATCCTAATTTCGTCAAACCCATGCTAATTTTGTCAAACCTCACATAAATTTTCAAACCTCACATAAATTTTCGTTCGGTTTCATCAAACCCATCCTAATTTCTTCAAACCCATGCTAAATTGCTCAAACCTCATAAATTTTCGTTTGGTTTCATCAAACCCATCCTAATTTCGTCAAACCCATGCTAATTTTGTCAAACCTCACATAAATTTTCAAACCTCACATAAATTTTCGTTCGGTTTCATCAAACCCATCCTAATTTCTTCAAACCCATGCTAAATTGCTCAAACCTCAGATAAATTTTCAAACCTCATAAATTTTCGTTCGGTTTCATCAAACCCATCCTAATTTCTTCAAACCCATGCTAAATTGCTCAAACCTCATAAATTTTCGTTTGGTTTCATCAAACCCATCCTAATTTCGTCAAACCCATGCTAATTTTGTCAAACCTCACATAAATTTTCAAACCTCACATAAATTTTCGTTCGGTTTCATCAAACCCATCCTAATTTCTTCAAACCCATGCTAAATTGCTCAAACCTCATAAATTTTCGTTTGGTTTCATCAAACCCATCCTAATTTCGTCAAACCCATGCTAATTTTGTCAAACCTCACATAAATTTTCAAACCTCACATAAATTTTCGTTCGGTTTCATCAAACCCATCCTAATTTCTTCAAACCCATGCTAAATTGCTCAAACCTCAGATAAATTTTCAAACCTCATAAATTTTCGTTCGGTTTCATCAAACCCATCCTAATTTCTTCAAACCCATGCTAAATTGCTCAAACCTCATAAATTTTCGTTTGGTTTCATCAAACCCATCCTAATTTCGTCAAACCCATGCCAATTTTGTCAAACCTCACATAAATTTTCAAACCTCATAAATTTTCGTTCGGTTTCATCAAACCCATCCTAATTTCTTCAAACCCATGCTAAATTGCTCAAACCTCAGATAAATTTTCAAACCTCATAAATTTTCGTTCGGTTTCATCAAACCCATCCTAATTTCTTCAAACCCATGCTAAATTGCTCAAACCTCATAAATTTTCGTTTGGTTTCATCAAACCCATCCTAATTTCTTCAAACCCATGCTAAATTGCTCAAACCTCATAAATTTTCGTTCGGTTTCATCAAACCCATCCTAATTTCTTCAAACCCATGCTAAATTGCTCAAACCTCATAAATTTTCGTTTGGTTTCATCAAACCCATCCTAATTTCGTCAAACCCATGCTAATTTTGTCAAACCTCACATAAATTTTCAAACCTCACATAAATTTTCGTTCGGTTTCATCAAACCCATCCTAATTTCTTCAAACCCATGCTAAATTGCTCAAACCTCAGATAAATTTTCAAACCTCATAAATTTTCGTTCGGTTTCATCAAACCCATCCTAATTTCTTCAAACCCATGCTAAATTGCTCAAACCTCATAAATTTTCGTTTGGTTTCATCAAACCCATCCTAATTTCGTCAAACCCATGCCAATTTTGTCAAACCTCACATAAATTTTCAAACCTCATAAATTTTCGTTCGGTTTCATCAAACCCATCCTAATTTCGTCAAACCCATGCTAATTTTGTCAAACCTCACATAAATTTTCAAACCTCACATAAATTTTCGTTCGGTTTCATCAAACCCATCCTAATTTCTTCAAACCCATGCTAAATTGCTCAAACCTCAGATAAATTTTCAAACCTCATAAATTTTCGTTCGGTTTCATCAAACCCATCCTAATTTCTTCAAACCCATGCTAAATTGCTCAAACCTCAGATAAATTTTCAAACCTCATAAATTTTCGTTCGGTTTCATCAAACCCATCCTAATTTCTTCAAACCCATGCTAAATTGCTCAAACCTCATAAATTTTCGTTCGGTTTCATCAAACCCATCCTAATTTCTTCAAACCCATGCTAAATTGCTCAAACCTCAGATAAATTTTCAAACCTCATAAATTTTCGTTCGGTTTCATCAAACCCATCCTAATTTCTTCAAACCCATGCTAAATTGCTCAAACCTCATAAATTTTCGTTTGGTTTCATCAAACCCATCCTAATTTCGTCAAACCCATGCTAATTTTGTCAAACCTCACATAAATTTTCAAACCTCACATAAATTTTCGTTCGGTTTCATCAAACCCATCCTAATTTCTTCAAACCCATGCTAAATTGCTCAAACCTCAGATAAATTTTCAAACCTCATAAATTTTCGTTCGGTTTCATCAAACCCATCCTAATTTCTTCAAACCCATGCTAAATTGCTCAAACCTCAGATAAATTTTCAAACCTCATAAATTTTCGTTCGGTTTCATCAAACCCATCCTAATTTCTTCAAACCCATGCTAAATTGCTCAAACCTCAGATAAATTTTCCAACCTCATAAATTTTCGTTCGGTTTCATCAAACCCATCCTAATTTCTTCAAACCCATGCTAAATTGCTCAAACCTCATAAATTTTCGTTTGGTTTCATCAAACCCATCCTAATTTCGTCAAACCCATGCTAATTTTGTCAAACCTCACATAAATTTTCAAACCTCACATAAATTTTCGTTCGGTTTCATCAAACCCATCCTAATTTCTTCAAACCCATGCTAAATTGCTCAAACCTCAGATAAATTTTCAAACCTCATAAATTTTCGTTCGGTTTCATCAAACCCATCCTAATTTCTTCAAACCCATGCTAAATTGCTCAAACCTCAGATAAATTTTCAAACCTCATAAATTTTCGTTCGGTTTCATCAAACCCATCCTAATTTCTTCAAACCCATGCTAAATTGCTCAAACCTCATAAATTTTCGTTTGGTTTCATCAAACCCATCCTAATTTCGTCAAACCCATGCCAATTTTGTCAAACCTCACATAAATTTTCAAACCTCATAAATTTTCGTTCGGTTTCATCAAACCCATCCTAATTTCTTCAAACCCATGCTAAATTGCTCAAACCTCAGATAAATTTTCAAACCTCATAAATTTTCGTTTGGTTTCATCAAACCCATCCTAATTTCTTCAAACCCATGCTAAATTGCTCAAACCTCAGATAAATTTTCAAACCTCATAAATTTTCGTTCGGTTTCATCAAACCCATCCTAATTTCTTCAAACCCATGCTAAATTGCTCAAACCTCATAAATTTTCGTTTGGTTTCATCAAACCCATCCTAATTTCGTCAAACCCATGCTAATTTTGTCAAACCTCACATAAACTTTCAAACCTCACATAAATTTTCGTTCGGTTTCATCAAACCCATCCTAATTTCTTCAAACCCATGCTAAATTGCTCAAACCTCAGATAAATTTTCAAACCTCATAAATTTTCGTTCGGTTTCATCAAACCCGTCCTAATTTCTTCAAACCGATGCTAAATTGCTCAAACCTCAGATAAATTTTCAAACCTCATAAATTTTCGTTCGGTTTCATCAAACCCATCCTAATTTCTTCAAACCCATGCTAAATTGCTCAAACCTCAGATAAATTTTCAAACCTCATAAATTTTCGTTCGGTTTCATCAAACCCGTCCTAATTTCTTCAAACCGATGCTAAATTGCTCAAACCTCAGATAAATTTTCAAACCTCATAAATTTTCGTTCGGTTTCATCAAACCCATCCTAATTTCTTCAAACCCATGCTAAATTGCTCAAACCTCATAAATTTTCGTTTGGTTTCATCAAACCCATCCTAATTTCGTCAAACCCATGCCAATTTTGTCAAACCTCACATAAATTTTCAAACCTCATAAATTTTCGTTCGGTTTCATCAAACCCATCCTAATTTCTTCAAACCCATGCTAAATTGCTCAAACCTCAGATAAATTTTCAAACCTCATAAATTTTCGTTCGGTTTCATCAAACCCATCCTAATTTCTTCAAACCCATGCTAAATTGCTCAAACCTCATAAATTTTCGTTTGGTTTCATCAAACCCATCCTAATTTCGTCAAACCCATGCTAATTTTGTCAAACCTCACATAAATTTTCAAACCTCACATAAATTTTCGTTCGGTTTCATCAAACCCATCCTAATTTCTTCAAACCCATGCTAAATTGCTCAAACCTCAGATAAATTTTCAAACCTCATAAATTTTCGTTCGGTTTCATCAAACCCATCCTAATTTCTTCAAACCCATGCTAAATTGCTCAAACCTCAGATAAATTTTCAAACCTCATAAATTTTCGTTCGGTTTCATCAAACCCATCCTAATTTCTTCAAACCCATGCTAAATTGCTCAAACCTCAGATAAATTTTCAAACCTCATAAATTTTCGTTCGGTTTCATCAAACCCATCCTAATTTCTTCAAACCCATGCTAAATTGCTCAAACCTCATAAATTTTCGTTTGGTTTCATCAAACCCATCCTAATTTCGTCAAACCCATGCTAATTTTGTCAAACCTCACATAAATTTTCAAACCTCACATAAATTTTCGTTCGGTTTCATCAAACCCATCCTAATTTCTTCAAACCCATGCTAAATTGCTCAAACCTCAGATAAATTTTCAAACCTCATAAATTTTCGTTCGGTTTCATCAAACCCATCCTAATTTCTTCAAACCCATGCTAAATTGCTCAAACCTCATAAATTTTCGTTTGGTTTCATCAAACCCATCCTAATTTCGTCAAACCCATGCTAATTTTGTCAAACCTCACATAAATTTTCAAACCTCACATAAATTTTCGTTCGGTTTCATCAAACCCATCCTAATTTCTTCAAACCCATGCTAAATTGCTCAAACCTCAGATAAATTTTCAAACCTCATAAATTTTCGTTCGGTTTCATCAAACCCATCCTAATTTCTTCAAACCCATGCTAAATTGCTCAAACCTCAGATAAATTTTCAAACCTCATAAATTTTCGTTCGGTTTCATCAAACCCATCCTAATTTCTTCAAACCCATGCTAAATTGCTCAAACCTCATAAATTTTCGTTCGGTTTCATCAAACCCATCCTAATTTCTTCAAACCCATGCTAAATTGCTCAAACCTCAGATAAATTTTCAAACCTCATAAATTTTCGTTCGGTTTCATCAAACCCATCCTAATTTCTTCAAACCCATGCTAAATTGCTCAAACCTCATAAATTTTCGTTTGGTTTCATCAAACCCATCCTAATTTCGTCAAACCCATGCTAATTTTGTCAAACCTCACATAAATTTTCGTTCGGTTTCATCAAACCCATCCTAATTTCTTCAAACCCATGCTAAATTGCTCAAACCTCAGATAAATTTTCAAACCTCATAAATTTTCGTTCGGTTTCATCAAACCCATCCTAATTTCTTCAAACCCATGCTAAATTGCTCAAACCTCAGATAAATTTTCAAACCTCATAAATTTTCGTTCGGTTTCATCAAACCCATCCTAATTTCTTCAAACCCATGCTAAATTGCTCAAACCTCATAAATTTTCGTTTGGTTTCATCAAACCCATCCTAATTTCGTCAAACCCATGCTAATTTTGTCAAACCTCACATAAATTTTCAAACCTCACATAAATTTTCGTTCGGTTTCATCAAACCCATCCTAATTTCTTCAAACCCATGCTAAATTGCTCAAACCTCATAAATTTTCGTTTGGTTTCATCAAACCCATCCTAATTTCGTCAAACCCATGCTAATTTTGTCAAACCTCACATAAATTTTCAAACCTCGCATAAATTTTCGTTCGGTTTCATCAAACCCATCCTAATTTCTTCAAACCCATGCTAAATTGCTCAAACCTCATAAATTTTCGTTTGGTTTCATCAAACCCATCCTAATTTCGTCAAACCCATGCTAATTTTGTCAAACCTCACATAAATTTTCAAACCTCACATAAATTTTCGTTCGGTTTCATCAAACCCATCCTAATTTCTTCAAACCCATGCTAAATTGCTCAAACCTCAGATAAATTTTCAAACCTCATAAATTTTCGTTCGGTTTCATCAAACCCATCCTAATTTCTTCAAACCCATGCTAAATTGCTCAAACCTCATAAATTTTCGTTTGGTTTCATCAAACCCATCCTAATTTCGTCAAACCCATGCCAATTTTGTCAAACCTCACATAAATTTTCAAACCTCATAAATTTTCGTTCGGTTTCATCAAACCCATCCTAATTTCTTCAAACCCATGCTAAATTGCTCAAACCTCAGATAAATTTTCAAACCTCATAAATTTTCGTTCGGTTTCATCAAACCCATCCTAATTTCTTCAAACCCATGCTAAATTGCTCAAACCTCATAAATTTTCGTTTGGTTTCATCAAACCCATCCTAATTTCTTCAAACCCATGCTAAATTGCTCAAACCTCATAAATTTTCGTTCGGTTTCATCAAACCCATCCTAATTTCTTCAAACCCATGCTAAATTGCTCAAACCTCATAAATTTTCGTTTGGTTTCATCAAACCCATCCTAATTTCGTCAAACCCATGCTAATTTTGTCAAACCTCACATAAATTTTCAAACCTCACATAAATTTTCGTTCGGTTTCATCAAACCCATCCTAATTTCTTCAAACCCATGCTAAATTGCTCAAACCTCAGATAAATTTTCAAACCTCATAAATTTTCGTTCGGTTTCATCAAACCCATCCTAATTTCTTCAAACCCATGCTAAATTGCTCAAACCTCATAAATTTTCGTTTGGTTTCATCAAACCCATCCTAATTTCGTCAAACCCATGCCAATTTTGTCAAACCTCACATAAATTTTCAAACCTCATAAATTTTCGTTCGGTTTCATCAAACCCATCCTAATTTCGTCAAACCCATGCTAATTTTGTCAAACCTCACATAAATTTTCAAACCTCACATAAATTTTCGTTCGGTTTCATCAAACCCATCCTAATTTCTTCAAACCCATGCTAAATTGCTCAAACCTCATAAATTTTCGTTTGGTTTCATCAAACCCATCCTAATTTCGTCAAACCCATGCTAATTTTGTCAAACCTCACATAAATTTTCAAACCTCACATAAATTTTCGTTCGGTTTCATCAAACCCATCCTAATTTCTTCAAACCCATGCTAAATTGCTCAAACCTCAGATAAATTTTCAAACCTCATAAATTTTCGTTCGGTTTCATCAAACCCATCCTAATTTCTTCAAACCCATGCTAAATTGCTCAAACCTCATAAATTTTCGTTTGGTTTCATCAAACCCATCCTAATTTCGTCAAACCCATGCTAATTTTGTCAAACCTCACATAAATTTTCAAACCTCACATAAATTTTCGTTCGGTTTCATCAAACCCATCCTAATTTCTTCAAACCCATGCTAAATTGCTCAAACCTCATAAATTTTCGTTTGGTTTCATCAAACCCATCCTAATTTCGTCAAACCCATGCTAATTTTGTCAAACCTCACATAAATTTTCAAACCTCACATAAATTTTCGTTCGGTTTCATCAAACCCATCCTAATTTCTTCAAACCCATGCTAAATTGCTCAAACCTCAGATAAATTTTCAAACCTCATAAATTTTCGTTCGGTTTCATCAAACCCATCCTAATTTCTTCAAACCCATGCTAAATTGCTCAAACCTCATAAATTTTCGTTTGGTTTCATCAAACCCATCCTAATTTCGTCAAACCCATGCCAATTTTGTCAAACCTCACATAAATTTTCAAACCTCATAAATTTTCGTTCGGTTTCATCAAACCCATCCTAATTTCTTCAAACCCATGCTAAATTGCTCAAACCTCAGATAAATTTTCAAACCTCATAAATTTTCGTTCGGTTTCATCAAACCCATCCTAATTTCTTCAAACCCATGCTAAATTGCTCAAACCTCATAAATTTTCGTTTGGTTTCATCAAACCCATCCTAATTTCTTCAAACCCATGCTAAATTGCTCAAACCTCATAAATTTTCGTTCGGTTTCATCAAACCCATCCTAATTTCTTCAAACCCATGCTAAATTGCTCAAACCTCATAAATTTTCGTTTGGTTTCATCAAACCCATCCTAATTTCGTCAAACCCATGCTAATTTTGTCAAACCTCACATAAATTTTCAAACCTCACATAAATTTTCGTTCGGTTTCATCAAACCCATCCTAATTTCTTCAAACCCATGCTAAATTGCTCAAACCTCAGATAAATTTTCAAACCTCATAAATTTTCGTTCGGTTTCATCAAACCCATCCTAATTTCTTCAAACCCATGCTAAATTGCTCAAACCTCATAAATTTTCGTTTGGTTTCATCAAACCCATCCTAATTTCGTCAAACCCATGCCAATTTTGTCAAACCTCACATAAATTTTCAAACCTCATAAATTTTCGTTCGGTTTCATCAAACCCATCCTAATTTCGTCAAACCCATGCTAATTTTGTCAAACCTCACATAAATTTTCAAACCTCACATAAATTTTCGTTCGGTTTCATCAAACCCATCCTAATTTCTTCAAACCCATGCTAAATTGCTCAAACCTCATAAATTTTCGTTTGGTTTCATCAAACCCATCCTAATTTCGTCAAACCCATGCTAATTTTGTCAAACCTCACATAAATTTTCAAACCTCATAAATTTTCGTTCGGTTTCATCAAACCCATCCTAATTTCTTCAAACCCATGCTAAATTGCTCAAACCTCATAAATTTTCGTTTGGTTTCATCAAACCCATCCTAATTTCGTCAAACCCATGCCAATTTTGTGAAACCTCACATAAATTTTCAAACCTCATAAATTTTCGTTCGGTTTCATCAAACCCATCCTAATTTCTTCAAACCCATGCTAAATTGCTCAAACCTCAGATAAATTTTCAAACCTCATAAATTTTCGTTCGGTTTCATCAAACCCATCCTAATTTCTTCAAACCCATGCTAAATTGCTCAAACCTCATAAATTTTCGTTTAGTTTCATCAAACCCATCCTAATTTCGTCAAACCCATGCCAATTTTGTCAAACCTCACATAAATTTTCAAACCTCATAAATTTTCGTTCGGTTTCATCAAACCCATCCTAATTTCTTCAAACCCATGCTAAATTGCTCAAACCTCAGATAAATTTTCAAACCTCATAAATTTTCGTTCGGTTTCATCAAACCCATCCTAATTTCTTCAAACCCATGCTAAATTGCTCAAACCTCATAAATTTTCGTTTGGTTTCATCAAACCCATCCTAATTTCGTCAAACCCATGCTAAGTTTGTCAAACCTCACATAAATTTTCAAACCTCACATAAATTTTCGTTCGGTTTCATCAAACCCATCCTAATTTCTTCAAACCCATGCTAAATTGCTCAAACCTCATAAATTTTCGTTCGGTTTCATCAAACCCATCCTAATTTCTTCAAACCCATGCTAAATTGCTCAAACCTCATAAATTTTCGTTTGGTTTCATCAAACTCATCCTAATTTCGTCAAACCCATGCTAATTTTGTCAAACCTCACATAAATTTTCAAACCTCACATAAATTTTCGTTCGGTTTCATCAAACCCATCCTAATTTCTTCAAACCCATGCTAAATTGCTCAAACCTCATAAATTTTCGTTCGGTTTCATCAAACCCATCCTAATTTCTTCAAACCCATGCTAAATTGCTCAAACCTCATAAATTTTCGTTCGGTTTCATCAAACCCATCCTAATTTCTTCAAACCCATGCTAAATTGCTCAAACCTCATAAATTTTCGTTTGGTTTCATCAAACCCATCCTAATTTCGTCAAACCCATGCTAATTTTGTCAAACCTCACATAAATTTTCAAACCTCACATAAATTTTCGTTCGGTTTCATCAAACCCATCCTAATTTCTTCAAACCCATGCTAAATTGCTCAAACCTCAGATAAATTTTCAAACCTCATAAATTTTCGTTCGGTTTCATCAAACCCATCCTAATTTCTTCAAACCCATGCTAAATTGCTCAAACCTCATAAATTTTCGTTTGGTTTCATCAAACCCATCCTAATTTCGTCAAACCCATGCCAATTTTGTCAAACCTCACATAAATTTTCAAACCTCATAAATTTTCGTTCGGTTTCATCAAACCCATCCTAATTTCTTCAAACCCATGCTAAATTGCTCAAACCTCAGATAAATTTTCAAACCTCATAAATTTTCGTTCGGTTTCATCAAACCCATCCTAATTTCTTCAAACCCATGCTAAATTGCTCAAACCTCATAAATTTTCGTTTGGTTTCATCAAACCCATCCTAATTTCGTCAAACCCATGCCAATTTTGTCAAACCTCACATAAATTTTCAAACCTCATAAATTTTCGTTCGGTTTCATCAAACCCATCCTAATTTCTTCAAACCCATGCTAAATTGCTCAAACCTCATAAATTTTCGTTTGGTTTCATCAAACCCATCCTAATTTCGTCAAACCCATGCTAATTTTGTCAAACCTCACATAAATTTTCAAACCTCACATAAATTTTCGTTCGGTTTCATCAAACCCATCCTAATTTCTTCAAACCCATGCTAAATTGCTCAAACCTCAGATAAATTTTCAAACCTCATAAATTTTCGTTCGGTTTCATCAAACCCATCCTAATTTCTTCAAACCCATGCTAAATTGCTCAAACCTCATAAATTTTCGTTTGGTTTCATCAAACCCATCCTAATTTCGTCAAACCCATGCCAATTTTGTCAAACCTCACATAAATTTTCAAACCTCATAAATTTTCGTTCGGTTTCATCAAACCCATCCTAATTTCTTCAAACCCATGCTAAATTGCTCAAACCTCAGATAAATTTTCAAACCTCATAAATTTTCGTTCGGTTTCATCAAACCCATCCTAATTTCTTCAAACCCATGCTAAATTGCTCAAACCTCATAAATTTTCGTTTGGTTTCATCAAACCCATCCTAATTTCGTCAAACCCATGCCAATTTTGTCAAACCTCACATAAATTTTCAAACCTCATAAATTTTCGTTCGGTTTCATCAAACCCATCCTAATTTCTTCAAACCCATGCTAAATTGCTCAAACCTCAGATAAATTTTCAAACCTCATAAATTTTCGTTCGGTTTCATCAAACCCATCCTAATTTCTTCAAACCCATGCTAAATTGCTCAAACCTCAGATAAATTTTCAAACCTCATAAATTTTCGTTCGGTTTCATCAAACCCATCCTAATTTCTTCAAACCCATGCTAAATTGCTCAAACCTCATAAATTTTCGTTTGGTTTCATCAAACCCATCCTAATTTCGTCAAACCCATGCTAATTTTGTCAAACCTCACATAAATTTTCAAACCTCACATAAATTTTCGTTCGGTTTCATCAAACCCATCCTAATTTCTTCAAACCCATGCTAAATTGCTCAAACCTCAGATAAATTTTCAAACCTCATAAATTTTCGTTCGGTTTCATCAAACCCATCCTAATTTCTTCAAACCCATGCTAAATTGCTCAAACCTCATAAATTTTCGTTTGGTTTCATCAAACCCATCCTAATTTCGTCAAACCCATGCTAATTTTGTCAAACCTCACATAAATTTTCAAACCTCACATAAATTTTCGTTCGGTTTCATCAAACCCATCCTAATTTCTTCAAACCCATGCTAAATTGCTCAAACCTCATAAATTTTCGTTTGGTTTCATCAAACCCATCCTAATTTCGTCAAACCCATGCTAATTTTGTCAAACCTCACATAAATTTTCAAACCTCACATAAATTTTCGTTCGGTTTCATCAAACCCATCCTAATTTCTTCAAACCCATGCTAAATTGCTCAAACCTCAGATAAATTTTCAAACCTCATAAATTTTCGTTCGGTTTCATCAAACCCATCCTAATTTCTTCAAACCCATGCTAAATTGCTCAAACCTCATAAATTTTCGTTTGGTTTCATCAAACCCATCCTAATTTCGTCAAACCCATGCCAATTTTGTCAAACCTCACATAAATTTTCAAACCTCATAAATTTTCGTTCGGTTTCATCAAACCCATCCTAATTTCTTCAAACCCATGCTAAATTGCTCAAACCTCAGATAAATTTTCAAACCTCATAAATTTTCGTTCGGTTTCATCAAACCCATCCTAATTTCTTCAAACCCATGCTAAATTGCTCAAACCTCATAAATTTTCGTTTGGTTTCATCAAACCCATCCTAATTTCTTCAAACCCATGCTAAATTGCTCAAACCTCATAAATTTTCGTTCGGTTTCATCAAACCCATCCTAATTTCTTCAAACCCATGCTAAATTGCTCAAACCTCATAAATTTTCGTTTGGTTTCATCAAACCCATCCTAATTTCGTCAAACCCATGCTAATTTTGTCAAACCTCACATAAATTTTCAAACCTCACATAAATTTTCGTTCGGTTTCATCAAACCCATCCTAATTTCTTCAAACCCATGCTAAATTGCTCAAACCTCAGATAAATTTTCAAACCTCATAAATTTTCGTTCGGTTTCATCAAACCCATCCTAATTTCTTCAAACCCATGCTAAATTGCTCAAACCTCATAAATTTTCGTTTGGTTTCATCAAACCCATCCTAATTTCGTCAAACCCATGCCAATTTTGTCAAACCTCACATAAATTTTCAAACCTCATAAATTTTCGTTCGGTTTCATCAAACCCATCCTAATTTCGTCAAACCCATGCTAATTTTGTCAAACCTCACATAAATTTTCAAACCTCACATAAATTTTCGTTCGGTTTCATCAAACCCATCCTAATTTCTTCAAACCCATGCTAAATTGCTCAAACCTCATAAATTTTCGTTTGGTTTCATCAAACCCATCCTAATTTCGTCAAACCCATGCTAATTTTGTCAAACCTCACATAAATTTTCAAACCTCACATAAATTTTCGTTCGGTTTCATCAAACCCATCCTAATTTCTTCAAACCCATGCTAAATTGCTCAAACCTCAGATAAATTTTCAAACCTCATAAATTTTCGTTCGGTTTCATCAAACCCATCCTAATTTCTTCAAACCCATGCTAAATTGCTCAAACCTCATAAATTTTCGTTTGGTTTCATCAAACCCATCCTAATTTCGTCAAACCCATGCTAATTTTGTCAAACCTCACATAAATTTTCAAACCTCACATAAATTTTCGTTCGGTTTCATCAAACCCATCCTAATTTCTTCAAACCCATGCTAAATTGCTCAAACCTCATAAATTTTCGTTTGGTTTCATCAAACCCATCCTAATTTCGTCAAACCCATGCTAATTTTGTCAAACCTCACATAAATTTTCAAACCTCACATAAATTTTCGTTCGGTTTCATCAAACCCATCCTAATTTCTTCAAACCCATGCTAAATTGCTCAAACCTCAGATAAATTTTCAAACCTCATAAATTTTCGTTCGGTTTCATCAAACCCATCCTAATTTCTTCAAACCCATGCTAAATTGCTCAAACCTCATAAATTTTCGTTTGGTTTCATCAAACCCATCCTAATTTCGTCAAACCCATGCCAATTTTGTCAAACCTCACATAAATTTTCAAACCTCATAAATTTTCGTTCGGTTTCATCAAACCCATCCTAATTTCTTCAAACCCATGCTAAATTGCTCAAACCTCAGATAAATTTTCAAACCTCATAAATTTTCGTTCGGTTTCATCAAACCCATCCTAATTTCTTCAAACCCATGCTAAATTGCTCAAACCTCATAAATTTTCGTTTGGTTTCATCAAACCCATCCTAATTTCTTCAAACCCATGCTAAATTGCTCAAACCTCATAAATTTTCGTTCGGTTTCATCAAACCCATCCTAATTTCTTCAAACCCATGCTAAATTGCTCAAACCTCATAAATTTTCGTTTGGTTTCATCAAACCCATCCTAATTTCGTCAAACCCATGCTAATTTTGTCAAACCTCACATAAATTTTCAAACCTCACATAAATTTTCGTTCGGTTTCATCAAACCCATCCTAATTTCTTCAAACCCATGCTAAATTGCTCAAACCTCAGATAAATTTTCAAACCTCATAAATTTTCGTTCGGTTTCATCAAACCCATCCTAATTTCTTCAAACCCATGCTAAATTGCTCAAACCTCATAAATTTTCGTTTGGTTTCATCAAACCCATCCTAATTTCGTCAAACCCATGCCAATTTTGTCAAACCTCACATAAATTTTCAAACCTCATAAATTTTCGTTCGGTTTCATCAAACCCATCCTAATTTCGTCAAACCCATGCTAATTTTGTCAAACCTCACATAAATTTTCAAACCTCACATAAATTTTCGTTCGGTTTCATCAAACCCATCCTAATTTCTTCAAACCCATGCTAAATTGCTCAAACCTCAGATAAATTTTCAAACCTCATAAATTTTCGTTCGGTTTCATCAAACCCATCCTAATTTCTTCAAACCCATGCTAAATTGCTCAAACCTCATAAATTTTCGTTTGGTTTCATCAAACCCATCCTAATTTCGTCAAACCCATGCCAATTTTGTGAAACCTCACATAAATTTTCAAACCTCATAAATTTTCGTTCGGTTTCATCAAACCCATCCTAATTTCTTCAAACCCATGCTAAATTGCTCAAACCTCAGATAAATTTTCAAACCTCATAAATTTTCGTTCGGTTTCATCAAACCCATCCTAATTTCTTCAAACCCATGCTAAATTGCTCAAACCTCATAAATTTTCGTTTAGTTTCATCAAACCCATCCTAATTTCGTCAAACCCATGCCAATTTTGTCAAACCTCACATAAATTTTCAAACCTCATAAATTTTCGTTCGGTTTCATCAAACCCATCCTAATTTCTTCAAACCCATGCTAAATTGCTCAAACCTCAGATAAATTTTCAAACCTCATAAATTTTCGTTCGGTTTCATCAAACCCATCCTAATTTCTTCAAACCCATGCTAAATTGCTCAAACCTCATAAATTTTCGTTTGGTTTCATCAAACCCATCCTAATTTCGTCAAACCCATGCTAAGTTTGTCAAACCTCACATAAATTTTCAAACCTCACATAAATTTTCGTTCGGTTTCATCAAACCCATCCTAATTTCTTCAAACCCATGCTAAATTGCTCAAACCTCATAAATTTTCGTTCGGTTTCATCAAACCCATCCTAATTTCTTCAAACCCATGCTAAATTGCTCAAACCTCATAAATTTTCGTTTGGTTTCATCAAACTCATCCTAATTTCGTCAAACCCATGCTAATTTTGTCAAACCTCACATAAATTTTCAAACCTCACATAAATTTTCGTTCGGTTTCATCAAACCCATCCTAATTTCTTCAAACCCATGCTAAATTGCTCAAACCTCATAAATTTTCGTTCGGTTTCATCAAACCCATCCTAATTTCTTCAAACCCATGCTAAATTGCTCAAACCTCATAAATTTTCGTTCGGTTTCATCAAACCCATCCTAATTTCTTCAAACCCATGCTAAATTGCTCAAACCTCATAAATTTTCGTTTGGTTTCATCAAACCCATCCTAATTTCGTCAAACCCATGCTAATTTTGTCAAACCTCACATAAATTTTCAAACCTCACATAAATTTTCGTTCGGTTTCATCAAACCCATCCTAATTTCTTCAAACCCATGCTAAATTGCTCAAACCTCAGATAAATTTTCAAACCTCATAAATTTTCGTTCGGTTTCATCAAACCCATCCTAATTTCTTCAAACCCATGCTAAATTGCTCAAACCTCATAAATTTTCGTTTGGTTTCATCAAACCCATCCTAATTTCGTCAAACCCATGCCAATTTTGTCAAACCTCACATAAATTTTCAAACCTCATAAATTTTCGTTCGGTTTCATCAAACCCATCCTAATTTCTTCAAACCCATGCTAAATTGCTCAAACCTCAGATAAATTTTCAAACCTCATAAATTTTCGTTCGGTTTCATCAAACCCATCCTAATTTCTTCAAACCCATGCTAAATTGCTCAAACCTCATAAATTTTCGTTTGGTTTCATCAAACCCATCCTAATTTCGTCAAACCCATGCTAATTTTGTCAAACCTCACATAAATTTTCAAACCTCACATAAATTTTCGTTCGGTTTCATCAAACCCATCCTAATTTCTTCAAACCCATGCTAAATTGCTCAAACCTCATAAATTTTCGTTCGGTTTCATCAAACCCATCCTAATTTCTTCAAACCCATGCTAAATTGCTCAAACCTCATAAATTTTCGTTCGGTTTCATCAAACCCATCCTAATTTCTTCAAACCCATGCTAAATTGCTCAAACCTCATAAATTTTCGTTTGGTTTCATCAAACTTATCCTAATTTCTTCAAACCCATGCTAAATTGCTCAAACCTCATAAATTTTCGTTCGGTTTCATCAAACCCATCCTAATTTCTTCAAACCCATGCTAAATTGCTCAAACCTCATAAATTTTCGTTTGGTTTCATCAAACCCATCCTAATTTCGTCAAACCCATGCTAATTTTGTCAAACCTCACATAAATTTTCAAACCTCACATAAATTTTCGTTCGGTTTCATCAAACCCATCCTAATTTCTTCAAACCCATGCTAAATTGCTCAAACCTCAGATAAATTTTCAAACCTCATAAATTTTCGTTCGGTTTCATCAAACCCATCCTAATTTCTTCAAACCCATGCTAAATTGCTCAAACCTCATAAATTTTCGTTTGGTTTCATCAAACCCATCCTAATTTCGTCAAACCCATGCCAATTTTGTCAAACCTCACATAAATTTTCAAACCTCATAAATTTTCGTTCGGTTTCATCAAACCCATCCTAATTTCTTCAAACCCATGCTAAATTGCTCAAACCTCAGATAAATTTTCAAACCTCATAAATTTTCGTTCGGTTTCATCAAACCCATCCTAATTTCTTCAAACCCATGCTAAATTGCTCAAACCTCATAAATTTTCGTTTGGTTTCATCAAACCCATCCTAATTTCGTCAAACCCATGCCAATTTTGTCAAACCTCACATAAATTTTCAAACCTCATAAATTTTCGTTCGGTTTCATCAAACCCATCCTAATTTCTTCAAACCCATGCTAAATTGCTCAAACCTCAGATAAATTTTCAAACCTCATAAATTTTCGTTCGGTTTCATCAAACCCATCCTAATTTCTTCAAACCCATGCTAAATTGCTCAAACCTCAGATAAATTTTCCAACCTCATAAATTTTCGTTCGGTTTCATCAAACCCATCCTAATTTCTTCAAACCCATGCTAAATTGCTCAAACCTCATAAATTTTCGTTTGGTTTCATCAAACCCATCCTAATTTCGTCAAACCCATGCTAATTTTGTCAAACCTCACATAAATTTTCAAACCTCACATAAATTTTCGTTCGGTTTCATCAAACCCATCCTAATTTCTTCAAACCCATGCTAAATTGCTCAAACCTCAGATAAATTTTCAAACCTCATAAATTTTCGTTCGGTTTCATCAAACCCATCCTAATTTCTTCAAACCCATGCTAAATTGCTCAAACCTCAGATAAATTTTCAAACCTCATAAATTTTCGTTCGGTTTCATCAAACCCATCCTAATTTCTTCAAACCCATGCTAAATTGCTCAAACCTCATAAATTTTCGTTTGGTTTCATCAAACCCATCCTAATTTCGTCAAACCCATGCCAATTTTGTCAAACCTCACATAAATTTTCAAACCTCATAAATTTTCGTTCGGTTTCATCAAACCCATCCTAATTTCTTCAAACCCATGCTAAATTGCTCAAACCTCAGATAAATTTTCAAACCTCATAAATTTTCGTTTGGTTTCATCAAACCCATCCTAATTTCTTCAAACCCATGCTAAATTGCTCAAACCTCAGATAAATTTTCAAACCTCATAAATTTTCGTTCGGTTTCATCAAACCCATCCTAATTTCTTCAAACCCATGCTAAATTGCTCAAACCTCATAAATTTTCGTTTGGTTTCATCAAACCCATCCTAATTTCGTCAAACCCATGCTAATTTTGTCAAACCTCACATAAACTTTCAAACCTCACATAAATTTTCGTTCGGTTTCATCAAACCCATCCTAATTTCTTCAAACCCATGCTAAATTGCTCAAACCTCAGATAAATTTTCAAACCTCATAAATTTTCGTTCGGTTTCATCAAACCCGTCCTAATTTCTTCAAACCGATGCTAAATTGCTCAAACCTCAGATAAATTTTCAAACCTCATAAATTTTCGTTCGGTTTCATCAAACCCATCCTAATTTCTTCAAACCCATGCTAAATTGCTCAAACCTCAGATAAATTTTCAAACCTCATAAATTTTCGTTCGGTTTCATCAAACCCGTCCTAATTTCTTCAAACCGATGCTAAATTGCTCAAACCTCAGATAAATTTTCAAACCTCATAAATTTTCGTTCGGTTTCATCAAACCCATCCTAATTTCTTCAAACCCATGCTAAATTGCTCAAACCTCATAAATTTTCGTTTGGTTTCATCAAACCCATCCTAATTTCGTCAAACCCATGCCAATTTTGTCAAACCTCACATAAATTTTCAAACCTCATAAATTTTCGTTCGGTTTCATCAAACCCATCCTAATTTCTTCAAACCCATGCTAAATTGCTCAAACCTCAGATAAATTTTCAAACCTCATAAATTTTCGTTCGGTTTCATCAAACCCATCCTAATTTCTTCAAACCCATGCTAAATTGCTCAAACCTCATAAATTTTCGTTTGGTTTCATCAAACCCATCCTAATTTCGTCAAACCCATGCTAATTTTGTCAAACCTCACATAAATTTTCAAACCTCACATAAATTTTCGTTCGGTTTCATCAAACCCATCCTAATTTCTTCAAACCCATGCTAAATTGCTCAAACCTCAGATAAATTTTCAAACCTCATAAATTTTCGTTCGGTTTCATCAAACCCATCCTAATTTCTTCAAACCCATGCTAAATTGCTCAAACCTCAGATAAATTTTCAAACCTCATAAATTTTCGTTCGGTTTCATCAAACCCATCCTAATTTCTTCAAACCCATGCTAAATTGCTCAAACCTCAGATAAATTTTCAAACCTCATAAATTTTCGTTCGGTTTCATCAAACCCATCCTAATTTCTTCAAACCCATGCTAAATTGCTCAAACCTCATAAATTTTCGTTTGGTTTCATCAAACCCATCCTAATTTCGTCAAACCCATGCTAATTTTGTCAAACCTCACATAAATTTTCAAACCTCACATAAATTTTCGTTCGGTTTCATCAAACCCATCCTAATTTCTTCAAACCCATGCTAAATTGCTCAAACCTCAGATAAATTTTCAAACCTCATAAATTTTCGTTCGGTTTCATCAAACCCATCCTAATTTCTTCAAACCCATGCTAAATTGCTCAAACCTCATAAATTTTCGTTTGGTTTCATCAAACCCATCCTAATTTCGTCAAACCCATGCTAATTTTGTCAAACCTCACATAAATTTTCAAACCTCACATAAATTTTCGTTCGGTTTCATCAAACCCATCCTAATTTCTTCAAACCCATGCTAAATTGCTCAAACCTCAGATAAATTTTCAAACCTCATAAATTTTCGTTCGGTTTCATCAAACCCATCCTAATTTCTTCAAACCCATGCTAAATTGCTCAAACCTCAGATAAATTTTCAAACCTCATAAATTTTCGTTCGGTTTCTTCAAACCCATCCTAATTTCTTCAAACCCATGCTAAATTGCTCAAACCTCATAAATTTTCGTTCGGTTTCATCAAACCCATCCTAATTTCTTCAAACCCATGCTAAATTGCTCAAACCTCAGATAAATTTTCAAACCTCATAAATTTTCGTTCGGTTTCATCAAACCCATCCTAATTTCTTCAAACCCATGCTAAATTGCTCAAACCTCATAAATTTTCGTTTGGTTTCATCAAACCCATCCTAATTTCGTCAAACCCATGCTAATTTTGTCAAACCTCACATAAATTTTCGTTCGGTTTCATCAAACCCATCCTAATTTCTTCAAACCCATGCTAAATTGCTCAAACCTCAGATAAATTTTCAAACCTCATAAATTTTCGTTCGGTTTCATCAAACCCATCCTAATTTCTTCAAACCCATGCTAAATTGCTCAAACCTCAGATAAATTTTCAAACCTCATAAATTTTCGTTCGGTTTCATCAAACCCATCCTAATTTCTTCAAACCCATGCTAAATTGCTCAAACCTCATAAATTTTCGTTTGGTTTCATCAAACCCATCCTAATTTCGTCAAACCCATGCTAATTTTGTCAAACCTCACATAAATTTTCAAACCTCACATAAATTTTCGTTCGGTTTCATCAAACCCATCCTAATTTCTTCAAACCCATGCTAAATTGCTCAAACCTCAGATAAATTTTCAAACCTCATAAATTTTCGTTCGGTTTCATCAAACCCATCCTAATTTCTTCAAACCCATGCTAAATTGCTCAAACCTCATAAATTTTCGTTTGGTTTCATCAAACCCATCCTAATTTCGTCAAACCCATGCTAATTTTGTCAAACCTCACATAAATTTTCAAACCTCACATAAATTTTCGTTCGGTTTCATCAAACCCATCCTAATTTCTTCAAACCCATGCTAAATTGCTCAAACCTCATAAATTTTCGTTTGGTTTCATCAAACCCATCCTAATTTCGTCAAACCCATGCTAATTTTGTCAAACCTCACATAAATTTTCAAACCTCACATAAATTTTCGTTCGGTTTCATCAAACCCATCCTAATTTCTTCAAACCCATGCTAAATTGCTCAAACCTCAGATAAATTTTCAAACCTCATAAATTTTCGTTCGGTTTCATCAAACCCATCCTAATTTCTTCAAACCCATGCTAAATTGCTCAAACCTCATAAATTTTCGTTTGGTTTCATCAAACCCATCCTAATTTCGTCAAACCCATGCCAATTTTGTCAAACCTCACATAAATTTTCAAACCTCATAAATTTTCGTTCGGTTTCATCAAACCCATCCTAATTTCTTCAAACCCATGCTAAATTGCTCAAACCTCAGATAAATTTTCAAACCTCATAAATTTTCGTTCGGTTTCATCAAACCCATCCTAATTTCTTCAAACCCATGCTAAATTGCTCAAACCTCATAAATTTTCGTTTGGTTTCATCAAACCCATCCTAATTTCTTCAAACCCATGCTAAATTGCTCAAACCTCATAAATTTTCGTTCGGTTTCATCAAACCCATCCTAATTTCTTCAAACCCATGCTAAATTGCTCAAACCTCATAAATTTTCGTTTGGTTTCATCAAACCCATCCTAATTTCGTCAAACCCATGCTAATTTTGTCAAACCTCACATAAATTTTCAAACCTCACATAAATTTTCGTTCGGTTTCATCAAACCCATCCTAATTTCTTCAAACCCATGCTAAATTGCTCAAACCTCAGATAAATTTTCAAACCTCATAAATTTTCGTTCGGTTTCATCAAACCCATCCTAATTTCTTCAAACCCATGCTAAATTGCTCAAACCTCATAAATTTTCGTTTGGTTTCATCAAACCCATCCTAATTTCGTCAAACCCATGCCAATTTTGTCAAACCTCACATAAATTTTCAAACCTCATAAATTTTCGTTCGGTTTCATCAAACCCATCCTAATTTCGTCAAACCCATGCTAATTTTGTCAAACCTCACATAAATTTTCGTTCGGTTTCATCAAACCCATCCTAATTTCTTCAAACCCATGCTAAATTGCTCAAACCTCATAAATTTTCGTTTGGTTTCATCAAACCCATCCTAATTTCGTCAAACCCATGCTAATTTTGTCAAACCTCACATAAATTTTCAAACCTCACATAAATTTTCGTTCGGTTTCATCAAACCCATCCTAATTTCTTCAAACCCATGCTAAATTGCTCAAACCTCAGATAAATTTTCAAACCTCATAAATTTTCGTTCGGTTTCATCAAACCCATCCTAATTTCTTCAAACCCATGCTAAATTGCTCAAACCTCATAAATTTTCGTTTGGTTTCATCAAACCCATCCTAATTTCGTCAAACCCATGCTAATTTTGTCAAACCTCACATAAATTTTCAAACCTCACATAAATTTTCGTTCGGTTTCATCAAACCCATCCTAATTTCTTCAAACCCATGCTAAATTGCTCAAACCTCATAAATTTTCGTTTGGTTTCATCAAACCCATCCTAATTTCGTCAAACCCATGCTAATTTTGTCAAACCTCACATAAATTTTCAAACCTCACATAAATTTTCGTTCGGTTTCATCAAACCCATCCTAATTTCTTCAAACCCATGCTAAATTGCTCAAACCTCAGATAAATTTTCAAACCTCATAAATTTTCGTTCGGTTTCATCAAACCCATCCTAATTTCTTCAAACCCATGCTAAATTGCTCAAACCTCATAAATTTTCGTTTGGTTTCATCAAACCCATCCTAATTTCGTCAAACCCATGCCAATTTTGTCAAACCTCACATAAATTTTCAAACCTCATAAATTTTCGTTCGGTTTCATCAAACCCATCCTAATTTCTTCAAACCCATGCTAAATTGCTCAAACCTCAGATAAATTTTCAAACCTCATAAATTTTCGTTCGGTTTCATCAAACCCATCCTAATTTCTTCAAACCCATGCTAAATTGCTCAAACCTCATAAATTTTCGTTTGGTTTCATCAAACCCATCCTAATTTCTTCAAACCCATGCTAAATTGCTCAAACCTCATAAATTTTCGTTCGGTTTCATCAAACCCATCCTAATTTCTTCAAACCCATGCTAAATTGCTCAAACCTCATAAATTTTCGTTTGGTTTCATCAAACCCATCCTAATTTCGTCAAACCCATGCTAATTTTGTCAAACCTCACATAAATTTTCAAACCTCACATAAATTTTCGTTCGGTTTCATCAAACCCATCCTAATTTCTTCAAACCCATGCTAAATTGCTCAAACCTCAGATAAATTTTCAAACCTCATAAATTTTCGTTCGGTTTCATCAAACCCATCCTAATTTCTTCAAACCCATGCTAAATTGCTCAAACCTCAGATAAATTTTCAAACCTCATAAATTTTCGTTCGGTTTCATCAAACCCATCCTAATTTCTTCAAACCCATGCTAAATTGCTCAAACCTCATAAATTTTCGTTTGGTTTCATCAAACCCATCCTAATTTCTTCAAACCCATGCCAATTTTGTCAAACCTCACATAAATTTTCAAACCTCATAAATTTTCGTTCGGTTTCATCAAACCCATCCTAATTTCTTCAAACCCATGCTAAATTGCTCAAACCTCAGATAAATTTTCAAACCTCATAAATTTTCGTTCGGTTTCATCAAACCCATCCTAATTTCTTCAAACCCATGCTAAATTGCTCAAACCTCAGATAAATTTTCCAACCTCATAAATTTTCGTTCGGTTTCATCAAACCCATCCTAATTTCTTCAAACCCATGCTAAATTGCTCAAACCTCATAAATTTTCGTTTGGTTTCATCAAACCCATCCTAATTTCGTCAAACCCATGCTAATTTTGTCAAACCTCACATAAATTTTCAAACCTCACATAAATTTTCGTTCGGTTTCATCAAACCCATCCTAATTTCTTCAAACCCATGCTAAATTGCTCAAACCTCAGATAAATTTTCAAACCTCATAAATTTTCGTTCGGTTTCATCAAACCCATCCTAATTTCTTCAAACCCATGCTAAATTGCTCAAACCTCAGATAAATTTTCAAACCTCATAAATTTTCGTTCGGTTTCATCAAACCCATCCTAATTTCTTCAAACCCATGCTAAATTGCTCAAACCTCATAAATTTTCGTTTGGTTTCATCAAACCCATCCTAATTTCGTCAAACCCATGCCAATTTTGTCAAACCTCACATAAATTTTCAAACCTCATAAATTTTCGTTCGGTTTCATCAAACCCATCCTAATTTCTTCAAACCCATGCTAAATTGCTCAAACCTCAGATAAATTTTCAAACCTCATAAATTTTCGTTTGGTTTCATCAAACCCATCCTAATTTCTTCAAACCCATGCTAAATTGCTCAAACCTCAGATAAATTTTCAAACCTCATAAATTTTCGTTCGGTTTCATCAAACCCATCCTAATTTCTTCAAACCCATGCTAAATTGCTCAAACCTCATAAATTTTCGTTTGGTTTCATCAAACCCATCCTAATTTCGTCAAACCCATGCTAATTTTGTCAAACCTCACATAAACTTTCAAACCTCACATAAATTTTCGTTCGGTTTCATCAAACCCATCCTAATTTCTTCAAACCCATGCTAAATTGCTCAAACCTCAGATAAATTTTCAAACCTCATAAATTTTCGTTCGGTTTCATCAAACCCGTCCTAATTTCTTCAAACCGATGCTAAATTGCTCAAACCTCAGATAAATTTTCAAACCTCATAAATTTTCGTTCGGTTTCATCAAACCCATCCTAATTTCTTCAAACCCATGCTAAATTGCTCAAACCTCAGATAAATTTTCAAACCTCATAAATTTTCGTTCGGTTTCATCAAACCCGTCCTAATTTCTTCAAACCGATGCTAAATTGCTCAAACCTCAGATAAATTTTCAAACCTCATAAATTTTCGTTCGGTTTCATCAAACCCATCCTAATTTCTTCAAACCCATGCTAAATTGCTCAAACCTCATAAATTTTCGTTTGGTTTCATCAAACCCATCCTAATTTCGTCAAACCCATGCCAATTTTGTCAAACCTCACATAAATTTTCAAACCTCATAAATTTTCGTTCGGTTTCATCAAACCCATCCTAATTTCTTCAAACCCATGCTAAATTGCTCAAACCTCAGATAAATTTTCAAACCTCATAAATTTTCGTTCGGTTTCATCAAACCCATCCTAATTTCTTCAAACCCATGCTAAATTGCTCAAACCTCATAAATTTTCGTTTGGTTTCATCAAACCCATCCTAATTTCGTCAAACCCATGCTAATTTTGTCAAACCTCACATAAATTTTCAAACCTCACATAAATTTTCGTTCGGTTTCATCAAACCCATCCTAATTTCTTCAAACCCATGCTAAATTGCTCAAACCTCAGATAAATTTTCAAACCTCATAAATTTTCGTTCGGTTTCATCAAACCCATCCTAATTTCTTCAAACCCATGCTAAATTGCTCAAACCTCAGATAAATTTTCAAACCTCATAAATTTTCGTTCGGTTTCATCAAACCCATCCTAATTTCTTCAAACCCATGCTAAATTGCTCAAACCTCAGATAAATTTTCAAACCTCATAAATTTTCGTTCGGTTTCATCAAACCCATCCTAATTTCTTCAAACCCATGCTAAATTGCTCAAACCTCATAAATTTTCGTTTGGTTTCATCAAACCCATCCTAATTTCGTCAAACCCATGCTAATTTTGTCAAACCTCACATAAATTTTCAAACCTCACATAAATTTTCGTTCGGTTTCATCAAACCCATCCTAATTTCTTCAAACCCATGCTAAATTGCTCAAACCTCAGATAAATTTTCAAACCTCATAAATTTTCGTTCGGTTTCATCAAACCCATCCTAATTTCTTCAAACCCATGCTAAATTGCTCAAACCTCATAAATTTTCGTTTGGTTTCATCAAACCCATCCTAATTTCGTCAAACCCATGCTAATTTTGTCAAACCTCACATAAATTTTCAAACCTCACATAAATTTTCGTTCGGTTTCATCAAACCCATCCTAATTTCTTCAAACCCATGCTAAATTGCTCAAACCTCAGATAAATTTTCAAACCTCATAAATTTTCGTTCGGTTTCATCAAACCCATCCTAATTTCTTCAAACCCATGCTAAATTGCTCAAACCTCAGATAAATTTTCAAACCTCATAAATTTTCGTTCGGTTTCATCAAACCCATCCTAATTTCTTCAAACCCATGCTAAATTGCTCAAACCTCATAAATTTTCGTTCGGTTTCATCAAACCCATCCTAATTTCTTCAAACCCATGCTAAATTGCTCAAACCTCAGATAAATTTTCAAACCTCATAAATTTTCGTTCGGTTTCATCAAACCCATCCTAATTTCTTCAAACCC